>OX940915.1:15741231-16101231 GCA_954871355.1 Cabera pusaria | reverse complement strand
TGCTATTACTCACCCAAATAGCAACTTTTATTTAAGGGAATCACTGCTAAGGGTGTATTAACATCCCCCCTAAATAACCCGCCCCCTTTGGGAGCGCTACGGCCCATAAAAAACAAAATATTGGCAATACAAACTTCTCATCGAAATAGAAAAGTTCACCTAACCCGGTACATTTCTCATACAAACTGAATTTTGACTTTTAAATTCTGGACGCTATATAGTTGTTCCTGGTATCAATAGACGCAGCTCTGGAAGCTCCTCCCGGATCTGAAACAGAAAAATCAAATTAGTAGAATTTTAGTGTATTTTTGGTAGTTTTTTCGAAATTTTTCATAGGAAATTGTGTTTTTTATAGGTTTTATTGCTATTACTCACCCAAATAGCAACTTTTATTTAAGGGAATCACTGCTAAGGGTGTATTAACATCCCCCCTAAATAACCCGCCCCCTTTGGGAGCGCTACGGCCCATAAAAAACAAAATATTGGCAATACAAACTTCTCATCGAAATAGAAAAGTTCACCTAACCCGGTACATTTCTCATACAAACTGAATTTTGACTTTTAAATTCTGGACGCTATATAGTTGTTCCTGGTATCAATAGACGCAGCTCTGGAAGCTCCTCCCGGATCTGAAACAGAAAAATCAAATTAGTAGAATTTTAGTGTATTTTTGGTAGTTTTTTCGAAATTTTTCATAGGAAATTGTGTTTTTTATAGGTTTTATTGCTATTACTCACCCAAATAGCAACTTTTATTTAAGGGAATCACTGCTAAGGGTGTATTAACATCCCCCCTAAATAACCCGCCCCCTTTGGGAGCGCTACGGCCCATAAAAAACAAAATATTGGCAATACAAACTTCTCATCGAAATAGAAAAGTTCACCTAACCCGGTACATTTCTCATACAAACTGAATTTTGACTTTTAAATTCTGGACGCTATATAGTTGTTCCTGGTATCAATAGACGCAGCTCTGGAAGCTCCTCCCGGATCTGAAACAGAAAAATCAAATTAGTAGAATTTTAGTGTATTTTTGGTAGTTTTTTCGAAATTTTTCATAGGAAATTGTGTTTTTTATAGGTTTTATTGCTATTACTCACCCAAATAGCAACTTTTATTTAAGGGAATCACTGCTAAGGGTGTATTAACATCCCCCCTAAATAACCCGCCCCCTTTGGGAGCGCTACGGCCCATAAAAAACAAAATATTGGCAATACAAACTTCTCATCGAAATAGAAAAGTTCACCTAACCCGGTACATTTCTCATACAAACTGAATTTTGACTTTTAAATTCTGGACGCTATATAGTTGTTCCTGGTATCAATAGACGCAGCTCTGGAAGCTCCTCCCGGATCTGAAACAGAAAAATCAAATTAGTAGAATTTTAGTGTATTTTTGGTAGTTTTTTCGAAATTTTTCATAGGAAATTGTGTTTTTTATAGGTTTTATTGCTATTACTCACCCAAATAGCAACTTTTATTTAAGGGAATCACTGCTAAGGGTGTATTAACATCCCCCCTAAATAACCCGCCCCCTTTGGGAGCGCTACGGCCCATAAAAAACAAAATATTGGCAATACAAACTTCTCATCGAAATAGAAAAGTTCACCTAACCCGGTACATTTCTCATACAAACTGAATTTTGACTTTTAAATTCTGGACGCTATATAGTTGTTCCTGGTATCAATAGACGCAGCTCTGGAAGCTCCTCCCGGATCTGAAACAGAAAAATCAAATTAGTAGAATTTTAGTGTATTTTTGGTAGTTTTTTCGAAATTTTTCATAGGAAATTGTGTTTTTTATAGGTTTTATTGCTATTACTCACCCAAATAGCAACTTTTATTTAAGGGAATCACTGCTAAGGGTGTATTAACATCCCCCCTAAATAACCCGCCCCCTTTGGGAGCGCTACGGCCCATAAAAAACAAAATATTGGCAATACAAACTTCTCATCGAAATAGAAAAGTTCACCTAACCCGGTACATTTCTCATACAAACTGAATTTTGACTTTTAAATTCTGGACGCTATATAGTTGTTCCTGGTATCAATAGACGCAGCTCTGGAAGCTCCTCCCGGATCTGAAACAGAAAAATCAAATTAGTAGAATTTTAGTGTATTTTTGGTAGTTTTTTCGAAATTTTTCATAGGAAATTGTGTTTTTTATAGGTTTTATTGCTATTACTCACCCAAATAGCAACTTTTATTTAAGGGAATCACTGCTAAGGGTGTATTAACATCCCCCCTAAATAACCCGCCCCCTTTGGGAGCGCTACGGCCCATAAAAAACAAAATATTGGCAATACAAACTTCTCATCGAAATAGAAAAGTTCACCTAACCCGGTACATTTCTCATACAAACTGAATTTTGACTTTTAAATTCTGGACGCTATATAGTTGTTCCTGGTATCAATAGACGCAGCTCTGGAAGCTCCTCCCGGATCTGAAACAGAAAAATCAAATTAGTAGAATTTTAGTGTATTTTTGGTAGTTTTTTCGAAATTTTTCATAGGAAATTGTGTTTTTTATAGGTTTTATTGCTATTACTCACCCAAATAGCAACTTTTATTTAAGGGAATCACTGCTAAGGGTGTATTAACATCCCCCCTAAATAACCCGCCCCCTTTGGGAGCGCTACGGCCCATAAAAAACAAAATATTGGCAATACAAACTTCTCATCGAAATAGAAAAGTTCACCTAACCCGGTACATTTCTCATACAAACTGAATTTTGACTTTTAAATTCTGGACGCTATATAGTTGTTCCTGGTATCAATAGACGCAGCTCTGGAAGCTCCTCCCGGATCTGAAACAGAAAAATCAAATTAGTAGAATTTTAGTGTATTTTTGGTAGTTTTTTCGAAATTTTTCATAGGAAATTGTGTTTTTTATAGGTTTTATTGCTATTACTCACCCAAATAGCAACTTTTATTTAAGGGAATCACTGCTAAGGGTGTATTAACATCCCCCCTAAATAACCCGCCCCCTTTGGGAGCGCTACGGCCCATAAAAAACAAAATATTGGCAATACAAACTTCTCATCGAAATAGAAAAGTTCACCTAACCCGGTACATTTCTCATACAAACTGAATTTTGACTTTTAAATTCTGGACGCTATATAGTTGTTCCTGGTATCAATAGACGCAGCTCTGGAAGCTCCTCCCGGATCTGAAACAGAAAAATCAAATTAGTAGAATTTTAGTGTATTTTTGGTAGTTTTTTCGAAATTTTTCATAGGAAATTGTGTTTTTTATAGGTTTTATTGCTATTACTCACCCAAATAGCAACTTTTATTTAAGGGAATCACTGCTAAGGGTGTATTAACATCCCCCCTAAATAACCCGCCCCCTTTGGGAGCGCTACGGCCCATAAAAAACAAAATATTGGCAATACAAACTTCTCATCGAAATAGAAAAGTTCACCTAACCCGGTACATTTCTCATACAAACTGAATTTTGACTTTTAAATTCTGGACGCTATATAGTTGTTCCTGGTATCAATAGACGCAGCTCTGGAAGCTCCTCCCGGATCTGAAACAGAAAAATCAAATTAGTAGAATTTTAGTGTATTTTTGGTAGTTTTTTCGAAATTTTTCATAGGAAATTGTGTTTTTTATAGGTTTTATTGCTATTACTCACCCAAATAGCAACTTTTATTTAAGGGAATCACTGCTAAGGGTGTATTAACATCCCCCCTAAATAACCCGCCCCCTTTGGGAGCGCTACGGCCCATAAAAAACAAAATATTGGCAATACAAACTTCTCATCGAAATAGAAAAGTTCACCTAACCCGGTACATTTCTCATACAAACTGAATTTTGACTTTTAAATTCTGGACGCTATATAGTTGTTCCTGGTATCAATAGACGCAGCTCTGGAAGCTCCTCCCGGATCTGAAACAGAAAAATCAAATTAGTAGAATTTTAGTGTATTTTTGGTAGTTTTTTCGAAATTTTTCATAGGAAATTGTGTTTTTTATAGGTTTTATTGCTATTACTCACCCAAATAGCAACTTTTATTTAAGGGAATCACTGCTAAGGGTGTATTAACATCCCCCCTAAATAACCCGCCCCCTTTGGGAGCGCTACGGCCCATAAAAAACAAAATATTGGCAATACAAACTTCTCATCGAAATAGAAAAGTTCACCTAACCCGGTACATTTCTCATACAAACTGAATTTTGACTTTTAAATTCTGGACGCTATATAGTTGTTCCTGGTATCAATAGACGCAGCTCTGGAAGCTCCTCCCGGATCTGAAACAGAAAAATCAAATTAGTAGAATTTTAGTGTATTTTTGGTAGTTTTTTCGAAATTTTTCATAGGAAATTGTGTTTTTTATAGGTTTTATTGCTATTACTCACCCAAATAGCAACTTTTATTTAAGGGAATCACTGCTAAGGGTGTATTAACATCCCCCCTAAATAACCCGCCCCCTTTGGGAGCGCTACGGCCCATAAAAAACAAAATATTGGCAATACAAACTTCTCATCGAAATAGAAAAGTTCACCTAACCCGGTACATTTCTCATACAAACTGAATTTTGACTTTTAAATTCTGGACGCTATATAGTTGTTCCTGGTATCAATAGACGCAGCTCTGGAAGCTCCTCCCGGATCTGAAACAGAAAAATCAAATTAGTAGAATTTTAGTGTATTTTTGGTAGTTTTTTCGAAATTTTTCATAGGAAATTGTGTTTTTTATAGGTTTTATTGCTATTACTCACCCAAATAGCAACTTTTATTTAAGGGAATCACTGCTAAGGGTGTATTAACATCCCCCCTAAATAACCCGCCCCCTTTGGGAGCGCTACGGCCCATAAAAAACAAAATATTGGCAATACAAACTTCTCATCGAAATAGAAAAGTTCACCTAACCCGGTACATTTCTCATACAAACTGAATTTTGACTTTTAAATTCTGGACGCTATATAGTTGTTCCTGGTATCAATAGACGCAGCTCTGGAAGCTCCTCCCGGATCTGAAACAGAAAAATCAAATTAGTAGAATTTTAGTGTATTTTTGGTAGTTTTTTCGAAATTTTTCATAGGAAATTGTGTTTTTTATAGGTTTTATTGCTATTACTCACCCAAATAGCAACTTTTATTTAAGGGAATCACTGCTAAGGGTGTATTAACATCCCCCCTAAATAACCCGCCCCCTTTGGGAGCGCTACGGCCCATAAAAAACAAAATATTGGCAATACAAACTTCTCATCGAAATAGAAAAGTTCACCTAACCCGGTACATTTCTCATACAAACTGAATTTTGACTTTTAAATTCTGGACGCTATATAGTTGTTCCTGGTATCAATAGACGCAGCTCTGGAAGCTCCTCCCGGATCTGAAACAGAAAAATCAAATTAGTAGAATTTTAGTGTATTTTTGGTAGTTTTTTCGAAATTTTTCATAGGAAATTGTGTTTTTTATAGGTTTTATTGCTATTACTCACCCAAATAGCAACTTTTATTTAAGGGAATCACTGCTAAGGGTGTATTAACATCCCCCCTAAATAACCCGCCCCCTTTGGGAGCGCTACGGCCCATAAAAAACAAAATATTGGCAATACAAACTTCTCATCGAAATAGAAAAGTTCACCTAACCCGGTACATTTCTCATACAAACTGAATTTTGACTTTTAAATTCTGGACGCTATATAGTTGTTCCTGGTATCAATAGACGCAGCTCTGGAAGCTCCTCCCGGATCTGAAACAGAAAAATCAAATTAGTAGAATTTTAGTGTATTTTTGGTAGTTTTTTCGAAATTTTTCATAGGAAATTGTGTTTTTTATAGGTTTTATTGCTATTACTCACCCAAATAGCAACTTTTATTTAAGGGAATCACTGCTAAGGGTGTATTAACATCCCCCCTAAATAACCCGCCCCCTTTGGGAGCGCTACGGCCCATAAAAAACAAAATATTGGCAATACAAACTTCTCATCGAAATAGAAAAGTTCACCTAACCCGGTACATTTCTCATACAAACTGAATTTTGACTTTTAAATTCTGGACGCTATATAGTTGTTCCTGGTATCAATAGACGCAGCTCTGGAAGCTCCTCCCGGATCTGAAACAGAAAAATCAAATTAGTAGAATTTTAGTGTATTTTTGGTAGTTTTTTCGAAATTTTTCATAGGAAATTGTGTTTTTTATAGGTTTTATTGCTATTACTCACCCAAATAGCAACTTTTATTTAAGGGAATCACTGCTAAGGGTGTATTAACATCCCCCCTAAATAACCCGCCCCCTTTGGGAGCGCTACGGCCCATAAAAAACAAAAATTTCGCCCGCCCACCCTCCCAGTCTCGATAAGGTATATCGTTTTTTGGATCACTGCGTTATACTCAAAATCGCTATTATTTGACTACGTCATAATTTGACGTTTTAATTCAATTAGGACCTTATACCGTATCACACGGTACATCAATTATTAGTTCTAAGCTTTATTTATTGAAGCTGACTTGACTTTTACACATTTTTTGTGTAAAATCTTTACTATTTTGGTTTCATAACTCATATTGACCTTTAATTCATATATTTATACAACTTTTACAAATTTTTTCCTTTATTTACAACTCGGACACTCCCCTCAAACATGTTTGGGTTTCATACTCCCGCCAAAAAGACCAACCCACCCCCCTCCCAAAAATCCCCAAAAATGACCGAGAAGGCAGGTCCTTCAGGAGCTAAAAAACAAAATTCTAGTGTCAGGCGCAGCATCGGGGAATGGGAAGCGAACCAGCCAGAGGCGCAGCCAAAGTCGATCAGCCCCCCGGCACACGCCTCCAAGTACGCCAATAGAACCGCCGAGGCTAATGCCTGTTTGAAAAACATACATTATCACCTCGGCGAATCTCGAAACTTGAGGACGGATATAAAGGAGGGTGTGATAGAGGAGTCCTTTCGGCTTTGCAAACTCGTTAAAGAATCCGAAAAAGCCAGGACTAAGGAACAAAACTTAGCGCCGACTGGGAAACAATCAAAGGCGCAGTCAACACAAACTTCCTTGCCGCTGACCCCTGTCCCAACATTGGAAGACGTCCCTCTCTTGCCTTCTACTCCAAACCGCTTCTCAGCAAAGGATGACATCTCTCACTTGCTCTCCACGCTCGCTGAACATAGTAGGCTGGTGAGGGAGAGCAATGAGAGAATGGAAGTGCTAAAGAAGACACTAGATGAAAAGAAGGAACTCCTCGAGAACACGACCTACGCGAGTGTGGCATCCGGGCAACGTGGGCCCCAGCCCTCTGTGCCAACGGCACTGCACTCGGTAGTCGTCACTTCCAAAGACAATGAGGAAAGCGGAGAGGAAGTACTCACGCGAATAAGAGAGGTTATGGAGGCCAAGGAAGGATGGGTGAGGGTAGAAAAAGTGCGGAAAGCAAAGGACCGGAAAATTATTCTGGGATGCAGAACAATAGAGGAAAGAGAAAAAGTAAAAGAGAGACTCAGAAAGGCCGAAGTCCACCTCCAAGTCGAAGAAGTGAAAAATAAAGACCCTCTCTTAATGTTGCGGGATGTCTTCTCCTACAACTCTGACGACGATGTGATGAAAGCACTCATAAACCAAAATAAGGAACTACTTGGCACCCTACAAAAAGACGAAACCTTCGAAGTAAAGTATAGGAAAAAGGCACGAAACCCCTTACAGTGCCACATCGTCCTAAAGGTGTCCCCAAATATATGGAAGAAAATGACAGAGTCAGGCGCAGTAAATATAGACCTCCAGAGGATAAGGGTGTCCGACCAATCGCCCCTTGTACAGTGCTCCCTCTGCCTGGCATATGGACACGGTAGACGCTTTTGCAAAACAACTATCGAAAAATGTAGCCACTGTGGTGGGCCCCACATGAAGGATAACTGCGCAGACCTACTGGCTGGCGTAACCCCGAAGTGCTGTAACTGCACACAAGCAAAACTGGATAGAACAGACCACAATGCTTTTAGCACAGAGTGTGCAGTGAGGCGCAGATGGGATGCGCTGGCCCGGGCCACCGTCTCATATTGCTGAGGTAGTTCTTGGCGTCAAACAACTTCCAGCTAACAATATACCGTACCTTGCAGTTCAGGCAAACCTCCAACGAAAAGCCCTTGCAACACAGGAACTGATGCTCGAAGCTAGTACAAAAAAGGCGGCCTTCGCTCTTATCCAAGAACCATACGTGGGGGCTCTGGGTAGAATGAAAGACTACAGAGGAGTTCGGATCTTCCAGTGCACTAGCCAAACAGATGGCGTTGTCAAAGCGGCAGTTGCTGTCTTTGATAACAGTATCGACGCCGTCCAAGTAACCGATTATACAACCAAAAACATCGGGGTTGTTAAACTTAAAACTAGTGCCTGGGAGATTGTTGTAGTCTCATTCTACTTCGAGCCCGACGTGCGGGAACTGGATCAATATATAGAGCAGCTGAAGAAAATTAAAGACAACATCAAAACTCGATATCTGATCATAGGTGGAGACGCGAACGCCAAGAGTAATTGGTGGGGGAGTCCGAACAATGATAAAAAAGGGGATGAGCTTTCTGGAGCACTGCATGAAATGGGGTTGCAGGTACTCAACGATGGCGATATACCAACTTTTGCTACTGTACGTGGAGGCAAAGCACTCAGTAGCTTTGTGGACGTTACGGCATGCACGACGGAAATTCTTGACCTGGTGGAAGACTGGAAGATTGATGAAGGTATGACGAGTTCAGACCATAATACCATCACCTTTAAAATCCGAGTGACAAAGGCAAAGGGTATGGACATACAAACTACAACAAGGATATTTTATACAAAGAAAACTAATTGGGCTCTGTTTTATGAGAAACTGACACAATTATTGCATGAACACCAAATTAAAATAGAAATAATCAACAAAATTAATAACACAACAGATTTGGAAAACTTAATAGTAAATTACACAAATATTATATTTAAAGTCTGTAAAGATATTATTCCAATAAAGAAATTAAAAAATGTCCATACCCTGCCTTGGTATACTCGGGAACTCGCCAACCTGAAGAAAGAAGTTACCACCAGGAAACGGAGGATCCGTTGTGCAGCGCCGGTCCGAAAGCGGAAGGTCATCGTTGAGTACCTGAAACATAAAGAAAAGTATGAAATGCAAGTAGAGGAAGCCAGAATAAATAGCTGGAAGACATTTTGTGGCAAACAAGAGATGGAAGGAATGTGGGAAGGCATATACAGGGTGATCAACAGGACAACGAAACGGCAGGAGGACATACTACTATCAAGGGAAGGAAGAGCTTTGGATCAGGATGAATCGGCTAAGTTGCTGGCGGAAACATTTTACCCGGAAGACTCAGAAGCAGAGGATGACGCTTACCATCGACGGATCAGAGAATTAGCTAAAACGGCAAACGCCATGGATCATAATACAGCCAATGACCCTCCGTTTACGATAGAAGAGCTAAAATCCGCGGTGGTGAGCTTCAATCCAAAGAAAGCTCCGGGAGGAGATGGCCTCACGGCGGATATATGCTACCATGCAATACGCACTGATCCAGAGCTCTTTCTTTCCATGATCAACAAATGCCTAGAGGTATCGTACTTTCCAAAAATCTGGAAAATAGCCACAGTGGTTGTCCTGAGAAAGCCTGCAAGGGATGATTACACAAACCCTAAGTCGTACAGACCAATAGGCCTGTTACCCGTCATCGGCAAAATATATGAAAAAATGATTATCAGTCGCATAAAATGGCACCTGCTCCCCAAACTAAGTACTCGCCAGTATGGCTTTATGCCCCAAAGAAGTACCGAAGACTCCCTTTATGACCTAATACGACACGTGCGTCAAAACCTAGACAGGAAACGATTGGTCACGATAGTGTCGCTGGACATAGAGGGAGCCTTCGACAACGCTTGGTGGCCTGCAATAAAGGTCAGGCTGGCAGAGGAAGAGTGTCCCTGTAACATCCGGAAGGTGGTGGATAGTTACCTCACCGACAGGACGGTTAACGTGAGGTACGCTGGGCGGGAGATTTCTAAGACCACCAATAAGGGCTGCGTTCAGGGCTCTATTGGTGGTCCGATCCTTTGGAATCTCCTCCTGGATCCACTACTTAAGGGACTTGGGGAGCAGCAATATTACTGCCAAGCTTTTGCCGATGACGTGGTCTTGGTCTTTGATGGCAATACGGCCCTTGAAGTGCAACGACAGGCCAATGCCGCTCTCGAACATGTAAGGGAGTGGGGTGTCAAAAATAAGTTGAAATTCGCGCCACATAAAACGAAAGCGATGGTGATGACAAGGAAACTGAAATTTGACACTCCACTCCTAAAGATGGGCGGGGTCGACATTGGCATGTCCAGTGAGATAAAAATCCTGGGGCTCACGATAGATGCAAAAATGACGTTCAATAGCCATGTGTCCAACATATGCAAAAAAGCAGTTAACATCTACAAGCATCTATCGAGAGCCGCCAGGATTAGCTGGGGTCTCAAACCTGACATAATACGCACTATATATGTGGCGACTGTAGAACCAGTTTTGCTGTACGCGGCGAGTGCATGGGCGCCAGCAGCCACAAAACTCGGGGTGAGGAAGCAGTTGAACTCGGTCCAGCGTGGATTTGCACAAAAGCTCACCAAAGCCTATCGAACGGTCTCCCTAAACTCTGCCCTAGTATTGGCTGGGATATTACCACTAGACCTCCGAATTCAAGAGGCAGCCGCCCTATACGAGGCTAAGAGGGGCATATCGCAGCCAATACTAGACAGACAAATAGAGAAAAGGTTACCGTTCACTGACGCGCCCCACCCGGCAGAACATATGTGCCTTAAGTTCTTGAACCTGGTAGACGGACAAAATGTAGAAGATCACAACACACAGGCAGTCAGGATATTCACCGATGGCAGCAAAATTGAGGGCCAAGTTGGAGCAGCGCTATCCATATGGACCGGCAACGCCGAAACGAAGTCCCTCAAATTAAAACTCGCCACCTACTGCACCGTCTATCAGGCCGAACTTCTGGCCATATGGAAAGCCTCGAAGGAAATAGTCAGGCGCGCTGAGATGAGCTTTGGCATTTACAGCGACTCCAAGTCTGCACTGGAGACGGTTACAAATTATTCTACAACTCACCCCCTGGCTGCAGAAACTCGAAAAAACCTGCTGGATGCTAAAAACCAAAATAAGCATGTGTCACTATTTTGGATCAAAGCCCATGCAGGTTTAGAGGGCAATGAACGCGCCGATGCACTCGCCAAGGATGCTGCTTTGAAGACCAAGAAGAAGCCAGATTACGACCTGTGCCCGGTTTCATTCACCAAACGACTGATTCGCAATAATACGCTTGAAGAATGGAACAAAAGGTATCAAACAGGCGAGACTGCCAATGTCACAAAGCTGTTCTTTCCCGATGCTGTGCAGGCGTACAGCATAGTAAATAAGATCCCTATAACAGGTGTTATCACCCAGGCACTAACAGGGCACGGTGGGTTCTCCGAATACTTAAATCGCTTTAAGTGTAAGGAGGACCCATCGTGCATATGTGAGCCCGGCGTTGGCCAGTCTGTCACACACATAATATTTGATTGCCCCGTATTTGGCCTAGATCGATTTAACCTAGAACAAAAGATAAATATTGAAATAACGATTCACAATTCAAATAAAATCATGATAAACACTGAACAAAGAACAAAATTTTTAGATTATTGTACAAAAATTATAACAAAAGTAACTAAACGAAATAAACAGGAAAAGTAAAGTATGTTAAATATATATTATAAGATATATGTACATAACATACGAAAAGAAATTCGCAACACATATAAGCAACGTACATAGAAAAAGATTAAAATAAACTAGATTCAAAATAACAGTTAAAATAGTAAAATAAAAAATGTTAAACTCAAATAAGAAAATAACCAAACAAACCCATAACCCAATATAATAATGTTAACAGCAATCCAAGTATCATTCACTCGTACTAAGGACTCTGACTTTTTGAATGTCAGAGAGGAATCACGTTTAAAAAAAAAAAAAAAAAAAAAAAAAAAAAAAAAAAAAAAAAAACCTAACCTAACCTAACCTAACCTAACCTAACGGCCCTCCGGTGAAGGAATACATCGTTAAGAAACCAATAACCCCCGCATGGTGGTAGAACATATCTAGTGTCCGCCTGGACAGCTACCACCCTCAAGTCAGAAAATCTGTCGCCAAACATGTAATGTGTTCCGGCAGCTATCCTTGAGAGCCCGTTCCCATTCTAGTCCACTTCTCTATCTTCGACCGCATCATCACTTAGCAGTGGCGAAAAATACCGAGCAAAGCTCGGTCAACCAGCACCCTGATTCTCAATCAATCGAAAACCCATTCGGAGTCGGAAAGTGCGTCGTTTCCGACTGAGATCGTGAAATTGCGATTCTCAATGCTCCGATCTAAAACTTTTGACATTTCAATTCAGAAAGTCATGTGGCTAAATTTGAAAAGTATTCCGCGAGCAAATAGCTGGCGGAATCATATCCGTGATACATTTTTTTGACCTAAAAGTGTTTTTAAAGATATACCATCCAATAATTACGACTATATATTTTGTTTGAGACATATTAGAGAAAATACTGAATAGAAACATGAGATTGATTCGCTGTATTTGCTCATGTTTTTGAGGTTAGGACCTTTTTATTTACTATACCTATCAAGAGATAGCGCTGACGTAGGTTTCACAGTTCACCATACATCCTGCATCGCGCAAACGATATTTTCCGCGATGTACGTATGATGTGATAATGCATATGTACTTGTTTGAATTTAGGAAATCTTAAAATTTTAATTAATTTCTTTACATTTAGCATTTATAATATTAAAAGGATTGTAACGTAACTATCCCATTTTATAAGTTTATACTTACGTTATTTTTATTAGTAAGTAGGTACCTATACCTACCTACTTACTAATAAATTGTGCAAATGGGTACAATTTTTACAAAATGGTGAAAAAAGGTGGCAAATAATAAAAAAGTTTGTATTCATATAGTACTTTTATTCTTGTACTTAAAGTTACAAAAATTACAATTGTAATCAACTGGATATCAAGTATTTAATAATAATAGAGGCACTCTCTAAATGTGATGTGATGTGATGATAATGAGTTCTAAATTTTGTTTAACTTAACACATATTAATTATTATATTTATTATAAAGAGGCTTCGCTCAGTTTTTTTTTTATATATCTTATAGGCTAGCGTTTGACCACTATCTCACCTGTTGGTAAGTGATGGTGCAGTCGAAGATGGCAAGCACGTTGGTCTAGAATGGGAACTGGCTCAGTCTTTTCTTTAAATAACTTTTCCAGCCTGTCACAGGTTGATTGTTGTAATAACATCATATAGTATATTATAATGCTTATATAAACGTATTTATTCTATGTGCAGTATTCTTGTCAACAATATTAAATAATTAATGTTCTGCAGAAACTAGATATATAACTTAAAACAGTAAAAAAACGTTTAAACAAAGCAAAATATCATCATAGCATCGATGCGGATAGGTAAACATTTTTTCACACAACAGAGTTTCACACAGCTATTACATATTATATGATTTTCATGCATCAAACATTCCCGTGCACTGACCTCTATATATACATTGTATATATAGAGGTCAGTGTTCCCGTGTCAAAATAAATTACATTACAATACAAGGCAGTTTTAACCTACTATAAATGGCAAATGTATAACTCTGTATTAAATTCTATTTTTATTAGATGATGATGAAAATGTAGTATAATTTGATTACGACGAAGAATCTTACTCATCATAAATCAAAATATAATGAATGTTCGTTCGGTTTGCGACTGCAACTTGCTCATACTAAGCAGAATATTAGCAGAATATCCCGGCAGCACCCACGACGCATGTTTTAGCCAGGAAAGGGACAAGATTATGGAACATCGTGCAGCTAGCTCCTTGGTAATGCATCTGAAACAATATATACATAATGTTAAACACTAGAATATTTCATAATAATTTAACGGATTACTATTTTAGGCAGTTCAAGATATCTATCTCTTAGATCTATAGATAGCTCTTAAGATTGTTTTCATGTCTCTGAATTTCATTTTGGGCATACAAATCGATCAAATGGTGCTTTGGCATTTTAAATGACCATTTTAGATGTTTGAAAAAGCGCACAAGAGCTAGAATATGCACTGATAAAAGCTAGCTTTTTGGCATAGTGATTCAGTAGCGATGGATCAAACAAACATCATGCCGGAACTTGACGAACGAGTAGCGACTTGTCTTTTTACCATTGAGTGGTTCGAGCCATGGCTGAATCCTGCAACTAATGGTCATTTTACACCCATTTAGCACCACCCAGGGATCATGTGTATTGTGTATTGGGTAGTTTAAGGTCTAAGTTTACCAACGCAGAAAGGCAACAATGACCTACCCATAGGTGATAATAATCAGTAAAATTTACTTATTTTTAAAACTAATACATATTAAAGAGACGAAAAGTGTTAATAATAGCATTATCCAGTCTCATTTTAAATAAAATCTATTTTTTTCCTGCTTAAGGGTTTACAGCAGAAAAAAACATTGGGGCCAAACTGGCAGTAGGGAAAAATATTTACAAAAATATCATATCTCATAAACTATCCAAAATAGTAGAACATACGTTAAAGAGATGCGCAGTGAGGTCCTCTACAACCCTGCTTTGTTTCATCCATCGGTGCTAAATAAGTATATAAGTAACAGTATTACAGAGTTTTGGTACCTCACCTGTAGTCTTCAGAAACTGCCTTTTTTTTTTATATTATAGAGCGGCAAACAGGCAAGCGGCCCACCTGATGGTAAGTGGTCACCGCCGCCTAGTGACATCTGCAAAACCAGAGGTATTGCCGGTGTGTTGCCTACCCTTATTAGTGAGCAGTCTCATTACTCTTCGTTTGAAGCTACCAAGGTTGAAGGTTTCTGGGAAAGTTTCAGATGGGAGATCATTCCACATCTTACAGGTACGTGGGAAGAACAGTCGTGTGAAACGAGTAGTATGTGATGCCCATGTATCTATAATGTGCGGATGTGCTTTTTGACGGTGTCGGGAGTTTCGATGGTAGAAACGGGATGGAGGAATGATATTAAAAAGCTCTTCAGTAGGTGGTTATTGGGTGTTCTACTCCAGCCACATCTGTTGATTAAACGATATACCCAACTGCGTTCGCTCCGCTTGCTGCGCTCACTTGTTGCAGTTGGGTATATCGTTTAATCAACAGATGTAGCTGGAGTAGAACACCCAATAACTAAAAATTGATTATCTCTCACCACTTGTGTTTTAGAACTCAAAGCCTCCGGTGTAATAATTTTGATCGACGTGTTTTAGAACTCTCAATGACCCCGGAGTAATAGTTTTGATCAACTGTGTTCGTAACACATACGGTTGGATGATCCATGGTAAGTATCATCCTGAGAGCCCAAGGTAGGATTATCTCTCACCGCATACGATGTCTCAGCACATACGGTTGGATAAAACATGGTAAGTATCATCCTGAGAGTCCAAGGCAGGATTATCTCTCGCCGTTTGCGATGTCTAAACACAATCGGTTAAGTGATCCATGGTAAGTTTCACTCTGGGAGCCCAAGGTCGGATTATCTCCACCGATTGCGATTCCTAACCTACCTGTGTTTTGAGCATATCGTATAGTCAGATAAACCTGTTCTACTACTTCTACTAAAGCCGTAATGACTTTTTGTTGGAATACTTACGATAAATTATCGCGCCCTAACCTACCTGTGTTTTGAGCATATCGTATAGTCAGATAAACCAAAAAATATTACAAAATTAAAATCTGCTCTTTTATATTTTCTGTACTTTAAAGAAATGTGTGTATATACGTTAATAAAAATTCAAGCGTAGTCACTCACCATTTTCATCTAAAGGATTTTAATTTATTAAATTCATGAAGATCTCATTGTCCCTGCTGCTTGTCGTTCCTGTAAAATATAAATTGGTACACATTAGTTTAAAACTAAGAATACACAATTTAATTTAAAAAAATCTTTACTCAGAATAAATCAAATTAAACTTGGAAATAACTAAACATTAAATCAGTGTGTAGTTAATATAAACAGCAATCGAAAAATAATCATTTTTATGTAATTTTTTAATATTATTTTCTTTACATAACATTTACATAACATGTTCAAAATAATTAGGATCGTTTAAAAAACCGACTTCAAATGCTACTGTATTCAATTTGAGTAGCAAGTTTGCAGTTATTATCGCCATATCTCTGGAGATACTTGATAAATTTACAATGAGACCACTACAAAAGTATAATCTTTGAAATAAATATATAATTAAAAAAATCGGACCACAATTGACAGAGAAAAATAAATAAAAAAAATTTACAGTGAAACATAGAACATCCTCCTTTTTTTAAAGTCGGTTAATAGGGCTTTTTGTCGTATGAAGACCTATTTTATTTTTTCGATTTCTAGTTATTGAGAAAATCTTTATTATATAATACGACAGAAACTTGGTTTTTAATTTTATTTTCGAATCAACCAAAAAAGAGTACGTTGCAAAATATTATACAATAAAAGCTAGGTACTTACTTGTTATTTCCAAATAGTTACAGAACTACACTCACAGATACACTCACCGACACCACAGCCGACACCGTACACTTATATAATGAATGATTTTGTTCACACGCTAGATAGTAGGTACAAACGTATCAAGGTAAAATGGATTGAATAACAATTATGTACATCGTAAGCATTTCTTTTAAGGGTTCGCATACACGTTCGTTTTTAACTCTGCGATTGAACTGTTCTGTAGGTACAGATAAATTTTTATACCATTAAGTTTGCACTGTACAGTTAATTAAATGCTATTTTAACCGACACCTAACCGAGGAGTAGGTTCTGAATTCGTCGGAATCTTTTTTTTATGTATGCTTCTCGATTACTCAAAGATGGCTGTACCGATTTAGAATATTTTTTATATTTGTTTGAAAGGACATACTTTCCAAGTAATTTCATTTAAATTTCATCGAGATCTCATGACTATCTCAAGAGATATGGAGACAAACACATCAAACTTGGCACATGACTAGCGCGACATTTGAAGTTGGTTCTTTTGGTTTATTAACGATTTTAAATTATAATTATTACCATTCAGTTAAACTATCATTCATATGTATAGTCACACTATTTAGTGAAAACGAGCAGTTTAAACTCAAGGTGTGTAGCGGCCTTAGGACAAATTACTTTTTAACCGACTTAACAAAACGAGGACTTAACAGATAGCGTTTGTACGAATTACTTTTTTGTTTATTATATCATAGCTCAATCATTTATGAACTGATTTGTTTTTTTTTTTTTTTTTACTGACTTCACAAAAAGGAGGGTGTACTCAATTCGTCTGTATAATTTAATTTTTTTGTCACTTCAGAACCTCATCATTTATTAACTGTGTGTGGATTTGGAGAATGTTTTTTTTTTATTTTTTTACCGACTTCAAAAAAAGGAGGAGGTTTCTCATTTCTACCGATATTTTTTATGTTTGTTCGCGGATAACTTCGTCGTTTATGAACCGATTTTGATTATTCTTTTTTTGTTCGAAAGGAGATATTCCAAGTGTAGTAGTACCATGATAATTTTATCGAGGTCTGATGAGTACCTCCAGAGATATTGAGATAAACATCTCAAAATTGGTACTGAAAATGAATAGCGCGGCATTGAAGTCGGTTCGTTTTTAGTTTTTAAACGATATTATTATTAATAGAATATGTTTACAGTGTAGTTCCATTTTAATTTTAACGAGATCCGATAAGAATCTCCAGAGATATGGAGATAGATACCTCAAACTTAGTACTGAAAATGACTTGCGCTGCATGTGAAGTCGGTTTTTTTGTTTTGCGAACGAACTTAAATTATGTAAGAAAGTAAATAGTAATACTTCCCGTGTGGTGTATTGTACAGTTCAAATAATTAGATATCGTCTTATTATCTAAACACATAAAATATGATTGTAATATTTTATGCACTGACTTTTAATTTTTCTATCTTTTAATCTATCGTAGTCGGGTAATGGTGTGAGTTTTTATATTGTCATCCGAGTAGGCGGAATCTTTCTTTGATCCGATTTCAAAGGTGGTGCGACAAAGGTGGTGCGACCATTAGCTTCAAATTTGCTTGTTTTGTTAAAGTACGGGTACTTAATATCTTTTGAATTGGAATATTATTTGCTGACACATAAAAAGTATTTGCTATAAAATCGCGTAAAATTAGAAAACTGACATATTCTTCGCTGGTTCATCATCCTCGAGAATCTTGCTGCCTGCCAGACCCTGCCAACCGCCCGCCACCCTGCTCAGCCACCGCCTGCCACCCTGCTCAGCCGCCGCCTGCCACCCTGCTCAGCCGCCGCCTGCCAGACTCCGCCAGCCACCGCCAGCCCGCCTGCCGCCTGACATTGCGCAGCCACGACACTTCGAGAAAACATCTACAGAAATATGTGAGTGAGTATTGTCTTATTACGTGTTTTTTAAAATCTTTGTTCCATCCATACTCATTTTTTATTTTTTTCTCAGGTCGGACTCTG
Organism: Cabera pusaria; assembly: GCA_954871355.1. NCBI lineage: Eukaryota > Metazoa > Arthropoda > Insecta > Lepidoptera > Geometridae > Cabera > Cabera pusaria. Next base: position 16,082,683 of record OX940915.1, on the reverse strand, counting down.
AATACGAATCTGAAGCAATCGTGGCCACAGCACCGTCGGTGTTGTCGCAGCCTACCAAGAAGCCAAAAGCCTCAAAGCGCAAGATCACCCCCGTCGTTAACGCTGCTGCCCTTGCTAAGCGCGGTCATGCATCATATTCACCATCCTTCACACCACCCGATTTGCAAGAGCCGGAATTTTCGTGGTACGTATATATATATATATATATTATATCTGATAGGTTATCGTTTTTATCGCTTGGTGGTAACTACTACTAGGTACCGATGCAGGGCCCCAACCGTACTATAATTAACGTACCGTACTATAATTAACGTATATACGATAATTTAGGCCTCCGTATTATGTACGCAAATACACGATAAATTCCATACACCACAAAGTTTGAGAATTACGCTCATATTCAATAAAAAATTGAGATACTATTGTTTATTGGTAACAGCGCCAGCTTATTTCTTAATTTCAAAACGTTGGTACGCTTATAAAATCTGTGTACTGTGGTCTGTCTTCTCAGCCCGTCTGCCTGTATGGAGTTAAATATACATTGATTCTGTTCTGTATACACAAACAAAGTGTAATAAAAATTATCGTTTTATATGATTTTTTAATGTATTTTAAGCCATTATACTGAGTGTACGATAATTTTGCTCCAAAAACGTCAAAATACGATAATTTCACGGCCCTGGTACTTTCCTCGCTTCAGGTTGGGATCCCTGTACCGATGATGATAATAATTATTTAACAATAATGTATATTGTATGGAGTGAGCAACGTTAAATGATTATTTAACTCTGAATCTAATTATGATGATAAAAGTTCCTAAATATTATCATAACAGTATTTCATCATATTTTATTTTCTTTGTTTTACAGGTCTAAAAAACGCAAGTCAGACATCTTTTCGATTCTGAAAGGGGAAGAAAGCGTTGCTGCATCTAACGCATCACAAAGCGCCGGAGGCAACGTATCGACTTCTTCCTTCACGACGAGGGTTTCCGGAGGGCAGAGCCGACGCACCGCAACAGTCTCCGAAGGCGACTTTTACGTTGAGGTGAAGCTTTACAACGTCGTCGACGTTCAAAATACGCCTCCTCAAGAACGCTATAAAAAAGCGTTGACGAGTGTAAAGCTGCGTCTCAACGAACAAACTAAGGAGTGGGAAATTTTACAAGAGTTTCTCATTACGGTGTTTAAATTATTTAAAGATTCTAAACCATCAGTATTTAGTGATAAGATTAATTTTAAATAAACAAAACGTGTGCATAGGTTTATTATGGTATTTATTTTATTAAATTAAGTTAGGTTCATAAAGGTAGATAGAATTATTATAGTATGTTTTGATATATGTAGTGTAGGTAGACTATATTAAACTCTCAAAGTAATTTTTTTAATTAATTTGAAATAAAAAAGAAAATTAAAAGCGTATAATATTATAATACTGACTTTAAAAAATAGGTAACTTTCTATGTAGGTAGGTACTTAAATTAATAATTATATCTAGTAGGTAAACAAGCAAGTAGCTTCTACAATGCCATTCTGTTCAGTTTGTAACACATCTATAAGCGGTAGGCGCTGGACAGGTCATTTGCGAAGTAATACACATAAACAAAACGTTTTAACTGTACCGCATATCGATGTGGAAGGCGTAGATATTGTAGCGACAGCATTTCAGAACCGAATAATATCTTACAGGATTGCTGCGCAATACGCAAATGAACATTCTATTGATGTATTTTTAGATTCAATACGAAACAAAGTCAAACTCATTTTAGATGAATGCATAAAAAAACATATTTGTGTCAAAGTCAACTTCGAAATATTCTCAAAGTTTTTACTTTTCAAAAATAATGAACAAGAAACTAAATCGTTTATGACAAAAAATATCCCTGTTTATGGAAATTATAATTTTGAGCATTTATATTTAAATGTAATCAATACAATACGCACAAAAATTGACCAATTCGAAGAGCAAGATTCGGGTTGGACTTTTCTTAATTGTATGCATATTGAGGTTAATGTTAATAAATATCAACTACTTCGCGGCTCCACGTATATTGAACTACCAATATTCATCAAGAAAAAGAAAGCATGTTTAAATATTCAAAACAACGATAAACACTGTTTTCTGTGGAGCGTACTTACAGCCCTCTATCCAGCTAAAAACCATCCTGAAAGGGTTTCGTCATATGTACATTTTCGCAATGTCCTAAACACTGAAAACATTTCGTTTCCCATGACATTATCTGATGTTAAAATATTCGAAGAAAACAATCCAAACCTAAGTTTTATCATTTTTGGCTTAAAAAATAACAAGACTGTTGTAGGCCCGCTTTATAAATCAGAAAGCCATGAAAATAAAAAAACGATTCACCTTCTTTGGATAGAAAACAACACAACATCTCACTATTGTCTCATAAAGAATTTATCGAGACTGGTGAGAAGTCAAATAACGAAGCATAAAGGACAGATCTATTTTTGTGACACTTGTTTGTTGTTTTTTAAAACGGTTGAGGATGTAGAAAGTCATACCTGTAACGGAATTGTCACTGTCCTACCGGAAAAGGGGTCAGTAATTAAATTCAAGAATTTCGAACGCAAACAAGACATTCCTTTTGTAATTTATGCTGACTTTGAAACTATGCTAGAAGATGTAAGCAAAAGTGAATCAGATCCTCAAAGTTCTTATACGCGCACTACACAAAAGCATACACCTATCGCATTTGCTTACAATGTGATTAATTCTGTTGACCCTTCTTACAATAAATTCGTAATCTTTAGAGGTTCTCATTGTGTAGAAAAATTTGTTAGCTCTCTTTACAAAGATGTTCGGGATATCCATGCAGTGTTATCACAAAACGTTCCCATAATTTTTAATGCAAACGATGCAGTTGATTTTAGGAATGCAGTTCGATGTCATATTTGTGAGAGTTTTCTATTCGGAGATAAGGTCAGAGACCATTATCACCTTACTGGACAGTATCGGGGTGCAGCTCATAGCTTATGTAATTTACAGTACAAAGTTCCAAAGTTTGTGCCAATTTTTTTCCACAATTTAGCAGGGTATGATTGTCACTTGTTTATAAAAACACTTGGTGAAGCGCCTGGACCAATAAAAATAATTCCTAAAACGAAAGAAAATTATATCTCTTTCACAAAATTCATTCCAATATCAAGAGACGAGTTCGTTCAGTTAAGATTTGTAGATTCGTTCAAATTTTTAGGAACCAGTCTAGAAAAATTGGTTAAAACCATGAAAACTCATGAGTTTACTCATTTAAGGAATATTTACCCAAATGAAAATGAGTTTTCCCTTCTAACTCGTAAAGGCGTTTACCCTTACGAGTACATGAACGCATGGGAACGTTACAACGAGCCATTTCTGCCAAGCAAAGAAAGTTTTTATAGCTCTCTCAACAATGAGCACATATCAAATAAAGATTATGAGCACGCACAGTCAGTTTGGACCCAATTTGAAATTCGGAACCTAGGCGAATATACCGATTTGTATTTAAAAAGTGATGTGTTGTTGTTAACAGATATATTTGAAAACTTTAGAAAAACTTGCAAACATTACTACAACTTGGACCCTGCATTCTATGTTACAGCACCGAGTTTATCATTCGATGCTATGCTTTATAAAACAGGCATTGAGTTAGAACTAATAGATGACTTTGCTATAGTAGATATGTTACAGACAGGCATACGAGGAGGTGTGGTAATGGCAGCACATAGGCATGCCAAAGCAAACAACGAATTTATTTTCGACCATGATCCGTTGATGCCAGAATCATTCATAGTCTATATAGACTGCAATAATCTTTATGGATACAGCATGTGTCAAACATTGCCCTTGTCAAACTTTAGGTTTCTTGATCAATCAGAAGTTAATAAACTGGATGTGAATAATGTATCTGATGATGCAGAGTTCGGCTTCATTCTAGAAGTCGATCTCATTTATCCAAAAAAATTACATTGGGAACATAATGATTTACCGTTTTGCCCCGAAAAAGATATTCCACCGGGTGGAAAAAATGAAAAGTTAATTCCAAATCTTTATGACAAATTTAATTATGTTATACATTATGTACATTTAAAAACCTGTTTAAGACATGGTTTGATCTTGAGACAAGTACATCGTGCTATAACGTTTCGACAGAGTGCATATTTAAAACAATACATCGATCTTAATACAAATTTGCGTCAAAAAGCAACGTCAACTTTTGAGCAAGACTTTTTCAAATTGCTCAATAACAGTGTTTTTGGTAAAACGTTAGAAAACAACCGCAAGAAGGTCCATGTTGAGTTGATAAATCAATGGAATGATCAAAACAATAGAACTAAAAAAAGAAATAACGCAGAAAAATTAATCGCGAGTCCAAACTTTCACAGTGCTTCAGTTTTTACGGAAAGTTTGGTTGCGATTCAATTAAAGCCTAATCGTATAGTATTGGATAAGCCACTGTATATCGGATTTACAGTTTTGGAATTATCAAAATCACATATGTATGATTTTCACTATTCTATATTTAAACCATTTTACAGGGACCGCTTGACGATGTGTTATACTGATACAGACAGCTTTATTTATCACATCCAAACCAAAAATTTTTATCAAGATGTGAAAAATACGTTTTTGGAGTATTTTGATACCAGTAACTTTTCTGTTGATAATTATCACAAATTACCAATAATTAACAAAAAAGTACCAGGACTTTTCAAAGATGAAATGGGTGGAAAAATAATCACTGAATATGTAGGATTACGCTCTAAATTATATTGTATAAAAAATACTGACACTGAAATTAAAAAGGCTAAGGGAGTAAAATCATGTGTTGTTCGAGATCTTAGTATCTTAGATTATACAAACACATTGCTTACATCAAATACACTACGCAAGAAAAACATATTGTTTAAAAGTATAAAACATGAAATATTTACACGTTCTGTAAACAAAATTGCGCTTTCTAGTAGCGACGATAAACGATTTATTTCGCAAGATAAAAAATCAAGCAGAGCTTGGGGTCATATTTCAATTCTTGGGGTCTAATCTAATGTAAGTAGCTTAAGATTATCTGTAAGATGAAATAAATATGTAATATAATAATAATAATAATGTTATAATAATAATGTAAAGTGAACCTTAAGTAAGAATATAGTGAATAAACGAATTTCATTTAGAATACTTGTTGTTTTTATTTTATTTTACGAGCCTTAACATCTAGCTTAAGTTAATAATGCAAAATCAATTTAATGTTTGTGAAAAATTTTGTGTAAGCTATTCCTGTAATCTACGTAGATACTTCAAATTCACTAACGCAGCATAAACTTTTAACACCGACGCAGGTGCACTGACATGTCACTACATGATTTTGCACATTCGACAAACATTGAATAAAATTCATCATGCCCTGCTCATTATACCCTGTTCGAGCGTCGCAGTTAACACACATATTCACATACTTTCAAGTCGACTTAAGACGTAAGTTTTGAACTTTTATTCGTTTATTTCTATTTACTCGATATTATCCATAAAAATGACCCTAATAGTTTTCTATTTTGTTTCAGATTATGACAGACATTGTAATAAATAATAACAGTGAGACTCAAGATGGACTTTTTGGAATTAATACCCAAGACCTTCTTTTCCACTGTGCGCAGAATCCATTAGAAGGCTTTGACGAAATTTTTCCAATCACTAATCAGAAGAAATCGTCTCCAAAACGTCCAAAACGGAAAACAAAGAAGACACCTGGTGAAACTAAGAATCTTCGCAATAGTATGCGGCGATCATCATTTGTTTTAAACCGTGAAGCATGCAAAGGGAGACGTTTGATTCAGATCAAAATAATAGACATTAGTGGTGATAACAGTGACACTGAAAGTGATGTTGTAATATCGGCTCAATATATAGTAAAAGATTTTACGGACAGAATATTAGATCAAACCGAAAGAGTGATTAAAAATATATCTGAAAATATAATAAGTGATTCTGACTGATGAGACGCATAACTGAATAAAATTATTTTTAAATAGATCAGTTAAATTAAATTAGAAGTGATTCTTAAGATGTTTAATCAAATCAGTAAGTAGTATCTCCCTGAATGCATTGTACTATTTAATTCATTAAATTTAAGATATGTTTTAATTTTCGATATTATATTAAAAACCTATTCAAATATCTGCTGTATTTTAATTCCTAAATACTCACCACTTTAATTCGTTAAAATATAATTTGGTAGAATAAAACAACAACCAGTTTAGGCAATAATTATTTTATTTTATTTAAAACATTAAATTAAATTCTTAGCTTACATTGAATAAATGTATATTATTATTATCATACCACTTTTTTAAGCACAATACATTTTTTAATGCACACATTTTCGTGTGTTGTACACAATTTAAATTTATATTAGGTTTTTCATAGTCGTGATATAATTTTAAAAAATTAGGACATCCTTTTTCTCCCACATCTATTATTTCACAGTTCTCACAAAGGCCTTTGATCCACATAACTTTCTCAGTTCCTTTTGTTAACACTTTTTTCTTATTCAAATATGGTATTATAATTCTTTTGAATTCCCTGTAGTCAATGTGGCCTTCACTCCAGAAATATCCTCGATTTGCTTCTATCCACCGCACTTGTTTCTTTTCTTCGATCGATAAGTTTTTAAATGGATAGGGGGGCTTGACAAGAAAGGTTTGGGTATTTTCTTCGTTTAAAATAGACAATTCTTTTATAATAAAATTATTTTGTGTATCTTTGAATCCTTGTACATCCACGAATATATATTTTATTCTGTAAGGATTCATATTTTAAGATATTTTTTTTACTATATTACTCAACGGTCTGTACTCGATGATGGAATCGTTTAAAATAAGACAATATGCAGCTGTCTGATCAGGTATTTCTGAATGACATTCAAGTTCCACACGTACGCTAACTACAGGACCTGACTTAAGGTTTTCGCTTTGTCTAGAGCAATCGATTACAAACAGCGGTGCTTTTTCTTTGAATTCAGAAGTACTTAGCAGTGGTTCACTTCTGCGTCCATAATAAGATGTCTGAAACCTGACATATTGCTCATACAATAATGAATATTTATGATCATCAAGACTAATATTCAAGTTTTCATATGGAAAATAGTTAGAGTTAAGATATACTTTGACATCTCTTAAATAACAAGGGTCGAATTTTGATATATCGCGATCAGCTAAATTTTTTCTATTTGTTTGTAAGCCTATGATTACATATCTTGGCTTTTCAATCTGTGAGGACGTTTTAATTGACCAAGTATGCTTAGTTGTTTTAGGTAATAAGGGATACTCATATAAATCCCAATTTCTAAAAGCCAAATATAGAGAACGATCCTTTTCCAATAACTTTAGTAAATTAATTTTTTCTTTATCTGATACCTTGACGTGTGGAACGCGCCAAACTAACTTATTTATTATTATATCTTCAAGAACCTCACCAGATGGAACTTTCAAAGAATTCAAATTTGTATTACTGCGTAATAATATCAGTTCATGTTTACAATTCATAATTATTTTCTTATAATCTTCAGCAAAGCCCAAAATATTACTAAGAGGTATTGAGGCAGAAAAACTATTTCCATGGGTTGTTTTTGTTCCATTTATATCCCAACCCCAAGCTTTTGCTATCTTAGCTTCATTTTCATTAAATGATACTAAACTCTTCATTGTTGTAGTCATTCCAGCATTTTTGATTCTATCTATTTCAACTCCATTTAGTTCATAACGAATATCTTGAAAAAGAAACAGTAATGGATTGTTTGTGAATTCCACAGCAGTAACTTTTAGTTTTGTATCCTTCTTTATGATGTTTACTGTTCCTTCTAAATAAAGGGTACTTGCTGATGGTAGTATGTATAAATCCTGCTGATTGATAGGTATGCGGATTTCATCATTCCTGTTAAAACTTGTTACGTAAGGTTTATATGAATGATATTCGATACCGTCTATGGTGTTATCGTATGCTGGTGAACTTGTTATATCCAAAATGTTCATTTTAATAGACCAATTAATTTCAGGAACTTTTTATTTTCCCTGGTCAATTTAATTTTTTTCTTAGTTGTTCCTTTTTGGATTGTTCGATGAGTACTGATGTGTTTCATTATTGAATTACTACTTTTATTGAAGTCGATCATCTTTTCCTGATATGCAAATATAATTGAACTTCTTCACAACAATATTATGCAGCTGACAGACGGACTATCAGTTCCATTTGGATCATGATATGTACTGTGATCGGTATGCGTTTCTCTATGTTGTGTTTCACTATTTCACTTTTTTATTTTTTTTATATAAAAATTGTCTGAAGTACTGAAACACACACTTACATGTATGGTTGGTTTTAACCTACTTTAATTTTTTCTAAATATTCTGACGTAAACGATTGGATGACAGCTGAATGGTTCATTACTTTTTTTTTCTAATTCAAAGCGTTAAATTCTGCTTTTGCTATGTTTACTTGATAATTGGTTATGATTTATTTTATGATTTATGATTTTGACGTGTATATGTGCGTATATTTATACTGCCTACATACTGAATAAATGCTTTGATTCTTGATTCTTTGATTCACCGCGTAGATTTATTAAATTATTATTAATATCTAATAATCTAATATTAATAGTGCTGACGTCAATTTGATTGACAGGAAAATAAATTATATTCTTTGGCACTTCTATTATTCGGTATCCTGGAGGCACGTTAGGAGCAAATTCATAAAGAATATGGCTTGGTTTTCCATTAATATATGATCCGCTCACTATATCACATTCGACTCTTACCACTGTTGTCGATAAAATGTTAACTGGGAGTTGCGACTCGTGTATTATATTGGCTTTAAGAGTTTTATTACCAAATCCTAGTAAAGTTCCTGGAGAATTAGCTTTTTCAAAATGGATATCTTTAGAGCAGAAGATAAACGATTTCAACGTGTTATTATTGCAAAATAAATTAAAAGCGACTCCTTTTTTTACGTTTGACTTTAGATAATCAGAAATATCTTGCAGTTCATAAGTACCTTCTGGTATGTCTACGACTTCGTTATTGTCATAATAATATTTATTGTTTCTGTTATCAATGTTAGGTATTGAATTGAATGTTGAGAAATATAACAGAGCACACTCGTATTCATCATCAAATTGTAAAGCTGGATAATAGGTAGTGGATAAAATAGAGGTGTTGCCTGTTATTGACAGCGTGAAAGACATTTTAGAAATGATGGTAATAAAAACACGTTTATAAATATATAGTCACAATACTTTATTAGAACATTTTATACAAATAGTATTAGCATAACATTTTTTCCAAAATTCACTTAGGAACTTTAAACATAAATGACCACAATTAGATGTATTAAAACGTTGATATCTACAATAATTGTATGTTATATTAAATTTTAAATATCTTAGTAACTCAATTGGTGGCTTTAAATCACCAAAGCTATCAAAATACTCACAATAGTTAAAATGTTTTACATAGGCTACCCAATGGGTTCCTTCATTCTCTGAGCTATCTAAATTAACAATCGCACACTCAATGTCCTTAGGCTTTGGCGGCAATTCATTTCTCATGAAAACACCTCTAAAGTAAGGTATGTGTTTAGTAGCATACTCTAATATGTCTATATCAGTGAGAGCACGCTTGGGTAACCTTTCTATTAGTTTTTTGAACTATTTACAAAAAGACCATTGCCTTTTTTATATGGTTTTATATATAAGCCTTTTCCTAAGGCGATACTTTCCATCGTTTTATTATGACGTTGGGCTTCTTCCAAATTCTTTTTAGCTGCTTTATGATCATTTACAGCTTTAGTAATACCTGCTGCACCTCCAACCAATGCACCTAGAGCAGACAGTCCTGCGAATATTGGTATAAGTGGTAAAATACCACCTGTTTTTGGTAACGGTATTACACGAGGCAGACACACTCCTTTTTTATTTTTTATCAGTTTTTTCGCAGCTGAATATGCAGCTTTAATAGCTCTAGAATTGCTTTTTGGTTTTAATTTTTTCAGTCGTTTATGTATTGTAGAGACGATCGATTTAAATGTTCTCACGCCAGCACCATGCTTCATTTTGGTTTTCATCACTTTGCTCACAAGCCACGAAGACAGTTTTTCTCCTCTTCCTGCATTTTTCGATTTCATCCGTTGCTTTGCCATATTTAATAATTCTAAATCAGCTCTGTGTCGATCTTCCAATTTATTTGAATTATCGTATGCTATATCGTGTCTCATGCAAGCATTATCAAGCTCATTAACTCCTTGATCACCTCTCAATAATCGTTTTCTTAATCTGGTACCAGGTCCACAGTAATTGTACCCAGGTAAATGCAATTCAAATGGTAAGTTATTTATGATGCTGTTAACGAGTCCACCACCATGCATAGCTGAGTTATAAATGAGATAAAATATCTAAATAGACTTAATTTTATATACTTAGGTATGTAACTCTATAGAAAAGATAATCATACAATTGCTCGTTTTTCAATCCAACTGTTTTCAGTACTAGGTAGACCTAACCACTTTACGAATAATTTATTACCTTTTTTTCTTATAACCTTTTCAATTAGATACACATTAGGACACTTAGTTTTTTGAAGTTCTTGTTCATAAAAACTTCCTAAAATTGGTTGATAGTGTAGATCTTCTATGGAATAAGTGATAGGTTTAGAACCATGAACTTTTTTAATCAAAAACAATTCCGTAGACCAGTTTGGGGTGTATCCTTTTTCAAAGTTACCTTTATATTTACTTATACGAACATGGTCACCAACTTCTAATTTTCTGGTCTTTGACAGACAATTAATTTCCTGTGATTTGATTATATTTCTCAATACTTCACTTTGGTTTGATTGGTTAACATCGTTTGGTTTATATTTTATTGTTCGATGTATTGTGTTATTGTATGTTGCCATAACACTTTCTAAAAGCTTTCCAATCCATTTATAACTACCATTCAAACTAAAATTTTTATACAACTTGTTCTTGAGAGTTTTGATTAGTCTTTCTACTATAGAAGCCTTTTTTATGGAATATGTAGAGTAATGATTAATTTTATTTTTTAGCATAACTTTTTTAAATTCATCGTTATAAAATTCTGTGCCCATGTCAGTTTGTAAGTTAACTGGCTTTCGATAATTTTTAAATAATAGCGAACTAAATGCATTTGCTATTTCGGATTTAGTCTTCGTTTTAACAGGGATAGCCCAGGAAAATTTAGAAAAACAATCTATTACAACAAAAATATACCTATATCCATTATTACAACTTTTTATATTTTGAAAATCCATAAGATCAGCTTGCCATAAATCATCAATTCCTCTTAATATTACAGATCGTCGAACAAAGTTTTTACGAGCTGTTTTATGAATTTCATTTACTATTTGTAGCTTACTCATTTCTTTGATTTAATGATTTGGTCTAATTCAGCCTTTGTATAATAATCTGCTTTTAAATTCTCAATGCCTTTTTTAACATCTGCTTTTAAATCGTTGAATATTATATCGACTTCTTGCTTTTTTACAAACAATTGAGATTGGCTGTCTACGTATTCCTTGTTCACAGCATCGGTATTTTTCAATGGAATTGTAATCCCAGTCAACCTTGTATTTTGTAAATCGAACTCTCCGGTTTCAGTTCGCATCAAGACTTTATCAAAATTTTCTAAAAAGTCTGGTAAACGCAATCGTTTATGAATATGATGTCCAAACTTATCCATTATTGTGAACTGATGGGTGTTGTTGACAAAGATCAAATGATACTATTTTTAGAAATGTATGCTATTTATTAAGGTATAATGTTGCTTTCGCGCAGTTCTTCTATAATAGATATTATTTCATTATCTAACCCAGTGTTACCAGCATCTTTTGAAGCAATCAATAGTTTTAATCTTTCAACCAGTTCATTAGGATTGTCCCAGTAAACGTAGTCAACATTTTTCTTCCACTGTTTCAACAGAGGTAGTCCTTTTCCTTGATGAAGTAAATCAGGTTGACTACTGTCAGTGCTCGCTGAAACTTTACGCAACTTAAATAGCGGTTTTATTATATTCAAGTATTTTCGACCTCTGTTACTTCTGATTGGTTTATTTGGATCGAATTCTCTTCGGTGCACATTTGTTTCTAGTAACATTATTTTATAATGTCTCAAATCTTCATCAGTTATTGCAGATATATTAGGTACTTTTTTAAACAGAAGTTCCTTTATACCAGGAGTATATTTGTACTTGTTTGCACCAACTTGAATATAATCATCAAAAAGAGTTACACGCGAAGATCCCATCATGTGTTTACCTCGTTCATTTCTCACGCCAAACGGAACATCTTGTAAAGTTTTGGAAGACATGGACCACGAAGAAATTTCTTGATCACTTGAATCTGATTGCACTGATTTAAATGATTCCTCATTTTCTTCATTATCAGATTTTTCTGAATTCTCATAGCTTTCATCTGAATCATTAGAGTCTCTTGGACTAAATACGTCGAACTCGATGTTAGAATCTCTCTTAAGAGTTTTGTCCTTGTCTAATGGACTTGAAGTTTCAAATTGTACTCCTTTAGTTTGGGAACACGTTTTAGATTTTTCCACCATTTCATTAAGAGGACTTGTAATTGGTTTAAAAACAGATTCCAAAATACTATTGTTTTCCATTTCAATATCTCGCATCTTTTTAACCTTATTTTTAACAGCTGCCGCAGCCTTTACAATTTGTCTCTTTAGATTTTTTTCCATATCTTTAAATTGAATTTCAATTGATTGAACTATTGTCAGTGTTCTCACGAAAGTGATAACATATGTTTTTACTTCAGCTATTTATAGTAGGCTAGCAATAGAGTATAATCAGAAATACAATCGTGTTATATTGGCGAATACTCGCCTACAAATTGGACACTTATTACCAATGGAAAAAGCACACTTTGCACAAGCCGCAGCATGACCACAAGGTAAAAAACAAGTGTTAAGCTCTTCTTCTAAACAAATTTTACAGATTATTGAAGATGATGTATTTACTATCAAAGGTAGATCATCCAGTGGAGTCTGTTGGCAATTTTTTTTAATTTCTTCGTATACATAATTTTTCATGCTCTTAACGTAGTCTTTTCCTTTCATTACTAAAACATACGGACATGACTGGAACCAGCGCGCGTGCTCTACCCATGGTTGATCTTCGGAGTTCCAGTCTTTAAGCCTTCCATCGCAGTAAAAACAAATAACTCTATCGTCACAGCCTGCATAAAAAAATCCTGCTTCAGCCATTTCTTGTGGTTTTTGTGTTAATCCTCGAGGCCAGGTATCGAAACTTCTTAAACGTTTGTATACAGTGGAGTATATACGGTTCACAGGATTATTAAACATGATTTCTATATTTAATTATTAAGTTTACTGCTATTAGCTGTTTACTTTTCAACACCTCGACAAGCATTGACATATTTACGACATACATACTAATGAAACACAACAAACGTATCGAATTTCTTTCGGTAACATCCTTTGTTTTTTTCACAATCCTTGTTAATCACTACATAACTGTAGGGTTCTTTCCATATATTTGCACACATTTCTCTAAATTCCTGCCACGTCATATCTGTATTGACGTGTTCATCATAAATATGTCTCATATTTATATCATCTTGCTTAAAGAGAACAATTAAATTTGCATTATCTCTCACTAACTGTTTTGGTATTTTGCTATAAGTCTGATTTAGATAAAAACAGTCTATATATTTATGTCTTCCCATTGCAAAATAGTCGCGCATATTATTTTGATTCTCACACGCTACGTCATCGAATATAATTATTGAGTTACATTTTGCTGCCTCTGGAGTAAGAACTTCTTCATTTTCATGATACTTAGAAAAAGTAACACCAGCTAGGCTATTCTGTAAGCTATCTCGACAACGGAATCCGCGGTGAGATTCGAATTTCGTACTTTGAAATTCAATCGTATCACGTTCGCAATACGGTTGAATTTCGTTATACGAAATTCAACCGTATTGCGAACGTGATACGATTGAATTTCAAAGTACGAAATTCGAATCTCACCGCGGATTCCGCTGTCGAGATAGCTTACAGAATAGCCTAGCAGGAACCATTCGTAATACCTGTTCCAAATACATGTATCTCGGTTGATAAAGAGTTTTTGAATAAACATAAACATTTTTAAATTGCAAACCATTTTCATGTAAGATGAGTCCGATAGCCAAATTAGTTTTTCCACAGTTCGACGGGCCACATATTATACATCGTATTGTATTTGGTAAAAGCTTTCCATGACGAAAACTGCGTTTTTCAGAATTAATATTTATATTTTCGAATTTTAATGATATTGGCTGCTTAACGAACTTCATTGCAAGAGCGCTTTTCGCAGAATGATAAGTAATGTTTAGTAACCACATTAATAAACATTATAATTTTCACCGGAGGCTTTGAGAGTTCTAAAACATGTTGATCAAAATTATTACACCGGAAGCTTTGAGAGTTCTAAAACACAAGTGGCGAGAGATAATCAATTTTTAGTTATTGGGTGTTCTACTCCAGCCACATCTGTTGATTAAACGATATACCCAACTGCAACAAGTGAGCGCAGCAAGCGGAGCGAACGCAGTTGGGTATATCGTTTAATCAACAGATGTGGTTGGAGTAGAACACCCAATAACCACCTACTCTCTTCAGAACATTCCCCGTGATAATACCTATAGAAAAGGCTAAGAGAGCCAACGTCGCGACGAAGACTCAAAGGTTCCAATTTATTAGTTAGCTTGTGGTCGTCGACAAGTCTAATAGCTCTTCTCTGAAGGGAGTCAAGTGGTTGCAGTTGATATTTCGGTGCACCACTCCATAGATGAGAACAGTACTCAATGTGTGACCGAACCTGCGCCTTATATAACAACAAACGCTGGCTCGGGGTAAAGTACTGTTTGGCTCTATTTAGTACACCGAGTTTTTTAGCAGTAAGTTTTGCTTTGCATTCCAAGTGACTCCCAAACTGGACCACGTTAGATATGTCGACACCCAATATGCTAATTGACTTTGACAAGGTAAGGGAAATGTTTTAAAAAAGCGGGGCTACAGGAAATTGTGACTTTTTGGCTGAGAAAACGATAGCCTGTGTTTTAGTAGGGTTAAATTGTACTATGTTTCGTAAACCCCAGGCTGAAACATTTTCTAGGGAACGCTCCACCTTAGACACTAGCTCTGATCTCCTAGCATCGATGTCCGCCTTGGGGGCATTTGCTTGACTTGTGTAATGAGCATCACCCGTGCTGTCATCCGCATAGCAATGAATATTACTGATTTGTAATAGGTCATTGATATGCAAGATGAACAGCGTTGGGGATAGCACAGATCCCTGTGGAACTCCGGCGTTAATCGGCATGGTCTCAGAACAAGCACCATCAACGACGGCTTTTATACTTCCAATCCACATACAAAGCCTCTCAGGAAGTCCGTAAGAAGGTAGCTTAGCAAGAAGGGCCTTATGCCATACCCGATCAAACGCTTTAGCGATATCCAAGCTGACAGCGAGAGTTTCACCTCTGCTTTCAACGGTTTCTCCCCAGCGATGTGTGAGGAAGGCTAGAAGATCACCAGCTGAGAGTGACTAAGAGCTGTGAGTTTATGACCCGTTCCATAACCTTGGAGAGAAGTGAGGTTATCGCAATAGGTCTGTAGTTTGATGGGTCAGTTCGGTCTCCCTTCTTGGGGACTGGATGGACGTGGGCTACCTTCCAGCTTGACGGCACGATGCTTGTTTCATATGATAATGAGAAAAGACGCGTGAGTATAGGTGTCAATTCAGGGGCACAAACTTTAAGCACGATTGCTGGGATGCCATCAGGCCCACTCGATTTTCGCACATCAAGAGATAACAGCTCCTTTCGTACTGCACGCTGCGATATGCGTAATTCTCGCATAATATTTTTACAGTACGGAAGTGAAGAAGGAACTGCATCTCCATCGGCGAGAGTCGAGTTAGAGTCGAATAGAGAACCCAGCAAATCTGCCTTCTCCTTCGCGCTGTGGGCCAGAGTGTCATCGGATTTACGTAAGGATGGGAACATGGATTGGCAAAAATTACCCTCGGCAGCTTTAGCAAGCGACCAAAAAGCACGACTGCCAGACGGGTAGCTAATTAATTGATCGCCAATCCGACTTATATGGGAAAATCTTGCCTTTGCTGCAGCTTTCTTTGCGCACCTGGAGGCATGATTAAACTTCTTTTTGTAGACAGCAATATTAGGATCCTTAAGCCTGAAAGCCTCAGTCCAGTTTTTTAGCTTTAGATTAGCCGCTACGGCGAACCAACCAACTTATCGAACCAGGGCCGACTCCGACCACCAATGCGTATATTTGAATACGGAATGAAGCATTTCATACCCAGGCACAATCTGATGGTTCACCCGACATGAAGCAAACCTGTTCCCAAGGATACGAGGCACAAAATTCGCGCAGACCATCCCAGTCAGCTGAACGAAAATGCCAAACCTTACGTTTGCCCGAAGGAGACAAGCGCTCGGGGCGCATAACTTTCACTCTGGATTTTACCAAACAATGGTCAGACAAACCAAGAGGTGCGTCAACCTGCACATGATAGTTGGATGGGTTGGAAATCATCATGAGGTCCAGTAATGAAGGTACATGGTCGACAATATCTGGCACTCTTGTTGGTTCAGTTACTAACTGAGAAAGACCATATGTAACAGAAAATTCGTGAACAGTCCGGCCAGCGTGGTCTGTTGTACGAGATCCCAACCATTCGGCATTATGTCCGTTAAAGTCACCTAAGAGTATAATTTCCGTAGCTGGGTATTGCTCCAATGCCATATCAAATCCATTAGAGATGTGTTCAAAAAGACGAGTTGTCTCGGCGTCACCAGAATGGGATCGATACAGGCAAGCGTATATTCGATTTTCTCCACCGTAGTCAACTCGCACCCAAAGCATAGATAAGTCTGAGACCTCAAAACCGTTAAGACGGCGACAACAAATATCCTCTCGGACAAAAAGGCATACTCCAGCTCGACGCACAAAACTATGCTCGAGTTTTTACTAAAAAGAGGTTTACCACTACCAAATAGTCACGGTTTTCTGGCAGTATAGTCCTTGAGAGTAAGACAATTCTAGGCCTATCATGTTCACCATTTTTCGAGCACATTATCGCTTACCATCAGTGATATAGTGTAGACTACTGAGTTGTTACAACCTCAACCAACTGTAAACTTGGCAATAAATAGCAAACGTATCGAAATTTAGATAAGTATAAAATTAAATGTTTAAAGATGCTACTATTACGAATACATAAAAGCTACGTAATAAAAAGGTAGGGATTTTTACTCACATTGTGTGTACAGTGTAGGTACGTCATCGTATGTTCTTTTGCATGCACTTGCACTAAGCTTTTGTTGAACATCTCGTTTTAGAAAAAGAAAAATTATCAAAATCAAAACATATGTTGTTTATTTGATTCATTCTATTTATTCCAACACACACACAGACTAAGTACTCAAGTATCGACGGCTACCGGAGATGTTTTTAAAAAGACAAATTTGAATTATAAAAGATGTCGTTTATTCGACGGTTCGCTTAAGACTAACTTAATATTAAATAAAATCTATCTAGTATGATCATTCGACGGATGCAGATATCTCTACTAAGAAATAAGTCTTATCTCTGCTGACTACGTGCGAATGGTCATAATGCAAGCAGGGACTTCTTGTAATGCGTGGGAGTCGCGTCGCATGACTTCTCCTTCCTGAGATTCAAAATTATCAGAAGGATTCTGAGAATTTCGAACATTACAAATATAACCCATATTCTTAAGTTTAACATATAAAATTACAATGACTAAAGTTCCTATAATTAAGTATAATAAGATTGTCCAGACGCTAACACTACGGATTCTAATTTCACTGATTTCGTTTTCATTTACATTTTTACTGGCACTTTGGATTGATTTAACTATGATCTGCATATTTTTCACATTCATATCTTCCATTTTTATCGGTTTCCTGTGTTCAATCTTGAGGCTGTTGATATTCGGCAGGGTTACTATGGGAATTTAGAATATTTCATAAATTCCATCTGATGTAGGCGTAGTTTCATCGTGAACTTGTCAATCTTTACTTCACACGTGTCTTCCAGAGTGACGATGTAGCTTCCTTTGATGTGCTGCTGAGAAACTTCATTCTGATAGATTTTCTGGAGTGGTGAGTTCCACTTGGCAAACACAATCCATCGATTTGGCTGGATATGATGTACAAGAATTTTCTCCAACTTAACCGGAACTAGAGCACAGGAGCTAGGGTTTGGTATATACTTCATCAAGTCGGAAATACAATTATCTTCTATAAATTCAGCATTTAAATCTTCAAAAGAAATAAAACTGGAGGCTGCTGTCAATTTGCAAGGTTCAGCGAGTGGCTTGGAGACCAGTCCATTCACTATCAGGTAAGGATATTTGGGTAGGATAATATATGTACTCTGGTTACGGAAAACAGGAATGGGATATAGTTTATAATATGTATAGGCCTCTTTGCCAATGAGTGGTATTTCTAACATAGACACTAACTGATTTTCTTTATAATAATAATATGCCTTTATACTTATAGTTTGCTCAATTTTAACAATATTATCTAGACTGTAATTTATAATAAATTTATACGGCTTAACTCACGTAATCTCAGTCGAAAAGGCCTCCGACCGGTTTCAGGACGAATCGCGTCCCTTTCTCAAGGAGTGCGCGCGGCTCCGACGGCTGCCGTGCGCGAACTGATAATAATGAAATAACTGATTAATAATGAAATTATCTAGACTGGCTGGAAAAGTCAATTTCTCAGATTTTTCAATATTCTTTAGTATACCTAACAGGTTTTCTGAGTCAATAATTGATTGGTGAAGGTTATTCACTTTGCTGAAAGCTGTGGCTGCCTCTATTTCGTTCAATTTGCTGGTAATGCTTTGAAAGTTATGTAAAATGAATGAATATGTGTTAATTATCATGTTACTTATAAAATTCATTTCTTCTTGCTTTTTGAATGAATCAAGATTCTACGATAAGACGTCTACTACTTTCTGAAATTGCTCGTTTAACTGATTTATATTATTGTGAATCGAAATTGTCAAATTGCTAAAATTTTCAATGAATTCGGTAATAAGAATTATCTTTTTATTTAGTGTATTTTGTTTCATCTTTATGTTCTTGATAATTTGGTCATATCGTTTTGCGTCATCATTATCCAAATTACCACTAGAGGGTTTATGAGACCACGCTTTACTCTGTATTGAGGAAATAGCTGTTTATATTTATTTAAGGTTACATTTTTAAAATTCTCTGTTTGGGTTTTAAAGTTCAAAAATATTAAGTCATTATATGTGTCGTTAAAATTAATATTAATAAGCCTGTTTAACTCATCAAATTTATCGTTATTCAATCGTAAGTCTTTAGAAATACTGTTTATATCTAATATTGTGATTATTGTCCAATTTTCTTGAGTTATTACGGCATTTCCTTCTTTTAGTGGTATAACTCCAGGTACTTCTTTAAGTGACTGCATTTGAAGGGCCTGCAGTAGGCTGGCCGCCATCAGGACCAGCACGGCGATCCGGATGTTTCTGTGGAGGACGTTTGATATCCTTTACTGGGGCTTTCAATTCGCGATTAGTTTTGTCTAGTGTAACAATATTTCTTTCTATTTTTCCGGTCACTATAGCGCTATCATACCTAGGTTTGTCTTTACTTCGTCTGACATTGGTTCCTTTAAAGACAACCACGTCGCCATTCAATTCAGCTTCACCTCCCCGTTTATCTAACGATTTTTGTTTAATTTGTATAATTTTTTCAGTCAGGTTTTTGTAAAGGAATTAAGTTATTTTTAGGTGATCTCGCATTAATGATTGCATGTATTCTTTATCCGAATTTATGCTAAAAGTACTTTTAGACTCCGTGTGGCCAAATACTACTTCAAAAGCTGTGAGTCCCGTTACGGAGTGGATAGTGTGGTTATAAGCCATTACAGCATAAGTCATAGTGGATGAAGAATCAGTCAGTTTTTGTTCATATTTGGCTAATCTATAGATTTCTAGTAATGTTGAATGGAATCTTTCAATATGTCCCATTGAATTGGGGTTGTTTGGGGTTCCTAAATGTAATTGGATTTTATAGAAGTCCAAAAGTTCTTGTATTAGTCGATTATTAAATTCAGATCCTGAGTCTGAACTTATTTTGCTAGGTGTCCCATAATAGAAGAAATATCTGATAAGCGCCCTGACTATTTCGGGTGCTGATTGATTTGAGATTTCAAACACCTGGCCCAATTTACTAAATGCGTCTATTATGGTGAGAAAGATCTTTCCTTCAATTTTAAATAAATCCATGAATAGCTCCTGAAAAGGTCATGGTAGGCCTGCTGAAAAGGCTTATTCTGAGTTTGTGTTAACTGAATCGTGGGTTTTAAAGGTTTCCGGTCATATTTCATTTTTTGACATGCTTCACATGTATTAATAACTGCCGCTACTGTTATGTCCATGTTATGCCAAAAGTAAGTCCGTTTTAGGTGTGATACGGTCTCTTTTATGCCGCGATGGCAGCTTTTGCCTATGTGATATTTTAGGATTTTTTCTCTTTGTTCTTCTTCGTTTTCTACGTAAACTACCCTTTCTGTACCTGTGTCTTTTTTTGTTCTGTACCTTTTTACCCTGTGTCGCACATCTTCAAAATATATGAAATATTTGACCTTGTTTCTTATATATCTTCTGAGGAAGTCAGTTATTAAATCTGGTCGATTTAATGGCAAGTGTAACTCTAGGATCTTTTGCTTTTTATTTGAAATATCTTTAACTGCGATTTCGTTTCGGAACCAAAATTTGGTTAGGTTTTGTATCTATTGCCTCTTTGAGAATCGGAATACCTAAGGAGTCAACATCACGTGCTGAATGTATGGTTTCTGTTTGAATTGTATCCGTTTCTGATGCAGTAATTGTACCGCTAGACGGTGCCAAAACTGAAAATGGTGATTGAGCTCTGTTTGGGCTATTTTCTGGAATCGATAGTGTTTTCTCCGAGTCTGAAGAGATCGTAATTGTTTTTTCGGAATCTGACGAAATTGGTATATTATTATTAGGGCTATCTAAAGATTTTTGTTGTTTTTTCTTTTTGCCTAATTTTGTTATTTTCTTCGTTATTTGTTAACAGTGCCTCTGTAATTCTAACTCTCTCTCATCAACATTAACCTGTATAGATGAATTTTTATCACGGCTACCTAAGGCGTTGATTTTCATTCGGGATAAGGCATCAGCGTTTGTGTTTTGGCGACCGTTTTTATATATTACGTCATAGTCGTATTCGGCTAGTCTTAAACGCCAGCGAGTTATTTGGTGTTGGATTCTTCAAACGAATTTAACCAAGATAACGGTCGACGGTCAGTGTATATCGTGAATTTTTTGCCATAAAGGTATGGGCGAAAGTGTTTCACGGCCCAAATAATGGCCAAAGCCTCCTTTTCGATGACACTATATCTCGTTTCAGCTTCGTTAAGTGTTCGGGAAGCGAACGCAACAGGTCGATCACTACCTACATTTCCCTGTGATAGTACTGCGCTTATAGCATAATCAGATGCGTCGGTGGTTAATATAAAAGGTTTTTCGAAATCGGGAAACTGTAGTAGAGGTGCATGTGTAAGCAATTCCTTACATTTTTCAAACGCCTCTACAAACTCCTGGGTGATTGTTACCTTGTGATTTTTCTTTAGGCAAACGGTCATAGGTCTTGTCAATTTCGCAAAGTCTTTTATAAACTTTCTATAATACCCTACCAATCCTAAGAAGCTCTTGATTTCTGTTTGAGTTTTTGGAAGAGGATACCTCAGAACTGCATCGATTTTATCATTATTGGGCTTTAATCCATCTTTAGTTATAGAATGTCCTAAGTATAGGACTTCCTTACGAAGAAACTCTGATTTGTCTATCTGCACTTTAAGGTTAGTTTCTTTTAGCCGTTCGAAGATTTTGCGCAATTCATCTACGTGTTCCTGGAGACTGGTTGAAAATATGATAATATCATCGAGATACACGCGACAGTGAATCCCTTGGAGACCACGTAGAATGCTATCCATTGCTCTTTGGAATGTGGCTGGTGCCGTCTTTAGACCAAACGGCATACGGAGAAATTCAAAGTGTCCTGCCTGGGAACTGAACGCAGTCTTCTGTCTATCTTTGTTATTGATCTCAATCTGATGATACCCACTAGCCAAATCTAGTGCGGTGAAGTAATTTAGACTTACCTAACTTATCGAACAGATCTGATATATTTGGTAACGGATATTTATCATCAGTTGTTACGTTGTTTAGCCGCCTATAGTCTATCACCATCCTAAACTTCTGCTCCTCGGAAGCATCTAGCTTTTTTGGCACGAGATGCACGGGTGCGTTCCAAGGTGAACAAGATTCCTGAATGACGTTGTCTTTAAGCATTTTATCTACTTGTCTATTTATTTCATTATTAACTGCAGGGGGTTGTCGGTATGGTCTTAAGTATATGGGATCGTCGTTAGTGGTACGTATCTGGTGTTTCACTTTGTTTGTAAAAGTCAGAGGTAAAAGTTTGAAATCAGATAGTCATCTTTGTCCAAGTCGTTTTCAGTGATAACGTTGGTATTGGTATTGCATACTACTGGTTCGTATGGAGTAACATTTATGAGGTCGTTTATTTTTAACGTGATTGGAGTCTCTGATGTGTTTTGAATTACTGTGTATGTATGACCATTGACACAATTAACTAATACAGATGGCATCCTGGTTCCTTCTGTAAATTCCCTATATTCAATAATTCCGGGACCATTGTATATGTTAGTTGGCAACCGCACACGAGTTTCCGAACGTGGTTCAAGCCTAATATGCACCTTCGGATTGTAAGTGAACGGAATTTCCGCATCACGTGTTCTAAGAACTTGGTGTTTCATGTCTATGTTTGCATCTAGTTGCGCAAGAAGGTCCGAGCCCATCAAGCCGTCATAATCCTTATCTACACTATATACGTAAAACGTATGTGCTTCCGTAGTTCTAAATGTTGGTGGAAGCGGTATATGTATACCTTCATCATGTAAGCTTTTACCGTGAGTGCTTATTACTTCGAAAGGAACAGCAATTTTATTGTGTTCAAAGAACTCATCCGCTATGTGAGGACTAATAAAAGATCGTGAGCTGCCGGTGTCTATCATAAATCTCGCGTCTAATTCAGATAGGTAAATATACGGCAACTTAGCAAAATTGTCACAGTTCAAATTTATTATTTCATGATCGTGTCCGAGGCCTGTGTGTAAAAATTTGAATCGTTAGACAAACATTCTGTCTCATCATAAAATTCTGTCATATTCATTGAATTAACTTGTGTATGGTCATTGTCATAGCTGTCATAGTCATAGTTCATCTCGTAACTGTTGTACTCAAAACAATCATTATTTCCTTCCGCGTAAACTTCAATTTCATTATTAAAAGCTTGATTACGTCGCGGGGCAGGCAACGCCGTGCGCATTGTGACGTCAGTGTTAAATGGTTTTTGTTGCGTTTGAATACCAAATTTAAATTGATTGGGCTGTGATTGGTTAAATATTGGTTTAGTTTGTTGCGAAATTTGGTCTGTAACCTTGAGGTGCATTGAACTTTGGCTTAAAACCTTGAGTTGCACCGAAATTTGGCCTGTAGCCTTGGGGTGTTCCGAAATTTGGCCTATAGCCTTGAGGTCCTTGATTTGGCATGCCAAATTGAACATTTTGGCTAAGCTGTGGTCTAAAACCGGATGAGGTATGAGGTATACCAAATTTAAATTGCGGTGCCTGTTGTGCGCCAGAATTAGAGTTTCGTGGTCTGAACTGATTCGGAATACCAAATCTAAAGCCTGTCTGATGAGGAGCATTTGTGGGTAAGTATTGTTTCAAACCAAATTTTTCTACGTACGGATTGTTAGATGCCGGCACTTGTGGCTTAGTTAAGTCTGCACGAAACATTGACCTCTTCCAACACGATAGAAAGCGCGTTTTCTAGTGTTGTGCTGCTCTTAAGCCTAACTATCCGTATAAGGACCTCTGGCAGATTATAGAGAAACACATTCATGGATAAATTGTCGTAAATAGTAATTTTGCTTTTTCTTACATGAGGGTCTACTATGGCGTTTACTTTGGCAATTAAAGAACTTTTAACCTGCTGAATCGTGTTACAGAAATGAAGCTAAGATTCATTTTGATTTATTTTTAAAGTTTCAAGCTCAATAGCGATACATTCTTCTCAACGTGGATCGCCAAAGTGTTGGATTAAAACTTCTTTTAGTGCGGCCCAAGATTCAATATCCTGCCTTTCACTTATAAGCTGGGCGGCTTTACCGGTGAGTTTACTAGACACTACATGAAAGACATATAGATCTTGTGCCTGGTTTTCAGCATTTGTTAAACAACCAATCACATATTCACATTTTTTTATGTAAAGATTGAGGAGTTTCTCGTCACCATCAAATTTCGGAATGACCTTGGACATTTCCTTAGGGATAGCCACAACTTTAGCCTCAGTCATTTTATCTAACCTAAAATCGTACCTATATCACACAATAATTGTACTTATTTATATATATAACAGTTAGTTCAATGTTTAAATTATAATCGCAATAATACAATGAGAGAACGCAATAAAACAATTGCCTAAAATCTATACCACTTATAACATATTATATCTAACTATGATACCTAATAAAAATAAATAATAATATTCATTTTGAGGGGCCAGTGGTGTCGTGGTAGATTGGTCGGATTTGACGCCAGAGGTTCCGAGTTCAAGCCCCGCCGTGCACCAATGGATTTTTCTAATTTGTGTGCACTTTTCACAGTGGCCCTCCGGTGAAGTAAAAACATCGTTAAAAAACCCCCCGAACCCCGCATGGTGGTAAGATACTATCTAGTGTCTGCCTGGCCAGCTACCACCTTCAAGTTAGAAAATTTGTTGCCAAAACATCTTATGTTTTCCGGTAGCTATCCTTGAGAGCCAGTTCCCATTCTAGACCTAGCGTGCTACCATCCTCGACTTCATCATCACTTACCAATAGGTGAGATAGTGGTCAAACGATAGAAATAATAGAAAAAAAATTAATTAATTTGACTGTGGTGCATGTGGTTTTTTATTTTTATTGTTGTGTTTTTTATTACAGTTTATATAATTAATATGGATAATCGGTCGGATAATCGTGTTAATACGTCGCAGTCCGCTGGCACTTCCCTTATTGGACAAAGGAATGCTGAGTGCGTCGGGTTAGTACAATGTCCACACTGTCCCCAGGTGCGATTTTTTAAAGGGCAACATGGTCTTAATGTGCACATTGGTAAGACACACAAATCTTTGTCACAATGTGCGCATTTAGTCACTCCTAGCATACCTTTGGCGAACTCTTCTTCTCAGACAAGAATTTGTCAAAGAATTGCTAAATGCCAAAATTGTTGAGACCTAGAAGAATTTCTAGGTCTCAACCGTTTTGGCAAACATTATCGAAATTCAAATCGACAACATCAGTCGTAAAACGAATACCTCGCGGTGCACGTATCATTGTTGCACAAAATTTATCACTAAAAATTCAAAAAGTTTTAAAAGAAAATTCCGAAAGCGCCTGGGAAAAGTTGTTGACATTTGCTTTTCAAGTCCTACATTCTGATAGTACACAAATTCATTGACTGCAACAATTAAAAGTAACTGTTCTCCTTCCCTCATTGATGTCCATTCTCATACTGATCTAGACAATAGTTTAAATAACCAGCAACATGTCCTATCTCGAAGCACTTCTCACCAGAAAACTCACAATGTTTATGACAAAGTAGAATCAAAAGTAAGCGACGGGGACTTGAAAGGCGCCGCTCAGCTGTTGTTTTCCAACGATACCATCGCGTTGGATACGCCTGCAACTTTGGAAGCTTTAATTGAAAAGCATCCTCCTTCATTATCAAAAGATTATCAAAAGATGAGATGTTCGCAAAATTTGTCTGGCACCAAATATTACACTCTTAAATAAAAATAATCTTCGCCTCCTTGGTGCACCAATTCTAGAAGAATCGTTTCCAGATTTTGTTCATGAACAGCGCCAAAAATTTGAAGATGCATCAGAGCGTCTTACTAAAATTCATTGCCCCATAGCATTTCACATAATTCGGTTTTGTCTATTTGTATCAAAATTCACCTACATACTTCGCTGCTGCCCGTTTTGGAACCATTGATCTTACTATCGAGCTTAGATGAAACTATTGAAAATATCCTTACCAAAATTCTAAATTGAGCAATTTAGGACAATTCTTTCGGACAATTGGTGGTTTCAAGTTTCCTTGCCTATTCGGTTCGAGGGCATAGGCATACGCAAAATTTCCAGTGTTTCGCTACCGGCTTTTTTATCTTCTGTTCATGGTATTACCGGTATTTTTAATAAATAATTCTTTAACAAAAATATCGATCACTCTAATGGAGGAAGCTAAATATGCCTGGTCCTTGGCATGCCCGGAGGAAGCCTTTCCAAAAAGTCTCCGTTCGCAACGGCCCGACGAGCATAGGGACGAGCCCCTATGCAAAAATGTACAGAAATATCTTTTAGACAGTTGTGTAGATAATAGGGACCAGGCTCGTCTTCTTGCCACGCGCGAACGGGAATCAGGATACTGGTTGCAGGCGTTACCTTCGTCCAATATAGGGACGTTTATGGATAACAATAGTTTTTCCGTCGCCGTGGGACTACGTCTGGGCATCTCTAGAACAGAGCCGCACCGCTGTCGCTGTGGCGACGAGGTTGCTCACCTGGGCCACCACGGCCTATCATGTCGCCGCAGTGCGGGGCGGTTTTCGCGACACGCTTCTCTAAACGACGTTATCCGTCGGGCCCTTGCCACCGTCAACGTGCCGGCTATTTTAGAGCCGAACGGTATTTCACGTGACGATGGCAAGAGACCTGACGGCATGACGTTGATTCCTTGGTGTCGTGGAAAGCCGCTAGTGTGGGATGCAACGTGCGCCGATACGTTAGCAGCACCCCACCTTAATAGTACCTCACGGGCTGCAGGAGCAGCCGCAGACGTGGCAGAGGCCCTTAAGCGGAGGAAATATGCAGACATTGGAGACAATTACGCATTTCTTCCGTTTGGGGTCGAGACCATGGGCTCGTGGGATCAACAAGCACGCGGTTTTGTAAAGGAGTTATCCAGACGTCTGATAGATGTCTCCCATGATCAAAGAGCTGGCGCGTACCTCGGCTAACGAATTAGTCTTGCCATTCAAAGAGGTAATGTCGCCAGCTTTTTGGGTACCCTACCAGCGGACAGCGACCTTAATTCAGTTTTTTATTTGTAGATTTTATATAGTCTGTATTATAGTTTTAGGAGTAGTTTATATTATATATATAGTTATAAATTAATTTTAATACTAGTAGTTTTTAATTTAATAAATTCTATATTAATTAATTTGACTTTTTTGTTTTTAAATTTTGTATAAATAAGGAACTTGAAATTGATTTTCCTTATTCAATTCGAGTAATTTGTGCAAAATCATGCCTTTGACTTTAGAAGAATACATCAGAATTATCATCATGTTAGAGTTTGAGTTTAGCTAGCGCAGAGTGGCCAGAAGTAGAGGTGTGACGCTTTCCACGGTCTAAAGAGAGCTGAAAAGATAATGAAAAAACTAGAAATTATCTAAAAAGGCCAGGCAACGACCGTCCTAGATGTACAACAGCCGAAGAAGATCGCTTTATTTTCACGACTTCGCTTCCGGATTGACATATATCAGCAGTTGCCATTCAACACCATCTTCGCACAAGGATAGATTGCATTAATGATAATACAGAATTAAAACGCCTTGTAGAGCTAACCTAAAACCGTACAGACCAATCCAGGGCCCAACATTCCGAACATTATCAGAAAATTGCAAGATTGCGTTTTTCGACGGAACACGCTGTTTAGGTGAAAAGTTTGGGCACGTGTATTGTTTACAGAGGAGTCAAGACGTGCACTATATGTCAACGATAGAAGAAGCAGGGTTTATTGACGACCTGGAGAACGTTTTGCTCAGACAATTTTTAAAGTAACGGCTTCGTATGGTGACAGTTCCGCACACGTATGGGCCAGTATTCGTTCATATCAACATAATACATAAGGAACATGATATAAAATTCTTAATGAACATGCAGATCCTTTCCTATTAAACATGGGCGATGATTCAATACTTACGCATGATAATGTTCGCCCTCACACTACATTATTTGTGAGACGATACATTGAAGAAGTCAGTATCGATCTCATGGTCTGGCCAGCAAGGAGTGCTGACCTGAACCCTATTGAGCATGCATGGGACAAGCTTGGAAGGTTAGACAGGAAACGATTTCCAGCACCCTTGACTCTTTCTGCCTTTAAACAGGCTCTTATTGAAAAATGGGATAATTTACCTTAACACCGCTTGAGGAACTTAGTTTTTAGTATGTCTAAAAACAAATAAAAAATACAAACCTTGAGAAGAACTAATGGAGGCCAAACAAGGTACTATAGTATCAGGTGGCTACCTACGTCTTTTCATACGGAACTGACAAGAAGTTATTTTATTTTGACAATTTTAGTTTGTCAATAAACTTCGTTAATTTTCAAATTAATAAATGATTATTTTGTATCATACTGTAATTTATTTAATGCGTCATAAAATTTTCTTTCAGATACTTTTTAATTTAAAGAGATAGCTTGTATGATTTCAAATTTATTTGGAGTTAACTAGGTGACTCATTATTTTTACGGGCTAGTGTATATTAACATAAATAATCAAATTATGTTGTAGTGGAGTATGGATCTTGAGTTGTCGCAAGCTAAAGCTGACTGTTCACTGTTAACAGTGATCACGGCCTTGAAAAACGGTGACATCTTCATGGTTGAGCACCTGCCGCACGAGAATACGAGAACCGTCCAAGAAGCCTACAGAAGTAACGCGACCGTTTACTGGCAGTACACCTACTATTACTTGAGTATATCCGGGGGTAAGTTATTTATTTATAGATATAAATAACTCTTTACTGACACCACTAATTAGATGAAACTCTTAAACAATAATAGGCTTCATTTTCATATATTTATTTCAATTACTTAATTTATTTAATTCATGGTTTATGGTTTAAGACATTTATTTTTTGTAAATTTTACAAATCACTTATCAGAGAAAATATTAGAAATACTTACAAATAGAGTGTACGAAACTTAAATAAAAAATATAGATTTTAATTACCTTACAACAATATACGTATAAATAAATATGCAGTAGGTACATAATCCTGACTAATATCATAAACTCTGTCTGTCTGTCTGTGTCACTTTCACGCCAAAACCACTGAACCGATTTAAATGAAATTTGGTACACAGATAGTCTAGAGCCTGAGAACGGACATAGGCTACTTTTTAATGCAAAAAGAGGGCTGTAAGGGGTTGAAAGGGGGGATGAAAAGCTGTATGGAAGTATCGTAATTTTTAGAGCTAGAAGCTTGAAACTTATTTTTTAGGCTGTTGATTCGATATAAATAAATATGACATTCAACATTTGTAAAAGTTTTACCCTTAAGGGTGTAAAAATAACAATAGGGAATAAGGGATGAAAGTTTGTATAGAAATATGTAAGGTTTATGTGAATGTTCTACTGAACGGATTTAAATGAAATTTGGTACACAGATAGTCTAGAGCCTGAGAAAGGATATAGGCTACTTTTTAATGCAAAGAGGGTTGTAAGGGGTTAAAAGGGGGGATGAAAAGTGGTATGGAAGTATCGTTATTTTTAAAGTCAGAAGCTTGAAACTTATTGTTTAGGCTGTTGATTCGATAAAAAATAATATGTCATTTAAAGTTTGTGAGGGGGAAGGGGGAGGGAGAAGGGGAAAGGGGAATGAGGGGAGGGCAGGAAGTGTGGAAGTGAGGGGAAGGGGAGAGGGATGGGGGGTGAGGGAAAGGGGAGTGGGGGGGAAGAGAGACGGGGAGGGGTGGGGGAAGGGGGGAAGAGAGAGGGGAGGGGAAGTGGGGGAAAGGGGAGGGGGAGAGGGAAGTGAGGAGAAAGGGGGTGGAGGGAAGAGAGAGGGGAGGGGAAGGGGGAGGGAGAGGGGAGGGGGATTTGCGCGGCGTGGTACGGTGCGGTGTAGGTGGGATACGCATGTGTCTTATTTGTAAAATGATTAGCCTAAATATTTAAAAATGCTAGCCAAAGACATTATTCCACGCGGACAAAGTCGCGGGCACAGCTAGTGTATGATAAAACAAATAAATTAGAATACGTAAAATAAAAAAAATAGATAGTTCGTTTTAGAATAACCATTGGGAACTCGAACGAATAAGACAATCGTCATAGAAGTCGGTGTCCATTACGTATCTCACTGCTATGTGGTTGTGTTTAGTTTCTATTGCCTTTGGCTATTTTATTTTAATAGGATGTTAAATTGAGTTATATAAATAAATAATCTATATCTATACTAATATTATAAAGAGAGAACATTTGTATTTTTGTATGTTTGTAATGATTTGGCTCAAAAACTACTGAACCGATTAAAAAAATTATTTCACTAATACATAGAATGGACTTTCGGAATGAAAATCGGCTATATATTATCCCGTTTAAATCAAAGGTACATTCGTGGAGACCTAATTCGCAACCTAAGTCGGCAAAAAAACTGTCGAAAAAACACGTTTCTTACGAACGCTGCTCAATTGAAAATAGATAGAAGAATATTTTATATGGAAGAATTTTACAACTTAATAAGACCTACAAAAAAGTCCGCGACAGCATATGTCTATCTCTTAAGGTTGACTCACAGTAACCATTTTAATCTTAAAATTTTTGTTATTATTTTTATATTACATAATTTCCAAGGCTATTTTCAAGTATATAGTATTAATCCTTTTGCAAATAATTACGTTACTTTGCTTGGCCACATATTATAGATTAAAATTGTCCTTTACAGTATATAATTCAAATGAAAACTCTAGAAGATATCACGAATTTCACATACACGCATCGCAAAATTAATTAAATATTTGCAGTGAAACCACAGATTAGGTCATAGTTACTACGAAAATATTATTATAAGCTTAGCTATGCTGTAGATACCCACCGATTACAATCAATTTGAAGTCAATATAGTATAATAATATTATGATCTATTGTATAAAATAATATTCATCTATATATATATATATATATATAATTATATAATATTTTAAACCACCCCGACTGATCTATGTATAATCTTTTCATTAAAAGCATTCCAATGACTAAACACGACATTTAAAATCTGAGCTGTAAGTTGGTGAGGATTTGAGTATTCTGTAGAGTCCAGGAGATGTCCCAGCATCAGGTCAATGCTTCCATGTTCTTACAACGACAGTTGATGAAGAAGATTTTCGAATTGATCAGACCTATGAAAGTTGATTTCATATCGCAATTAACTAGAAAAAAGCTCATAGTTTTATGACGATTGAACGAATTTTATACGAAATATTACGAAATATTTTATACGATTTTTTTACGAATTTTACATACGTCTACGATAATAGCCTTCATACAATGATCTAGATGAATCTAATAAATCTAATACTAATAGCTGTTGTAGGGTGCTGCCCTTTACATTTAAGTAAAGTTAATGTAGTTGTAGACGTAGTTGTAGTAAGTAGTTGGAAGTTAGTACGGTAAACTACGTAAACACGGAAGCGGATTGTAAATAAGGTGTCCGTCGCCAATGAAAACGTTTATTGCACTAAAAATAATATAACAATTCATTATAATAAAGGAACGCATCGCGAAGGTTTTCGCGACGTCAACATTTATTTCAAGCGTTCTCGTACAGCTGTTATTATGTAATTTCAGACACACTGAGGCTGGGGAGGAGAGGAGAGCCTCCATTGCTGACACACACCAGCACTGAGCTGAGCAGACTACGGTACTTAAGCTTTAAGCGGATATTCTTAAAAGGCGAGGCTCTGTACGACTGTACCGCAGAGTGAGGTAATGTAACACATCGTGTGTATAGCACGACCAACGGCGGATTATCAGCTGTAGAGAGCGCAAGATTCTAGAGTAGAATCCCGAGCTTAGCGAGGGATTTCAAATACGTAGGCCGACGTAGGTAGAGAAAATAACGTTGCGGCCGAGTTATGCATTCTGATTTTTATCCCCCTCTATAAGGGAATAGATAAAAGGCTCTATAAAATAGCAATTCAAGAGTATGATATTGTAAAAGACATAAACAAACCTAATAAACCAATAAATACCTGCAGTTTCCGACAAAACCTTATGTACTTTTCACTCGATAAAAATTGTACCTTTGACTCATTGACAAATATACAAGGTGTGGTTTTGTATTCTCGCCATATTTCCATATTCGATTGTAACGGGTACACTTAATCACTTAATAATATTATTTAATGAATACCCGGATATTTGTTAAAATAAATTTATGATATCCAGAATAATCACCTAATAATATAAGAATAACCTTCGTCCGAACGCACACTTCCATACACCTTTTCATCCCCCCTTTCAACCCCTTACAACCCTCTTTTCACATTAAAAAGTAGCCTATGTCCTTTCTCAGGCTCTAGACTATCAGTGCACCAAATTTCATTTAAAACGGTTCAGTCATTTTGGCGTGAAAGCGGGACACACAGACAGACAGAGTTACTTTCGCGTTATACAGTGTGGAAATTAAACTCAGGTCCTGGAGGGAAACTACTTTAAATCCTTGAGCTAGCTCATTTTACTTAAAGGAGACATTCCTTTATTTTTGAAAAGAAACAAATCTGCATTAAAATATTTTTTTTAAACTCGCTTGCTTCGCCCGGGACTCGTACCAACTAAAATTTAAAAAAATAAACACTCTTTATTTTAATATACTAATCGGTAGTATTAATATTCAGGATAAAGTTTCTCTAACAAACATTAGGTCTTAAAAATAAAAATAATCGTTAAATCTAACATCAACTTTATTTTACTATCAATTTTGTAACACTTAAATTATTTAACTGATAAATTGTATTCATAGCAAGTTTCATAAACAACATTTTTTACATGACCCCATAAAAAGAAGTCCATGGGCGTCAGGTCTGGACTTCTTGCAGGCCATGTAATTGTCCCGTTTGTACCTATCCAGGCATTGAAATTTTCATTAAGGTATGCATGATAAGGTATGGTAAATAAAATCGTTCGAATTTTAAAATTATTGTCCCGCATTGCAAACAAAGTCAAACGTTCCATTTTTAAACTTCTCCACTGAACGCCTCGGATCATGTAAGAAGGAAATGTGCATAGAGGTATTACCACCATTGAACAATTTTCTTATCGAAGATTTCAACAAGGTACTTAACGATAAATTAGCAAGCGTGTACTTCATACGAAGTCTTTGAGTGTTGGAGAGATAACAGAACTGTTACGTGTCTTTTACTTGTTAAAAGTGAACAGTAACCAAACATTTTTTAGAGAAACTTTATCCTGAATATTAATACTACCGATTAGTATAATAAAATAAAGAGTGTTTATTTTTTTAAATTTTAGTTGGTTCGAGTCCCGGGCGAAGCAAGCGAGTTTTAAAAAATCTTTTAATGCAGATTTGTTTCTTTTCAAATATAAAGGAATGTCTCCTGTAAGTAAAATGAGCTAGCTTAAGGATTTAAAGTAGTTTCCCTCCAGGGCCTGAGTTTAATTTCCACACTGTATAGTAAGGACAAGTAAAACCCAGAGATGGCGCTAGCGTAGATTTTAATTGCTCTCCTTTAAATTTTGCCAAAATGTATGAGATCCTGAATTGCGCAAACGATATTTTCCGCGATATTGAAACTGATGCACTTGCTTCGTGATTAAACATCTCAAAAGTTTAACTCGTTTAAAAAAGTTTTCTCTTTATAATATTAGTCTGGATAGTCTGGATTATTATAATCTCTTATTCAAGTAAACATTCTCGGGTCATAAATGCCCGGTCCTTTATAAGCCACTGACGGAGCCGAAGTCAATATCGAATCTTCTTAGACAGGACACTATAAGAATAACATTTATAAATTTACAGTAAATAAAACATTAAATAAAAAAATCGAACAACCCGACTTCGCAAAAAGTGAAGTGTTAAAAAACGAACTGAAAAGAAAAAAACAAGTAAGTCTAGTAGTTTAGACTTCTGTTTAGGGATATCAAAAATCTATACCATTTAAATTCTTTCTCGATCGATACACTCATAAAATAAATTATACATTGTTATATGAAATGTAGAGACTTTAACAGTCGGGACACATTAATGGCTTAACGAATGGGGATTAATGTGTCCCGACTGTTAAAGTCTCTACATTCCATATAACAATGTATAATTTATTTTATGAGTGTATCGATCGAGAAAGAATTTAAATGGTATAGTTTTTAACCGACTTCACAAAAAAGGAGGAGGTTCTCAATTCGTCTGTTTTTTTTTTTTTTTGTGTGTATGTTACGCGATTTCTCCATCAATTGTGAACGGATTCAAATGATTCTTTTTGTAATAGGTAGGATACGTTTCCGAGGTGGTCCCATTTTAATTTTATCGAGATCTGATTAGTATCACCAGATATATGGAGATAAATACCTCAAACATAGGAGAATGTACTAGTTTTAGTAGAAGAGTCCCAAGAAGATTATACACAATGGAGGTTGCTATTGCATATAAGATATTCTTACGGTAACTGTGAGCGAGATAGAAATAAAGGTGGGGATAATTTTTTTTTATATCTTATAGGCAAGCGTTTGACCACTATCTCACCTAATGCTAAGTGATGATGCATGCATCAAAGCCGACCGTTCTCCCAATTACGCCACCGGGCCCTCAATAAATAATTATATATTAATAATTATAATAAATAATTATATATAAATATAAATAGTTTGTCTTCACAGGAATGTTCTACCGGGCAAAGTCTTGTTAGGGTGCAAACTTTTTTAAACATACCTAATATTTTTTGACATGACATGACATTTGGCGAAGATGGCGGCCATTTCAGTCCCGCGACACTGCATACATAATTAAATAACTCATAATTATGAACGTACTTTGTACCAATCAACACAGCAAAAAAAATTATAAGCATAAAACCACATATTATATAATAGTTACTACATAAATAATACTTTCCGTTGTTAGGTTGCCTACACAATGCTTTCATAATTCGGGTATCCACAATATAGGGAAGTGGAAGTCTTATAACGTAGTAGAGTGATTCAGTACTCTGTTGGCCATATGGCGGCAATTAAAGTTAATAATCGCAAAGAATACTTTTTTATATTCATTTTGAAATACAACTAGTCCGTGTTATAAAAGTATTTGGAATTATTGTAATAAAATAGACAATTAATTATCATGTGTGTCAGATGCTTTAATTGTACAGGGCCATTTTGGACATTGTCCTTTGATACCTTGATGACATAATTATTACTAGTGAATATTTTCACTTTAGCGCGGCATTTAAAGTCAATTTTTTTAGGGTTCCGAACCCAAAGGCTACCAAATGAACACTTTCTGAGACTTTGTTGTCTGTTCGTCCGTCCGTCCGTCCGTCCGTCCGTGTGTCTATATGTGCGCACTTTACAGATCTGTATCTTCTTAACCGTTACAGGTACATACTTGAAATTTTCAAAAAGTATATATCCGTCAGTGTATAACGGCCCAGACACGAAATTTAATAGATACATGTAATTTCATTAAAACTTTTTTTGCACTAAAAAGGGTAAAATAAGTTATTTTTCAAAAAAAATAAAACCGACTTCATAACCACAAAAAGGCACTCAAAAGCGAAAAATAATTTACTTAAAATGATTATAAGCGTTACCCACTTCTCTATTTGAAGTCGGTGCCAGCCAAGTCTATTGGATATTAGATAGATACTATGTATGTAGTAGTAGTAAGTAGGTAGATACATGTAGGTATTATCTATCTACTACCTATTAGACTTGGCTGGTACCGACTTCAAATAGAGAAGTGGGTAACGCTTTTAATAATTTTAACTAAATTATTTTTCGCTTTTGAGTGCCTTTTTGTGGTTATGAAGTCGGTTTCATTTTTTTATTAAATAACTTATTTGATATCCCTAAACAGAAGTCTAAACTACTAGACTTACTTGTTTTTAGGGTTCCGAACCCAAAGGGTACCAACGGAACCCTATTACTGAGTCTCCGCTGTCCGTCTGTCTGTCTGTCTGTCTGTCTGTCTGTCTGTCTGTCTGTCTGTCTGTCTGTCTGTCCGTCTGTCACCAGGCTGTATCTCATAAACCGTGATAGTTAGACGGTAGAAATTTTCACAGATGATGTATTTCTGTTGCCGCTATAACAACAAATACTAAGAACAGAACAAAGTTAAAAATTAAAGGGTTTAAAACAAAAAACGTGTTTTTTACGATACGATACGATACAAAATTAATTCACCTCGACGCAGCTAGATGGCAGCATAGGAAAAATTAGCACGCGCAAGCGTTTCATTTGTTAAATTTGTGGGCCTCGGTCGATTTGTTTACTTAGTTAAGGTTTACTTGCATATATGTAAAGTACAGTATTGAAAAATATATCTTGAATTTTAGTACTTAAAGAGCTTCAACTAGCTAGAATCAGTAAAAAGTTAGTCGTACGAACACTCCGTCTTCCAGATATTTAATTATATTAATTACCTTTGTGTTAATATTTACTTAGTTGGTGTAAGAAGTTCGTGGTGTTCGGACTTCGTAAATTCGGAACCCTCCGTGTGCGGGACAAAAGTCTGACTCGCACTTGGCCAGTTTTATTTTCTTTTCAGTTCGTTTTTTAACACTTCACTTTTTGCGCAGTCGGGTTTTTTTGATTTTTTAATTTAATGTTTTATTTTACACTTTTTAGTTAAGTAAAGGACGGCAAATTCCGTAATCTTCTCATTTCATTTAGAGAGTTGATGTCATGTGAATTATTGAGTAGTTTCCGGGGATATAAACTACTTATTACTAGTCCATCTAAAGATCTAACCCGGCTCAATGCTACATAGGCCTTTCGCAAAAATACGTGAACTTAAGTCGACCACAGCTTTGTTCAAGGTAGTACCTTGTAATTTATGGACAGTTACACCCCAAAATAATATCAACGGTAACATTTTCCCTTTTTAAGCTTACTTACTTTACAGTTGTACTATTAAACGACTATACCAAAAGGAAGAGGTTGTTTGTCCTCAGAACTCCATCAATTCTTAACCTAAGAAAGTTAAGATTTGGAAAATTATTTTTTTGTTTGAGTTGATATGATTTTCGTTTGGTCTCATTGTAATTTTATTGAGATCTGATAAGTAACTTCAGAGATAAGCACCGCAAACTTGTTACTGAAAGTGACTAACGCGGCATGTAAAATCGTTTTTTTTTCAATTTGTTTGATCATCAATTATTTGTTATAAATATATTTTGAATCTCCATTTAAAGACCTTTAATTTGATACCCCACTCGATAGGATTTGAAAAAAAAATTTTTTTTGAACCCCAAATTTTGGCGTCTGATTTTTGCCATTTTCAATTTTTAAATTTTTTATGTTTTCGTTGACACTCGCGCTAGCATGGCAAATCTATTGACGTGCTAATTATCAAAATCGGCCCACGCGTTTGGTCTCTAGTGTGCCACAAAGGAACAAACATACATACATACATATATAGACTGAT
The DNA here is from genome assembly GCA_954871355.1 of Cabera pusaria. Classification (NCBI taxonomy): domain Eukaryota; kingdom Metazoa; phylum Arthropoda; class Insecta; order Lepidoptera; family Geometridae; genus Cabera; species Cabera pusaria. The sequence goes on along the minus strand of OX940915.1, from coordinate 16,044,960 downwards.
AAACACATTACCTCTCCTTTGCGTCGCGCAGTCGGGTAAAAACAAAACAATTTACCGCCCACTACACTATACACCTACGGAAAATACTATTTTGCGCGCAATTATCGAGGAGCAAACCATCGATTTTCGAATAGATAGGATATAAACATATACACGTTACACATATAGAGACAGACATAGCAGACATGTTTGTGTCGGGGGCTTGCAATGGTGTCTTACTGCTTCCTCCTTAACTGATTTCAAATAAGTTTAATATTATTTCTAATAGGCTAGTGTTTGACCACTCTCTCGTCTGTTAGTAAGCGATGATGTGGTCGGAGAACAAACGACTGTGTGCTGCTGGAACACCGTAATGTTATGGCGGCATATTTTCTCCTAGCATGACAGGCGGGACATGATTCGTGTGTGCTTTTTTTATGTTTCAAACTGACTAAATATTTCATAGTTATCAGACCTTGAGCTGAAAAGATACACCATAGAGCTCACACCACAACATTAGATTTGCTGCACGAATGTATGATGGTTTCCAATAGCTTACAACTAGTGGTGGGTCGTAATTAGCGGTGGGCGCTTTTAATCGGAAATAGCTTTTTAAAACGTTATCCAAAACAAGCGCCAAAGCGCGCTTCCAAAATTAAGCCGTCTACGCTTTAAGCCGTCTACGCTTAAAAACATTTTTCGTACTACTATATTCGACCATAAAATGACCTTATTCCTACAGCTGCTATACGGCACATTATAAACATTCTTTATTAAATTGATATAACAACCTTATTGCTATGCACATAAGACTCAATATCGGTGGGATCGGTTACAGTTTACAGTATTATACGACTAAAACAAATGCAGCTTGATTTCGTTGAGGCAGACTGACAATGAGTAAAATGAATGACCCGCTTTTGATTTGTTAGTATTATTTCAAAAGAAACGCAATCGGTATTATGCGACTAAAATAAATTCTGCCTGTTTCCATTGTGGCTGACTGACAACGACCCGTTTTTGATTTGTTAGTATTTTTTTAAGGACAACGTAATGTTATGTTCTTAGTTTCATGGATTATTTTTGTTAGTACGTATTTTGTTATTTTGATAAGACGAGCTCGTTTTATGCTCGTTAATTAGAATTTAGAACGTATGCGAACGAAGTAAAAGTGCGTGTAGTCGATGTTTTGCTCATTAAATTGCGCAATGGTGCAATCAATTGTTCAATTATCGAACTACAATAATTGAACATTGTATATAATATAACTAAAACATAGGTTAGGAAACTGTAAAGTGTAATTATAGTGCGTGATGTGAACGGTTTCATAGCAAGTTTCATTTAAAATGAAAATTTTAGATGGCCTGCAAGAAGTCCAGACCTGACGCCCATGGACTTCTTTTTATGGGGTCATGTAAAAAATGTTGTTTATGAAACTTGCTATGAAACCGTTCAAGAGCTAAGGATTGCGATAGAAAATGTTATTAGGGGCATACACCACAACACTTTGCTGAAGGCTACAAGAAATGAATTTCAACGGCGACTAATGTTGTGTAGCCGGAACGACGGGGCTCATTTCGAACAATTTATCAGTTAAATAATTTAAGTGTTACAAAATTGATAGTAAAATAAAGTTGATGTTAGATTTAACGATTATTTTTATTTTTAAGACCTAATGTTTGTTAGAGAAACTTTATCCTGAATATTAATACTACCGATTAGTATAATAAAATAAAGAGTGTTTATTTTTTTTAATTTTAGTTGGTTCGAGTCCCGGGCGAAGCAAGCGAGTTTAAAAAAATGTTTTAATGCAGATTTGTTTCTTTTCAAATATAAAGGAATGTCTCCTTTAAGTAAAATGAGCTAGCTTAAGGATTTAAAGTAGTTTCCCTCCAGGGCCTGAGTTTAATTTCCACACTGTATAGTGACTGTTCGTTATTTATTCACTTTTATTATGTTTCAATTATGGTCTTCAATTATGATGGCAACATTTGAAGTCAGCTCCTTTTAAAATGTTTAAACTATATAATTATTGGTGTGTTTGTCACAATCTGAGCTGCTGACTGAATGACGCAGTCTTGTAACGTAGTCAAGGCTCGCACAGACAGCTGCGGTCTGCGGTCATTTGTGATGGATTAATTTATTTAATGGAAAACAATGAGATCATTCACATTGACCACAGCTATCTGTCCTGGGCTTTTCTCGCATCACTTTCACTTATATATGTTCAGCTAAAGCAGTGGTTCCAACCTTCTACCTCCGTGACCAGTTTATGTTTATTATGAGTAGCACATAATAGTAAAGCACACTGTATCAATCTAAGTTTTAGTAGATCATTTAGTTTTTTAGCAGAGACCTTTGCATTGCAGTGGGCCAGAACAGGCTGATCAAAAAAAGTTTGCACCGATAAGATTTGTGAGCTGTTTCCGACAAGTTCTTGAATTAGGATGATATTCTGCTCATTTATATAATAGCATAATTATTTTTTCAACAGTTTGAAATCTTCTGCGGACCATATTCAAGTTCTTGCGGACCACCGGCAGTCCGTGCAGCACAATGTTTACAATAACTAGTGTTAATGTCACAGGAGCGGACTACACAACAGCTGGCATCCAGTTTTATAATAATTATCACACTTACATACAAAGTTGTCTATTACATTCGTTACGTGTCATTACTGCGATGTTTATATATTATTGTTCAATGTAAATACAAATGTTTTCTCATTATAATATTAGTATACACTTATTTTATAAATAATTATACAATAAAGTTTAAGTATATCATTTCACAAAAATGTCGGTTTATTATGTTTTATGCTGAAAATAATGCCAGTGAAATATTTTATTAGTAATACAAATTGGATATATTTTAGTTTGAGTTACTTTTTTTTAGTTTAACTTATAGATTAATGATACATGGCCCGACAGCGTGTCTTGCTGAAATATCTTACATAAGGTGATATTGTTTGAATATCTTCCGGAAGGTGATATTGTTTGAATATCTTCCGGAAGGTGGTATTGTTTTAATATCTTCCGAAAGGTGGTATTGTTTAAATATCTTCCGGAAGGTAGTATTGTTTGAATATCTTCCGGAAGGTGGTATTGTTTGAATATCTTCCGGAAGATGGTATTGTTTGAATATCTTCCGGAAGGTGGTATTGTTTGAATATCTTCCGGAAGGTGGTATTGTTTGAATATCTTCCGGAAGGTGGTATTGTTTGAATATTTTCCGGAAGGTGGTATTGTTTCAGTATCTTCCGGAAGGTGGGATCAGTTACTTTAGTATCTACGGTTCCCAACGAGGAGTTTATTAATTTGTAATCATAATTGATGACGATAGATGACAAGTGTTCCACAAAGGGAACACTTTCATTTAATGTATCAACGTACGTGATACTTATTGTTGCCTATAACTCTGACTTTTACTCATGTTTGGTTTGGTTGGTTATTCCACGATGTCGAGGACTCTAAGCGTTGAAGGTGCCTAGCATGTAACTTCTATGTGATCACACGGTGGTGCTAAGTGGTCGACCATTGGTGGTAGACTGTAGTGAGAGTCGATGTACCTCTCGCACAATCAACATGTCGCTGATCGGATAACTGTAAGACAATGATGTCTCGGTGATGTATCGGTATGGTTGTTACACGTATAACTTGACGGCGTCCGGCGACTGTCTCACTGCCGTATTCCATCTCCCGAAAATCACTATTCATGGCAGACCGCATCGACACTTATCATCAATCGAGATAGTAAACAAGTGCTTATTTGTCTATCTAATACTATAAGAATCTTTGTCCTAACATACTGACTGACTGACTGACTGACAGACAACGCACAGCCTAAACCGCTGGTCGTAGAGACTTGAAATTTGGATGTGGATAGGATATTTATTTAATTTATTTACGATAACATTGTGGCCAGAACTTGGTTTAATGAAAGAAGATCAACTTTATATTAAGAAGCTGAGAGTTTAATACATCAACTGAGACCTTTAAAATAAACCCGGTAAAACCGTCATAATAATAAAAAGATTACTCGCAATGTGGAGAGTATATTAATAATACTAAGAAAGGATTTTCCCAAATTCACTCCTTTAAGGGATGAAATGGGGGTTCAAAATTTGTAAGGAGAAACCAGATTAGATGGTTTTTTTTATTCGGAACTTCACACAAGTGCTTCAGTAAATAAATAAGAAAATACATGGTTCAGGCTTTTTCGAAATGACACCTCTAAAAGGGTGAAGTGGGGTAAAAAAGTCTGTAATAAATATTGTTTCGGATTGCGCTGAAATTTGGCATGCAGATTGTTATTCTGACGTAAGTATTCGTTACGAAAAGATTTTTCAAAATTCACTTTTTAAGGGGATGAAACGGGGGTTTAAAGTTTGAATCGATTTGACTTTAACTTCTTTGATATCTTTTATGTTAGAAAGGTTTTTACAAAATAAATGTTTTAAGTAAATAAAAATCTGTAATATGTCTAACGCTCTCGAGTCAAGTGACTGAGTCACTGATTATTGTATATATATATATATATATATATATATATATATATATATATATATATATATATATATATATATTCTTAGACACCACACAAGACCACAGAATCTCAACATAATGGACCTCGTGCTGCACGAGCTCAGAGACGGCATGATGGGGATCAACCACCGGCTGGAGCAGCTACCCTCTCTAGTTGAAGAAATGAAGGTGTTTCGCGAGAAGATTAATCCATTCGAAGATACAGTGGAAGATATAAAGAAGGAGTTAAAGGACAACAAGAAGGTCACAAAAGAGATGCAAGTGAGACTCACCCACTTGGAAACTTGATGCAGCGAGGACTCAAATTACCCTCAACTAGATTTAAAAATTACCCAAATCGCCGCCGACCTAGCCTCCAAAGACCAGCGAGAGAGAATTAACAATGTGGAAATAAAAGGAGTGCCACTCCAGAAGACTGAAAATTGAATCCTCCTCGTCTGCAAGATTGGCGAGGCGATAGGCCAGCCGATCCAGTCTACCAACATAAACTTTGTTACTCGAGCCCGCTCGACAGCCACCGTAAAACCTATCATCGTAGGATTCGTGGCGAGAAATATAAAAACCTGACCGGCAAGGACATCGGTTTCCCAGGAACTACAGCCCAGGTCTTCGTAAACGACCACCGAATCTTATCCTACGCCGAACCGTGTAGGGCGGCGTGTACATCACCCTCGAGGTAAAGACCTCATTAGTGGAGTAGGGCGCTAGAGACAACTGTCTCCAGGGAGATCGCGACGGTTACTACCGCCTTCTATGGCACGTCTTGGTATTTACGTTGTCGCGCTCGGGGGGGCTGTCTGGCCACGCCCACAAGCGCGAGGTCCGATTGCTATCTCGCTCTCGGACCCCGTCTTATGCATATTGTGCCAGCGAGGCTAGCCCGTGCATCGCCGCTATACGTAGGTCTTCACCTGCGGCGATAGCACTCAGCAGGCCCATGATGGCCCCCACGACGGCGGCAATGGGGTCCATCTGCGCTCTTCTAGTTGGTAGTGCCGTAAAGGCGTTGTACTGCGCTTCCGGCCATCGGCCCCATCCGGGCGGGATGTGCGGCGGCGGCTGCGCCCGGGGAGCGCGCGCGCTCCACCCAGGCGGCGGCGGCGCGCCGGCCGTAGTGGTCACGTAGCGGGGTTTGGGTCGCGTAGTTGTTGCGGTCGTAGTGGTAGCGGTCGTCGCTGTCGCAGTCGCTGGGTGTGTCGCCAGCGCATCCGACTGTGGTGCTTCAGTTACCGCAGGCATCACGTTTCCGGGCTCTGCGGTTATATGGTGTGCGGGGGGCGGGGGCGGGGGGGCTGTGTGCACCTCCGCCTCAACCGCGGGCGGCTCGGTTGGCTGAGCGCTTTTAGCCGTTTGTTCTCGCCGTCTAGGCCCGCCGCGCCTAGATCTCGGCCGTATGATGGCTGGGACCGGCAGCGGCGGGAAGTAGGCGGGTAGATACGGCGCGTACGCGGTGTATGTGGAGGGTGGGACTGGGGTCGAAGCTGCCACTGGAGCGGCACCCGTGCCTCTTCTACCTCTTCGTCGGTTGCGCTTTCTCTTCGGCGCCGCCGCGGGTGCGGCGGCGACTCTAGGTATGTAGTCGTTCGCCGGTGGGTTTAGGGTTGAGACGACTTGTCTAGCTGGGCGGTCGAGTGGTGGTGGTGCTGATCGCGGCTGCGGTCTGTTCTCAGTGGCGGCGGGCAGAGGCTCCGCTTCTTCGGCTTGTGGAGGGCGGCCTGGGAGGCGAATCTGCCGTTTGCGCGCTTCCCTACGGAAGTCGGCGCATGTACGGCTGTTAGCCGCGTGTTCACCTCCGCAGTTAGCGCAGCGAAGTGGGTCGTCCTGTGGCTTCGTGCACATAGAACCGGGATGGGCTCCGGCGCACTTCACACATTTCATAGGCCGGTGACAGTGGGTGGAGGAGTGACCGAAGCCCTGGCAGCGGTGGCACTGTGGCATCGACGATGTGCCGCGCCAGGCCTCGAGGTGCACTCCCGGCATATCGAGCAGGTCGCTGATCTGGTAGAGTTGTGTTAGCTCTTCCTTGGACATGGGGTCCAGCTGGACGTGATAAACACATTTGTTTGTGTTTTTTTCTCATCGGCAAGGCCCTCGCGAACCTTGCCGGAAAACCTTTCTTCTTGAAGGCGTCGACGATTTGATCGACTGGAGTCTCGGCTGGTAGGCCCCAAAGCGCGATTTTTTGGGGCCTCTCGTTCTTCAGGGCGTAGGCGTGCCATGAGAGTGCAGGATCTTCCGTCGACAGCTTCACAAGGTATGCTTGTACTACCCGGTACTCTTCCGGTGTAGATGGCATAAATTTGACCCCTTTTCCATAAGGGCGGGCTCCTGGTAGTCGGCCAAGTATAGTTTTTAAAGCCCGCATGTGTGCGGGCCAATCGGGCATAACATCCACCAATATAGGCGGGTATCTGCGGCGTAGTTCGTCCATCGGCATCGGCTCTGCGGGCAGCGTAGGCTGGCGGGGCGACTGCTGAGGCGTAATCCTACGCACTGGTGACGGTGACGCGATGGCCGCAGCGTATGATGCTGCGGCTTGTGGCGGTGGAGTCGGCGGTGATGGTAGTGGTGCGGCGTCGAACGGTACGGATTCTATAGCCCTGTAATCCGTTGAAGTACTGGACATAGGTACGTCATCTCGTGGGCGGCTGTCGTCGCCGTCGCGCTCACTATCGTCCGAATAGTCGGACGCAGAGCTGTCGTCGGTAACGTAGGCTGCCTCGCTACGGGATGACGATGCTGACTGCGCAGATTTCGAAGCGTCGCGGGTACCTTCCGGTAACGGGAACGCCTCCATCATCTGCGGCGGCGGTGTATACGCTCGCGCCGGCGATGACAAACGTCTTCTCGGCGTTGTGCGTTGCGGCTGTGGTTCGTCGGCGAAGCTGTCGACAATGCGGACAGTTGGCTTCGGTGCAGGGCGGCTTGGTGGCGTGGGAGTTTTCAATTTCGGCCTTTTCTCGTCCTGCTCTTCGTCTCCTGAGGACGGTTCGCGCCTGCGCGGCGGTGCGGCTCGCTCCGACGGTTTCCTCGTCGAATACCGCCCATGTTGAGACTCAGTTCGACCGGGCGGGATCGCGGCGGCGACCGTGGTGCGTGGGCGTGGCGCCGGCGGGCGAAGACCGATGGCGGATCTCGGAACGATGACCGATCGTTCCGGGTTGAACAGATCCCGGCACACGACGACGTTGGCGCTGTCGGTCGGGTCTTGTACTTGCGGCGGTGGCGATTGTGGTGACTCGATGTCGGAATCGTCCGAGTCGAGGTCGGACATCGTGGGGTGGCGGGGCGTCGGCGGCCTACTAGGCTGCACGTTTCTAAGGAAACAGCTAGCTAGTCGCCGCTCGACACGCAGTATTGGGATTCGCGGTGTGTTCGTCTCGGGGCGCACGTTCGCAGGGCGGCTATCGCGGGCTCGACGTCGTCGACGGAGCTGCGACTGCCTGGGCGGACGTGGGCGTTGGACGCGCCTTGCCGGGCTCGGCTCGTGTGGGTGGGGGAGTTTGACCTCGACCGCGCCACCGCTGAGCGTAAGCAACGACAAGACTGTGATCTCTGGAGATTCGTGGAGGCGATGGAATACTCTCACACGAATATATATAATATATAAACTCAAACAGAAATCTCGTAAACGACCACGTACGTAGTGGGTCTTGCGTTCCCTTCTTGGGATTGCGTTCGTGGGCCTCGAGGTGATCCTCTTTACCCGGGTGGGGCGCCGGGGGCAACTACCCCCGGGGAGCGTGCGGGCTTGATACAGCCCTCTTTCGGTAGTTATGGGTTAGTTGTTTCCAACATGGTATGCTCTCTATGCCTCCTCTTCGCTGGCATCGTCTGCGTCATCCGTTGTCACCGGGACGATGTCGCGTGGGAGTGCACGCCTGGTCGTTGCGGCGTCGTCAGGCGGCCGGGCGTGAAGCGGCGCAATGTTCCACAGGTGAGGGTGTGGTCCGTTGTCAGCGCGATCATACTGACCGCGCGCCATACGAACCACGAACTCCCTCACCGTTTCGATCTTCACGTCCCGGGCGATTACGACATTGCGCACGTAACGACCGGCTCCCGTGCACATCCGCAGGGTGACGTTTTGTATTACTTGCAGACGGTTCTTTTGCATTTTTGAGCATAGAGCATACCACGCTGGCGCGGCATACGTCAGTCTTGATCGAATGTATGTTCTATAAATACCGATTTTTGTATGGAGAGGCAGCTGAGAGTACAGGACCGGACGGAGTAAGGCCCTTGCGGCTTTGGCCTGGTGGACGGCATGGTCCACCTGTGGGCGCATCCTCAACGTCCGGTCAATGTAGATGCCCAAGTACTTGACTTTGGTCTCCCATTTCACATCTTCACCTCTCAGCTGCAGCGGGGGTGGTAGTACTCGATGTTGGCCAGTGAGCAGCGCAGCCGTCTTCGCCACATTGACTGCCATGCGCCACTTGTCAAGCCAGTCCGGGAGGATATTAAGGACTTTCTGGACTCTGTTAGCTGCTATCCTCGGACTTGTGGATGACGCGATGTACGCACTGTCATCCGCGTACAGGGCGAGTGTGACGTCTCTCTCACCCGGTTGCCGTTGTGATTCCTCGAGCGTCGGTATGTCGTCCGTGTAGATGGCGTACAGGTGGGGCGATAGGCAGCTCCCCTGTGGTACGCCTGCGACGACTGTTCTAAGTCCGGAGTCGACGCCCTCGACGGACACGCAGAACTTCCGTTCCTCGAGGAAGGACGCAATGGTACGTAGTATTGAGACCGGCAGCGTCGTTCGTGCCATCTTGTAGAGAAGGCCTTCGTGCCACACTCTATCGAATGCCTTCTCTATGTCAAGGAAGACGGCGACGCTTCTTCTCCCTCTATTGTACTCTTCGGCCAGGTGGTGTAGCACTCTCGTCAGTTGGAGCGTCGTTGAGTGGCGTGCGCGGAAGCCGAACTGTTCTTCACGCGGTGTGAAGTGTGGGTGCAGCCTCCGCAGCAGCAGACGCTCAAACAACTTGGCGATGTGCGGCAGAAGTGTAATAGGTCGGTAGCTTGATGGTTGCCGTTTATCTTTCCCCGGTTTCGGCAGCATGATAACTTTTCCGGTTTTCCATGTTAGGGGGAAGTGGCAGGTACGTAATATGCCATTGAAAAGCCTGGTTAGGCAGACCAGTCCTTTATATGGCATCTGCTTAAGGTCAGCATTTGTGATGCAGTCAATGCCAGGTGCCTTCTTGGCCTGCAGTCTCCTCACGGTCTTTACTACCTCGGTCGGAGTTATGAAGGCATCTCCTTCCAACGGCTGTACCGGGGACTGGAGTAGGGCAGTTATTGAGGCAGTTACTTCTCGGTGATGTTCCGTGGTTTCCCTTGAAGCATCTCGCGGGACTGGGTGGTTTCTGAACTGCTCAGAGAGGTAATCGGCCAGGAGTTCCGCTCGCTGGGCAGCAGGGTAGCACCTCCGGCCGGTAGAGTCCAGTAGTGGGCAAACTGGAACTTTGGCTCTCGTTAGCTGCCGGTTCAGTCTGTGCAGGCTGGTTTGATCGTCCGATACTTGGGCTATGTGGCTGTCCCAATTGGCGCCTTTCCATATATGGACTTCGGTGGAGAGTTTATCTGCGAGTGCGTTCAGTTCAGCCTTGACTGTTGGGCATCTCGTGTGGGCCCACAGAGCTCTAAGGCTTCGCTTTTGGTTGCGCATCTTCTGCAGTCTTGCGGGCAGCTCCTCTCTCCACCTTTGTTTTTGGATTGTTGTAGTAGCTCCTTCTTTGGCCTTCTGAATGGTTGTTGTCAGCTCCATCGCACACTGTTCGATGTCCTCTGGAGTCGACAGTTTTCCGACGGTCATTGCTTTCAATTTGGCTCGGTATTTCTCCCAGTTGACCTTTTTCATTTCGCCTCTTGGCAGGGTAGCTTGTGCCTCTGCGCCTAGAGTGATAAGCAGTGGGAGATGCTGCTCATCCAGGTCGTAGAGCACGTCTATATGTACCGGAGTATGCAGGTTCTGGTGGGCAACCACGTCGATCACGTCTGGGTGGTATCTTGGGCAGGTTGGGATGTGTGTAGGCGAGTCTGGGCCTATGACGACATATCCGTTCCTTTCGGCGTCTTCCTGTAATTTCTTCCCCGATGGTGAGATTACTCGAGACCCCCACATCAAATGCTTGGCATTTAGATCCGCCGCCAGCAGAGTAGGAGTCGTCCCGTCCAGTATCTTTTTCATATCATCGGGGTTGAAGTTGTTGCCAGGTGGTCGGTAGCCTCCCAGGATTTTGACATCTTTACCATCGATATTGACCGTCACTCCTGTGGCCTTAGTCTGGGTTGTTTTGATGGTTGGAATTTCCTCGTGGATGACGTCTCTTCTGACAAGCGCAGCTGTCCCGCGGTAGGGGTGTCCAAGCGGTGAGACATCATCTTGCCGGTAGACAAAGAAGTTCGAAATCTTCAGGTTTTCTGATGTTTTTAATTTTGTCTCACCCAGGAGGATAATGTGGATATCCTGTTCCCGGGCAAGAATCTGTAGTGCGGCGGTCTTTTTCTGGATACCTCCTGGGTTCCAGTATAGTATGCGTAGGTTCCCTCTATCCATACTGATGTCTTGTAAGGGCGGCCAGTCCGCGCATCGCTGCTTGGCGGAGGTCTTCTCCCGCTGCGATGGCTGTGAGAAGTCCGACCAGGGCTCCCACCATAGCGGCGATGGGTTCCTGAGCGGTGCTCACTTGTGGTCCCACTGGGTAGTGGGGGGTTCCCGGCCTTGGGGCGGGTTGTTGGTATGGGACCCAGTGTGGAGGGCCCATATATGGCGTTGGGGGTACCCGTTGCAAATTTGGTTGGTACTGCTGCTGGAATGGAGGTTGGCTATAGAACAGCGGTATTCCCCTTGTCGCTTGTGCCACTCTGGGTGTCGGTCTGGTTACCCTTGGTGCCGTTGTGGTGGTCCTGGTCTCCACTCTTGTGACCGGTGTAAAGTGGACTCTGGAGTCCGGACGAGAGCCTGGAATTCTCATTACAGGTGGTGGGGCCATCGTCTGTCCTGTGATGACAGTTGATTGGACTGGAGGTGCTGGCATTTCCGCTGCCTGTTGTGTGGTGGTTGTTTCTCTCGCAGGTGCTTCCGTCTCCATTCCTTCAGCTAGTTGCTCTGCAGCTGGGGTAGGTGTAGGCCTTCTGCGAGGAGCCCCTCTTCTGGAGCGTGGTCGAGGTTGTGGTAGGGCTGGGAACGCCAAGACTGAGGCTGTAGGGGCCACGGTCGGTGGCATCTGTCTGGGCGGCTGTGCTGCCATATAAGGCACAAAGGCTGGCGGTGGTAAATGTGGGATAACCGGAGTAGAAGCAGCCGTAGGTACTGCGCTTCTTTTTCTATTCCGGCCTCCTCTCTTCTTCCCTCTGCGTCTGGTTCCCAAGGTTTGGGCACCTTTTGGAATCGGGTCGTTGGCTGGCGGTCGGAGAGTTGCAACTCCGTGAGGTTGTGGCCAGACCCATTCAGCTACCGCCGTCTGTTGGTAAAACGGCGGCTGGTTTGGGTAGACCTCGCGTAGAGGTGGTGGAGGTGGTCTTCTGGTCTGGGTGGTAGTAGGCCGTGTTTGTGGTTGCTCAGGCTGTTGTTGTTGCGGTGGAGGTCCTGGGAGTCTTATATCCCTCTTGCGAGCCTCGCGACGGTATACAGCGCAGTTGCGGCTATTTGCTGCGTGATTTCCTTCGCAATTTGTGCAGTAGGGTGGGTCGTTCGGGGGCTTCGGGCATTCTGACCCAGGATGAGGGCCTGCGCATTTAACGCAGTGTATTGGACGGTGACAGTTTTTGGACGAGTGTCCAAAGCCTTGGCATCGGTGACATTGTGGCATGGTCGTTTTCCCCCTCCATGCTTCTATGTGGACGCCAGGCATGTTAAGTAGTTCTTTGGTATTGTAAAGCTCCGATAATTGATCTTTACTTAGGGCGTCCAATTGGATGTGATAGACACATTTATTGGTTTTCCTTCTAGAGGGAAGGCCTCTCGCTAGCCGCGCTGGGAAGCCCTTCTGTTGCAGTTCCTCTAGAATTATTTCCGGTGGTGTCTCACGAGGGATGCCCCATAGCGCCACCTTCTGGGGCCTTTCGTGCTTCAATGCGTAGGCAAACCACGATACACCCGGGTCGCTCGCAGACAGATCTGTGAGGTACGCCTGTATAGCGCGGAATTCCTCAGGTGATGTCGGGGTGAATTTAATGCCCTTGCCCATTGGACGGGCAGACGGTATATGGCCGAGTTTCTGCCTTAATATTTTAAGGTGCTCGGGCCAGTTAGGAAGGGCTTCCACTATTATAGGTGGATAACCCTTCATTACTCCTGTGGTGGCACCGATGTTCTGGCCTTGAGTCATGGGTGCAGTTGAGGTAGTTGGTCTAGCTTGGTCAGGAGACATCCTCTGTGTTTGCATTGGATGTTGCATGGGCGGTAGTGGCCGTGTAGGTGACGCAGCCAGGGCGGTAGCATAAGACACGGCGGCTCCATGGGTGGCATTCGTATGTACTGGCGCTGATTGACGTCCGTACAAGGTCGTGGTTGTTGTGTTAGCGGGTGTAGGCCGATCAGTAGTTAGTTCAGCTACAATTTCTGGCCGAGTCTCCAGCAGGTGGCGTGGCCGAGCGACTGGTACTGGTGACACTCGTTGAACGCCAGCTCGTGAAGTTGATGGCGGGGTGAGTAGGGCCGCGGCGTAAGCAGCGGCGGCTTCTGATGGTGGCGATGGTGGCGATGGCATCGGTGCCTGGTCAAACGGCACCGACTCTATGCCAACATATGAAGTCGAGTCTTCAGGTGTGAAATTTCCCGCTTCATTTGGGTCGTCATCTGACGAGTTGTCGTCAGAGTCGAGTGCTGGGTTGTTCACTCTCGCACTCGAGGTATTTGATTTTGAAGTCAATGAGCGCGATAGATTGGAGCGCTCGCTGACCTGTCTTTCTTCCATTATTTCTCCCATATCGATGGGGAAAGGTGGCGGGGATATAACGGGCGGCGGTGTATACGCTCGCTCCTGTTGTGGTGAGGCAAGTCTGCTCTGTCTCTGCTGTCTGGGTGGTTTTGGTTCGTCCTGAGTTCCGTGTATTACTCGGAACTGCGGCTTCGGAGGGGTGGCGGGTGGTGGCGTAGGCGGGGAGTCTCCCACGCGTGGCCGCTTTTCATCCTGAATCTCATCGCTGGACGATGTCTCGCGCCTGCGCGGGGGCGCTGCGCGTCGTTGTCGCTGAGCAGGGATGGGGGCGGTAGTGGACGTTGTTGCTGTAGTGGTTGCGGTACGTGGTAGGCGTCGTGGTGGCAGGCCAACTTCAGCACGGCTTACAATTCGTGTTTGTTCTGGAAACCACGGGTTCCGGGCGACTATCAAGTCGTGCGGGTCGAGCGTGTCCCATGATCGCTGCGGTGTATCCGGCGATGAGGACGGGGATGCAGGGGTCTGTGCTATCTCTTTCGGAGGTGGTTGGTTCTTCTCCGTCATCTTGGCAATGTTGAGTTGTGGGAACTAGTAGATTGCACTAAGTCCATGTCAGTGTGTGTGCCTGAGTCTCCTCCTCCACCGCCTGCGAGTCAACCCTACCGGACGGTATCCCGCCCTAAAGCAGGAAGTCCGGTTAAGGCGATCAGCAAGGCCGGATGGTTAGCGGACTCGACCCAGTACACAACACTCCGGCAACTATCACTATGTCGTGATCCTTAAATTATCGCCGAAGGCGAAAAATTTTTTCGGTTGTGAGGCTCGGTGAGTGGCTTCGAGCGATGTGAGAAACTGCAGTGCGAGTCGTCACTGACGCTACTGCACTCGGGGCGGATGCAGGCTCGACGCTCCTGGCTGTATGGTCGGATCTCGCAGCTGTAGTTCGGCGTTAAACTCGACGATGTGTCGGCGCGTAGCAGGCTCTGGTAGTGCAGAGCGGGGCGGAGCCGGTCTCGGCTCTTGCCTTAAAAAAGGCAGTTTGCTCCCTGTTGCAGGCGGTGTCGGTCGTGCAAGCTCGACGACAATGGTATCGGAGTGAAGCGTGCCGACGTCCCGGTCTGCAGGAGGGCGAGGAGGTGCGGGGGAGTGCTGCACCGGTGTCTTTTCAGACAGCGGCAAGCGGCTCCACGGGGGTACGCAGGGTGTGCGACCACTTGGCTGACGGCGGTCCGCAGTCGCGGTGCTCAACAGCGGTTGCTGGAGCACAGGGCGGCTGTACAGGTCCGGCCGGACAGCAGCGGAAGCGCCTTGCCGTGCTCACTCGTAGGGGTGGGGGAGTATTACCTCAACCGCGCCACCGCTGAGCGTAAGCAACGACAAGACTGTGGCTTTCTGGAGATTCGTGGAGGCGATGAAATACTCTCACACGAATGTACGGGAACAAAACTCAACAGAAAACCCGTAAACGACCACCTCACTAGAGAAAATAAGCAGCTTCTTACCCTAACTTAGAAGAGGACCCTTGAGACGAACTACAGCTATACCTGGGTGCAGAACTGAATCTTAGTCAGGAAGAACGATACGTCTCCGATTATTCAAGTCCTGCGTGAAGATGACCTCGCGAAAATCAACTTACTGTCTCCTATAACCTATCTAAGTAGCTTCCAATAGTCTCTTTTATTCTGATTTTTTATTATCATTAAAGAAATTTTATCGATCACTATATGCGTTACTTGCCATCATTGATTTTGTTTTGTGTACTAAAGCCATATAAATATTTCAACGTCAACTATTCTACCTTTCCACTGACCTATAATAACCTAACAATTACATCACCTTTAGTATTACTATTTTTACCATTTCTATCCATATTACATTACCACCACTATATTTACTACAATCACAAATACCTAAATCCGTTTTACGACGACGCCGCGACACTAAACTATACGTGTATAATGTGTATATCTACTGCTAATAACGACTACATGTTCTACATAAACCATTCTATAAAATCTCAACCTCAGATATTATTATTATTCGTTATCATTCAAGGTACAGTCCGGCAAGTATAACTTGGCGTGCCTGTGCGCCACTGTGCTTTTACTTTGTACTTTGATAACAGTTTCTCTTAAACCATTTTCTTCAGAGGCTTCTCTATAATCTGTATATATTTGTCGTATTGAAGATTCCAGACTTGCGAAGCAAATTCAAGTTGACTGCGAACTAGTGAACAATACAAGATTTTGAGAGTTTTTGGGGTTTGGGAATCTTTTGTTACACGAAACAAGAAACCAAGAGTTTTTAGTACTTTTGACGAAATGTTATCAATATGCTTATCTATAT
The DNA here is from genome assembly GCA_954871355.1 of Cabera pusaria. Taxonomy (NCBI): domain Eukaryota; kingdom Metazoa; phylum Arthropoda; class Insecta; order Lepidoptera; family Geometridae; genus Cabera; species Cabera pusaria. Next base: position 16,029,197 of record OX940915.1, on the reverse strand, counting down.
AAGATCAACTACTGAGTCCGTTTGGTTAACGGATTCACCATTAATTTTGTAATTAAATATTTGGGCATTGTTGGAACGACTAAAAAAGATAAAAAAACATTTTTGAACATTAAGGTCGAGTTTATTTAAGGTGCAATTGCGATGTAAGTTGTTGAGATCATGTTGAAGTAGCACCGTATCCTCATATGAGTTAATAATTTTATAAATTTTCAAATCGTCGGCAAACATAAGAAATTGTGAATATTGGAAACATAGATTGATATCGTTAATAAAGATAATGAAGAGAAGTGAGTAGGTGGTTATTGGGTGTTCTACTCCAGCCACATCTGTTGATTAAACGATATACCCAACTGCGTTCGCTCCGCTTGCTGCGCTCACTTGTTGCAGTTGGGTATATCGTTTAATCAACAGATGTAGCTGGAGTAGAACACCCAATAACTAAAAATTGATTATCTCTCGCCACTTGTGTTTTAGAACTCAAAGCCTCCGGTGTAATAATTTTGGATTGTCTCTCGCCGTTTGCGATGTCTAAACACAATCGGTTAAGTGATCCATGGTAAGTTTCACTCTGGGAGCCCAAGGTCGGATTATCTCCACCGATTGCGATTCCTAACCTACCTTGACGTGACCTACGTGTTTTGAGCATATCGTATAGTCAGATAAACCTGTTCTACTACTTCTACTAAAGCCGTAATGACTTTTTGTTGGAATACTTACGATAAATTATCGCGCCCTAACCTACCTGTGTTTTGAGCATATCGTATAGTCAGATAAACCTGTTCTACTACTTCTACTAAAGCCGTAATGACTTTTTGTCGGAATACTTACGATAAATTACCGCGCACTATCCAGTGCGACTTATTACCTTTACCGTGCACCAGTCAGTGCAATTAAGGATAAAAGTATAGTGTGACTGAACCGTACCGCACACTATACTTCAAGATTATAAAGGAAAAGTTTTGGGTTTAGTTAATTAATAACACAATGTCAAATTCTCAGGTTGTTACCAGTATTTTGTTCTGGTCCTAACTGAGAATTTTAAAAAATATAAATTTACTTACATCATCTTACAAACCATAAAACCAAATGAAATGTTCAGTTGTTACTGGTGTTTTTCACTGGTAGTGACTAAAAATTTACTTACTTAAATCTTACAAACTAATTTTGTATGACGAAATATTTATTAGATCAAACAAGATACATTTGTATAATTCCAGAGCGTAGGTGTTCATACTGGAAATCTGAAACAATACAAAAAATATTACAAAATTAAAATCTGCTACCCCTAAAGCACCAACTTTTATATTTTCTGTGCTTTAAAGAAATGTGTGTATATACGTTAATTAAAATTCAAGCGTAGTCACTCACCATTTTCATCTAAAGGATTTTAATTTATTAAATTCATGAAGATCTCATTGTCCCTGCTGCTTGTCGCTCCTGTAAAATAGAAATTGGTACACATTAGTTTAAAACTAAGAATACACAATTTAATTTAAAAAAATCTTTACTCAGAATAAATCAAATTAAACTTGGAAATAACTAAACATTAAATCAGTGTGTAGTTAATATAAACAGCAATCGAAAAATAATCATTTTTATGTAATTTTTTAATATTATTTTCTTTACATAACATTTACATAACATGTTCAAAATAATTAGGATCGTTTAAAAAACCGACTTCAAATGCTACTGTATTCAATTTGAGTAGCAAGTTTGCGGTTATTATCGCCATATCTCTGGAGATACTTGATAAATTTACAATGAGACCACTACAAAAGTATAATCTTTGAAATAAATATATAATTAAAAAAATCGGACCACAATTGACAGAGAAAAAAAAAAATTTTACAGTGAAACATAGAACATCCTCCTTTTTTTTAAAGTCGGTTAATAGGGCTTTTTGTCGTATGAAGATCTATTTTATTTTTTCGATTTCTAGTTATTGAGAAAATCTTTATTATATAATACGACAGAAACTTGGTTTTTAATTTTATTTTCGAATCAACCAAAAAACTTTACGTTGCAAAATATTATACAATAAAAGCTAGGTACTTACTTGTTATTTCCAAAAAGTTACAGAACTACACTCACCGACACCACAGCCGACACCGTGCACTTATAGAATGAGGTTTTGTTCACACGCTCGATAGTAGGTACAAACGTATCGAGGTAAAATGGTTTGAATTACAATATGTACATCGTAAGCATTTCTTTTAAGGGTTCGCATACACGTTCGTTTTTAACTCTGCGATTGAACTGTTCTGTAGGTACAGATAAATTTTTATACCATTAAGTTTGCACTGTACAGTTAATTGAATGCTATTTTAACCGACACCTAACCGAGGAGTAGGTTCTGAATTCGTCGGAATCTTTTTTTTATGTATGCTTCTCGATTACTCAAAGATGGCTGTACCGATTTAGAATATTTTTTATATTTGTTTGAAAGGACATACTTTCCAAGTAATTTCATTTAAATTTCATCGAGATCTCATGACATATCTCAAGAGATATGGAGACAAACACATCAAACTTGGCACATGACTAGCGCGACATTTGAAGTTGGTTCTTTTAGTTTATTAACGATTTTAAATTATAATTATTACCATTCAGTTAAACTATCATTCATATGTATAGTCACACTATTTAGTGAAAACGAGCAGTTTAAACTCAAGGTGTGTAGCGGCCTTAGGACAAATTACTTTTTAACCGACTTAACAAAACGAGGACTTAACAGATAGCGTTTGTACGAATTACTTTTTTGTTTATTATATCATAGCTCAATCATTTATGAACTGATTTGTTTTTTTTTTTTTTACTGACTTCACAAAAAGGAGGATGTACTCAATTCGTCTGTATAATTTAATTTTTTTGTCACTTCAGAACCTCATCATTTATTAACTGTGTGTGGATTTGGAGAATGTTTTTTTTTTATTTTTTTACCGACTTCAAAAAAAGGAGGAGGTTTCTCATTTCTACCGATATTTTTTATGTTTGTTCGCGGATAACTTCGTCGTTTATGAACCGATTTTGATTATTTTTTTTTTGTTCGAAAGGAGATATTCCAAGTGTAGTAGTACCATGATAATTTTATCGAGGTCTGATGAGTACCTCCAGAGATATTGAGATAAACATCTCAAAATTGGTACTGAAAATGAATAGCGCGGCATTGAAGTCGGTTCGTTTTTAGTTTTTAAACGATATTATTATTAATAGAATATGTTTACAGTGTAGTTCCATTTTAATTTTAACGAGATCCGATAAGAATCTCCAGAGATATGGAGATAGATACCTCAAACTTAGTACTGAAAATGACTTGCGCTGCATGTGAAGTCGGTTTTTTTGTTTTGCAAACGAACTTTAATTATGTAAGAAAGTTAATAGTAATACTTCCCGTGTGGTGTATTGTACAGTTCAAATAATTAGATACCGTCTTATTATCTAAACACATAAAATATGATTGTAATATTTTATGCACTGACTTTTAATTTTTCTATCTTTTAATCTATCGTAGTCGGGTAATGGTGTGAGTTTTTATATTGTCATCCGAGTAGGCGCTATCTTTCTTTGATCCGATTTCAAAGGTGGTGCGACCATTAGCTTCAAATTTGCTTGTTTTGTTAAAGTACGGGTACTTAATATCTTTTGAATTGGAATATTATTTGCTGACACATAAAAAGTATTTGCTATAAAATCGCGTAAAATTAGAAAACTGACATATTCTTCGCTGGTTCATCATCCTCGAGAATCTCGCTGCCTGCCAGACCCTGCCAACCGCCCGCCACCCTGCTCAGCCACCGCCTGCCACCCTGCTCAGCCGCCGCCTGCCACCCTGCTCAGCCGCCGCCTGCCAGACTCCGCCAGCCACCGCCAGCCCGCCTGCCGCCTGACATTGCGCAGCCACGACACTTCGAGAAAACATCTACAGAAATATGTGAGTGAGTATTGTCTTATTACGTGTTTTTTTAAAATCTTTGTTCCATCCATACTCATTTTTTTTTTCTCAGGTCGGACTCTGAATACGAATCTGAAGCAATCGTGGCCACAGCACCGTCGGTGTTGTCGCAGCCTACCAAGAAGCCAAAAGCCTCAAAGCGCAAGATCACCCCCGTCGTTAACGCTGCTGCCCTTGCTAAGCGCGGTCATGCATCATATTCACCATCCTTCACACCACCCGATTTGCAAGAGCCGGAATTTTCGTGGTACGTATATATATATATATATATATATATCCGATAGGTTATCGTTTTTATCGCTTGGTGGTAACTACTACTAGGTACCGATGCAGGGCCCCAACCGTACTATAATTAACGTATATACGATAATTTAGGCCTCCGTATTATGTACGCAAATACACGATAAATTCCATACACCACAAAGTTTGAGAATTACGCTCATATTCAATAAAAAATTGAGCATATACTATTGTTTATTGGTCACAGCGCCAGCTTATTTCTTCATTTCAAAACGTTGGTACGCTTATAAAATCTGTGTACTGTGGTCTGTCTTCTCAGCCCGTCTGCCTGTATGGAGTTAAATATACATTGATTCTGTTCTGTATACACAAACAAAGTGTAATAAAAATTATCGTTTTATATGATTTTTTAATGTATTTTAAGCCATTATACTGAGTGTACGATAATCTTGTTTCAAAAACGTTAAAATACGATAATTTCACGGCCCTGGTACGATAATTTCCTCGCTTCAGGTTGGGATCCCTGTACCGATGATGATAATAATTATTTAACAATAATGTATATTGTATGGAGTGAGCAACTTTAAATGATTATTTAACTCTGAATCTAATTATGATGATAAAAGTTCCTAAATATTATCATAACAGTATTTCATCATATTTTATTTTCTTTATTTTACAGGTCTAAAAAACGCAAGTCAGACATCTTTTCGATTCTGAAAGGGGAAGAAAGCGTTGCTGCATCTAACGCATCACAAAGCGCCGGAGGCAACGTATCGACTTCTTCTTTCACGACGAGGGTTTCCGGAGGGCAGAGCCGACGCACCGCAATAGTCTCCGAAGGCGACTTTTACGTTGAGGTGAAGCTTTACAACGTCGTCGACGTTCAAAATACGCCTCCTCAAGAACGCTATAAAAAAGCGTTGACGAGTGTAAAGCTGCGTCTCAACGAACAAACTAAGGAGTGGGAAATTTTACAAGAGTTTCTCATTACGGTGTTTAAATTATTTAAAGATTCTAAACCAACAAAATATAGTGATAAGATTAATTTTAAATAAACAAAACGTGTGCATAGGTTTATTATGGTTTTTATTTTATTAAATTAAGTTAGGTTCATAAAGGTAGATAGAATTATTATAGTATGTTTTGATATATGTAGTGTAGGTAGACTATATTAAACTTTCAAAGTAAAATTTTTAATTAATTTGAAATAAAAAAGAAAATTAAAAGCGTATAATATTATAATACTGACTTCAAAAAATAGGTAACTTTCTATGTAGGTAGGTACTTAAATTAATAATTATATCTAGTAGGTAAACAAGCAAGTAGCTTCTACAATGCCATTCTGTTCAGTTTGTAACACATCTATAAGCGGTAGGCGCTGGACAGGTCATTTGCGAAGTAATACACATAAACAAAACGTTTTAACTGTACCGCATATCGATGTGGAAGGCGTAGATATTGTAGCGACAGCATTTCAGAACCGAATAATATCTTACAGGATTGCTGCGCAATACGCAAATGAACATTCTATTGATGTATTTTTAGATTCAATACGGAACAAAGTCAAACTCATTTTAGATGAATGCATAAAAAAACATATTTGTGTCAAAGTCAACTTCGAAATATTCTCAAAGTTTTTACTTTTCAAAAATAATGAACAAGAAACTAAATCGTTTATGACAAAAAATATCCCTGTTTATGGAAATTATAATTTTGAGCATTTATATTTAAATGTAATCAATACAATACGCACAAAAATTGACCAATTCGAAGAGCAAGATTCGGGTTGGACTTTTCTTAATTGTATGCATATTGAGGTTAATGTTAATAAATATCAACCACTTCGCGGCTCCACGTATATTGAACTACCAATATTCATCAAGAAAAAGAAAGCATGTTTAAATATTCAAAACAACGATAAACACTGTTTTCTGTGGAGCGTGGTTGCAGCCCTCTATCCAACTAAAAACCATCCTGAAAGGGTTTCGTCATATGTACATTTTCGCAATGTACTAAACACTGAAAACATTTCGTTTCCCATGACATTATCTGATGTTAAAATATTCGAAGAAAACAATCCAAACCTAAGTTTTATCATTTTTAGCTTAAAAAATAACAAGACTGTTGTAGGCCCGCTTTATAAATCAGAAAGCCATGAAAATAAAAAAACGATTCACCTTCTTTGGATAGAAAACAACACAACATCTCACTATTGTCTCATAAAGAATTTATCGAGACTGGTGAGAAGTCAAATAACGAAGCATAAAGGACAGATCTATTTTTGTGACACTTGTTTGTTGTTTTTTAAAACGGTTGTAGCGTGTAGTGTAGTTGTGTGTGATGTAGAAAGTCATACCTGTAACGGAATTGTCACTGTCCTACCGGAAAAAGGGTCAGTAATTAAATTCAAGAATTTCGAACGCAAACAAGACATTCCTTTTGTAATTTATGCTGACTTTGAAACTATGCTAGAAGATGTAAGCAAAAGTGAATCAGATCCTCAAAGTTCTTATACGCGCACTACACAAAAGCATACACCTATCGCATTTGCTTACAATGTGATTAATTCTCTTGACCCTTCTTACAATAAATTCGTAATCTTTAGAGGTCCTCATTGTGTAGAAAAATTTGTTAGCTCTCTTTACAAAGATGTTCGGGATATCCATGCAGTGTTATCACAAAACGTTCCCATAATTTTTAATGCAAACGATGCAATTGATTTTAGGAATGCAGTTCGATGTCATATTTGTGAGAGTTTTCTATTCGGAGATAAGGTCATTGTCACCTTACTGGACAGTATCGGGGTGCAGCTCATAGCTTATGTAATTTACAGTACAAAGTTCCAAAGTTTGTGCCAATTTTTTTCCACAATTTAGCAGGGTATGATTGTCACTTGTTTATAAAAACACTTGGTGAAGCGCCTGGACCAATAAAAATAATTCCTAAAACGAAAGAAAATTATATCTCTTTCACAAAATTCATTCCAATATCAAGAGACGAGTTTGTTCAGTTAAGATTTGTAGATTCGTTTAAATTTTTAGGAACCAGTCTAGAAAAATTGGTTAAAACCATGAAAACTCATGAGTTTACTCATTTAAGGAATATTTACCCAAATGAAAATGAGTTTTCCCTTCTAACTCGTAAAGGCGTTTACCCTTACGAGTACATGAACGCATGGGAACGTTACAACGAGCCATTTCTGCCAAGCAAAGAAAGTTTTTATAGCTCTCTCAACAATGAGCACATATCAAATAAAGATTATGAGCACGCACAGTCAGTTTGGACCCAATTTGAAATTCGGAACCTAGGCGAATATACCGATTTGTATTTAAAAAGTGATGTGTTGTTGTTAACAGATATATTTGAAAACTTTAGAAAAACTTGCAAACATTACTACAACTTGGACCCTGCATTCTATGTTACAGCACCGAGTTTATCATTCGATGCTATGCTTTATAAAACAGGCATTGAGTTAGAACTAATAGATGACTTTGCTATAGTAGATATGTTACAGACAGGCATACGAGGAGGTGTGGTAATGGCAGCACATAGGCATGCCAAAGCAAACAACGAATTTATTTTCGACCATGATCCGTTGATGCCAGAATCATTCATAGTCTATATAGACTGCAATAATCTTTATGGATACAGCATGTGTCAAACATTGCCCTTGTCAAACTTTAGGTTTCTTGATCAATCAGAAGTTAATAAACTAGATGTAAATAATGTATCTGATGATGCAGAGTTCGGCTTCATTCTAGAAGTCGATCTCATTTATCCAAAAAAATTACATTGGGAACATAATGATTTACCGTTTTGCCCCGAAAAAGATATTCCACCGGGTGGAAAAAATGAAAAGTTAATTCCAAATCTTTATGACAAATTTAATTATGTTATACATTATGTACATTTAAAAACCTGTTTAAGACATGGTTTGATCTTGAGACAAGTACATCGTGCTATAACGTTTCGACAGAGTGCATATTTAAAACAATACATCGATCTTAATACAAATTTGCGTCAAAAAGCAACGTCAACTTTTGAGCAAGACTTTTTCAAATTGCTCAATAACAGTGTTTTTGGTAAAACGTTAGAAAACAACCGCAAGAAGGTCCATGTTGAGTTGATAAATCAATGGAATGATCAAAACAATAGAACTAAAAAAAGAAATAACGCAGAAAAATTAATCGCGAGTCCAAACTTTCACAGTGCTTCAGTTTTTACGGAAAGTTTGGTTGCGATTCAATTAAAGCCTAATCGTATAGTATTAGATAAGCCACTGTATATCGGATTTACAGTTTTGGAATTATCAAAATCACATATGTATGATTTTCACTATTCTATATTTAAACCATTTTACAGGGACCGCTTGACGATGTGTTATACTGATACAGACAGCTTTATTTATCACATCCAAACCAAAATTTTTTATCAAGATGTGAAAAATACGTTTTTGGAGTATTTTGATACCAGTAACTTTTCTGTTGATAATTATCACAAATTACCAATAATTAACAAAAAAGTACCAGGACTTTTCAAAGATGAAATGGGTGGAAAAATAATCACTGAATATGTAGGATTACGCTCTAAATTATATTGTATAAAAAATACTGACACTGAAATTAAAAAGGCTAAGGGATTAAAATCATGTGTTGTTCGAGATCTTAGTATCTTAGATTATACAAACACATTGCTTACATCAAATACACTACGCAAGAAAAACATATTGTTTAAAAGTATAAAACATGAAATATTTACACGTTCTGTAAACAAAATTGCGCTTTCTAGTAGCGACGATAAACGATTTATTTCGCAAGATAAAAAATCAAGCAGAGCTTGGGGTCATATTTCAATTCTTGGGGTCTAATCTAATGTAAGTAGCTTAAGATTATCTGTAAGATGAAATAAATATGTAATATAATAATAATAATAATGTTATAATAATAATGTAAAGTGAACCTTAAGTAAGAATATAGTGAATAAACTAATTTCATTTAGAATACTTGTTGTTTTTATTTTATTTTACGAGCCTTAACATCTAGCTTAAGTTAATAATGCAAAATCAATTTAATGTTTGTGAAAAATTTTGTGTAAGCTATTCCTGTAATCTACGTAGATACTTCAAATTCACTAACGCAGCATAAACTTTTAACACCGACGCAGGTGCACTGACATGTCACTACATGATTTTGCACATTCGACAAACATTGAATAAAATTCATCATGCCCTGCTCATTATACCCTGTTCGAGCGTCGTAGTTAACACACATATTCACATACTTTCAAGTCGACTTAAGACGTAAGTTTTGAACTTTTATTCCTTTATTTCTATTTACTCGATATTATCCATAAAAATGACCCTAATAGTTTTCTATTTTGTTTCAGATTATGACAGACATTGTAATAAATAATAACAGTGAGACTCAAGATGGACTTTTTGGAATTAATACCCAAGACCTTCTTTTCCACTGTGCGCAGAATCCGTTAGAAGGCTTTGACGAAATTTTTCCAATCACTAATCAGAAGAAATCGTCTCCAAAACGTCCAAAACGGAAGACAAAGAAGACACCTGGTGAAACTAAAAATCTTCGCAATAGTATGCGGCGATCATCATTTGTTTTAAACCGTGAAGCATACAAAGGGAGACGTTTGATTCAGATCAAAATAATAGGCATTAGTGGTGATAACAGTGACACTGAAAGTGATGTTGTAATATCGGCTCAATATATAGTAAAAGATTTTACGGACAGAATATTAGATCAAACCGAAAGAGTGATTAAAAATATATCTGAAAATATAATAAGTGATTCTGACTGATGAGACGCATAATTGAATAAAATTATTTTTAAATAGATCAGTTAAATTAAATTAGAAGTGATTCTTAAGATGTTTAATCAAATCAGTAAGTAGTATCTCCCTGAATGCATTGTACTATTTAATTCATTAAATTTAAGATATGTTTTAATTTTCGATATTATATTAAAAACCTATTCAAATATCTGCTGTATTTTAATTCCTAAATACTCACCACTTTAATTCGTTAAAATATAATTTGGTAGAATAAAACAACAACCAGTTTAGGCAATAATTATTTTATTTTATTTAAAACATTAAATTAAATTCTTAGCTTACATTGAATAAATGTATATTATTATTATCATACCACTTTTTTAAGCACAATACATTTTTTAATGCACACATTTTCGTGTGTTGTACACAATTTAAATTTATATTAGGTTTTTCATAGTCGTGATATAATTTTAAAAAATTAGGACATCCTTTTTCTCCCACATCTATTATTTCACAGTTCTCACAAAGGCCCTTGATCCACATAACTTTCTCAGTTCCTTTTGTTAACACTTTTTTATTATTCAAATATGGTATTATAATTCTTTTGAATTCCCTGTAGTCAATGTGGCCTTCACTCCAGAAATATCCTCGATTTGCTTCTATCCACCGCACTTGTTTCTTTTCTTCGATCGATAAGTTTTTAAATGGATAGGGGGGCTTGACAAGAAAGGTTTGGGTATTTTCTTCGTTTAAAATAGACAATTCTTTTATAATAAAATTATTTTGTGTATCTTTGAATCCTTGTACATCCACGAATATATATTTTATTCTGCAAGGATTCATATTTTAAGATATTTTTTTTACTATATTACTCAACGGTCTGTACTCGATGATGGAATCGTTTAAAATAAGACAATATGCAGCTGTCTGATCAGGTATTTCTGAATGACATTCAAGTTCCACACGTACGCTAACTACAGGACCTGACTTAAGGTTTTCGCTTTGTCTAGAGCAATCGATTACAAACAGCGGTGCTTTTTCTTTGAATTCAGTAGTACTTAGCAGTGGTTCACTTCTGCGTCCATAATAAGATGTCTGAAACCTGACATATTGCTCATACAATAATGAATATTTATGATCATCAAGACTAATATTCAAGTTTTCATATGGAAAATAGTTAGAGTTAAGATATACTTTGACATCTCTTAAATAACAAGGGTCGAATTTTGATATATCGCGATCAGCTAAATTTTTTCTATTTGTTTGTAAGCCTATGATTACATATCTTGGCTTTTCAATCTGTGAGGACGTTTTAATTGACCAAGTATGCTTAGTTGTTTTAGGTAATAAGGGATACTCATATAAATCCCAATTTCTAAAAGCCAAATATAGAGAACGATCCTTTTCCAATAACTTTAGTAAATTAACTTTTTCTTTATCTGATACCTTGACGTGTGGAACGCGCCAAACTAACTTATTTATTATTATATCTTCAAGAACCTCACCAGATGGAACTTTCAAAGAATTCAAATTTGTATTACTGCGTAATAATATCAGTTCATGTTTACAATTCATAATTATTTTCTTATAATCTTCAGCAAAGCCCAAAATATTACTAAGAGGTATTGAGGCAGAAAAACTATTTCCATGGGTTGTTTTTGTTCCATTTATATCCCAACCCCAAGCTTTTGCTATCTTAGCTTCATTTTCATTAAATGATACTAAACTCTTCATTGTTGTAGTCATTCCAGCATTTTTGATTCTATCTATTTCAACTCCATTTAGTTCATAACGAATATCTTGAAAAAGAAACAGTAATGGATTGTTTGTGAATTCCACAGCAGTAACTTTTAGTTTTGTATCCTTCTTTATGATGTTTACTGTTCCTTCTAAATAAAGGGTACTTGCTGATGGTAGTATGTATAAATCCTGCTGATTGATAGGTATGCGGATTTCATCATTCCTGTTAAAACTTGTTACGTAAGGTTTATATGAATGATATTCGATACCGTCTATGGTGTTATCGTATGCTGGTGAACTTGTTATATCCAAAATGTTCATTTTAATAGACCAATTAATTTCAGGAACTTTTTATTTTCCCTGGTCAATTTAATTTTTTTCTTAGTTGTTCCTTTTCGGATTGTTCGATGAGTACTGATGTGTTTCATTATTGAATTACTACTTTTATTGAAGTCGATCATCTTTTCCTGATATGCAAATATAATTGAACTTCTTCACCGCGTAGATTTATTAAATTATTATTAATATCTAATAATCTAATATTAATAGTGCTGACGTCAATTTGATTGACAGGAAAATAAATTATATTCTTTGGCACTTCTATTATTCGGTATCCTGGAGGCACGTTAGGAGCAAATTCATAAAGAATATGGCTTGGTTTTCCATTAATATATGATCCGCTCACTATATCACATTCGACTCTTACCACTGTTGTCGATAAAATGTTAACTGGGAGTTGCGACTCGTGTATTATATTGGCTTTAAGAGTTTTATTACCAAATCCTAGTAAAGTTCCTGGAGAATTAGCTTTTTCAAAATGGATATCTTTAGAGCAGAAGATAAACGATTTCAACGTGTTATTATTGCAAAATAAATTAAAAGCGACTCCTTTTTTTACGTTTGACTTTAGATAATCAGAAATATCTTGCAGTTCATAAGTACCTTCTGGTATGTCTACGACTTCGTTATTGTCATAATAATATTTATTGTTTCTGTTATCAATGTTAGGTATTGAATTGAATGTTGAGAAATATAACAGAGCACACTCGTATTCATCATCAAATTGTAAAGCTGGATAATAGGTAGTGGATAAAATAGAGGTGTTGCCTGTTATTGACAGCGTGAAAGACATTTTAGAAATGATGGTAATAAAAACACGTTTATAAATATATAGTCACAATACTTTATTAGAACATTTTATACAAATAGTATTAGCATAACATTTTTTCCAAAATTCACTTAGGAACTTTAAACATAAATGACCACAATTAGATGTATTAAAACGTTGATATCTACAATAATTGTATGTTATATTAAATTTTAAATATCTTAGTAACTCAATTGGTGGCTTTAAATCACCAAAGCTATCAAAATACTCACAATAGTTAAAATGTTTTACATAGGCTACCCAATGGGTTCCTTCATTCTCTGAGCTATCTAAATTAACAATCGCACACTCAATGTCCTTAGGCTTTGGCGGCAATTCATTTCTCATGAAAACACCTCTAAAGTAAGGTATGTGTTTAGTAGCATACTCTAATATGTCTATATCAGTGAGAGCACGCTTGGGTAACCTTTCTATTAGTTTTTTGAACTATTTACAAAAAGACCATTGCCTTTTTTATATGGTTTTATATATAAGCCTTTTCCTAAGGCGATACTTTCCATCGTTTTATTATGACGTTGGGCTTCTTCCAAATTCTTTTTAGCTGCTTTATGATCATTTACAGCTTTAGTAATACCTGCTGCACCTCCAACCAATGCACCTAGAGCAGACAGTCCTGCGAATATTGGTATAAGTGGTAAAATACCACCTGTTTTTGGTAACGGTATTACACGAGGCAGACACACTCCTTTTTTATTTTTTATCAGTTTTTTCGCAGCTGAATATGCAGCTTTAATAGCTCTAGAATTGCTTTTTGGTTTTAATTTTTTCAGTCGTTTATGTATTGTAGAGACGATCGATTTAAATGTTCTCACGCCAGCACCATGCTTCATTTTGGTTTTCATCACTTTGCTCACAAGCCACGAAGACAGTTTTTCTCCTCTTCCTGCATTTTTCGATTTCATCCGTTGCTTTGCCATATTTAATAATTCTAAATCAGCTCTGTGTCGATCTTCCAATTTATTTGAATTATCGTATGCTATATCGTGTCTCATGCAAGCATTATCAAGCTCATTAACTCCTTGATCACCTCTCAATAATCGTTTTCTTAATCTGGTACCAGGTCCACAGTAATTGTACCCAGGTAAATGCAATTCAAATGGTAAGTTATTTATGATGCTGTTAACGAGTCCACCACCATGCATAGCTGAGTTATAAATGAGATAAAATATCTAAATAGACTTAATTTTATATACTTAGGTATGTAACTCTATAGAAAAGATAATCATACAATTGCTCGTTTTTCAATCCAACTGTTTTCAGTACTAGGTAGACCTAACCACTTTACGAATAATTTATTACCTTTTTTTCTTATAACCTTTTCAATTAGATACACATTAGGACACTTAGTTTTTTGAAGTTCTTGTTCATAAAAACTTCCTAAAATTGGTTGATAGTGTAGATCTTCTATGGAATAAGTGATAGGTTTAGAACCATGAACTTTTTTAATCAAAAACAATTCCGTAGACCAGTTTGGGGTGTATCCTTTTTCAAAGTTACCTTTATATTTACTTATACGAACATGGTCACCAACTTCTAATTTTCTGGTCTTTGACAGACAATTAATTTCCTGTGATTTGATTATATTTCTCAATACTTCACTTTGGTTTGATTGGTTAACATCGTTTGGTTTATATTTTATTGTTCGATGTATTGTGTTATTGTATGTTGCCATAACACTTTCTAAAAGCTTTCCAATCCATTTATAACTACCATTCAAACTAAAATTTTTATACAACTTGTTCTTGAGAGTTTTGATTAGTCTTTCTACTATAGAAGCCTTTTTTATGGAATATGTAGAGTAATGATTAATTTTATTTTTTAGCATAACTTTTTTAAATTCATCGTTATAAAATTCTGTGCCCATGTCAGTTTGTAAGTTAACTGGCTTTCGATAATTTTTAAATAATAGCGAACTAAATGCATTTGCTATTTCGGATTTAGTCTTCGTTTTAACAGGGATAGCCCAGGAAAATTTAGAAAAACAATCTATTACAACAAAAATATACCTATATCCATTATTACAACTTTTTATATTTTGAAAATCCATAAGATCAGCTTGCCATAAATCATCAATTCCTCTTAATATTACAGATCGTCGAACAAAGTTTTTACGAGCTGTTTTATGAATTTCATTTACTATTTGTAGCTTACTCATTTCTTTGATTTAATGATTTGGTCTAATTCAGCCTTTGTATAATAATCTGCTTTTAAATTCTCAATGCCTTTTTTAACATCTGCTTTTAAATCGTTGAATATTATATCGACTTCTTGCTTTTTTACAAACAATTGAGATTGGCTGTCTACGTATTCCTTGTTCACAGCATCGGTATTTTTCAATGGAATTGTAATCCCAGTCAACCTTGTATTTTGTAAATCGAACTCTCCGGTTTCAGTTCGCATCAAGACTTTATCAAAATTTTCTAAAAAGTCTGGTAAACGCAATCGTTTATGAATATGATGTCCAAACTTATCCATTATTGTGAACTGATGGGTGTTGTTGACAAAGATCAAATGATACTATTTTTAGAAATGTATGCTATTTATTAAGGTATAATGTTGCTTTCGCGCAGTTCTTCTATAATAGATATTATTTCATTATCTAACCCAGTGTTACCAGCATCTTTTGAAGCAATCAATAGTTTTAATCTTTCAACCAGTTCATTAGGATTGTCCCAGTAAACGTAGTCAACATTTTTCTTCCACTGTTTCAACAGAGGTAGTCCTTTTCCTTGATGAAGTAAATCAGGTTGACTACTGTCAGTGCTCGCTGAAACTTTACGCAACTTAAATAGCGGTTTTATTATATTCAAGTATTTTCGACCTCTGTTACTTCTGATTGGTTTATTTGGATCGAATTCTCTTCGGTGCACATTTGTTTCTAGTAACATTATTTTATAATGTCTCAAATCTTCATCAGTTATTGCAGATATATTAGGTACTTTTTTAAACAGAAGTTCCTTTATACCAGGAGTATATTTGTACTTGTTTGCACCAACTTGAATATAATCATCAAAAAGAGTTACACGCGAAGATCCCATCATGTGTTTACCTCGTTCATTTCTCACGCCAAACGGAACATCTTGTAAAGTTTTGGAAGACATGGACCACGAAGAAATTTCTTGATCACTTGAACCTGATTGCACTGATTTAAATGATTCCTCATTTTCTTCATTATCAGATTTTTCTGAATTCTCATAGCTTTCATCTGAATCATTAGAGTCTCTTGGACTAAATACGTCGAACTCGATGTTAGAATCTCTCTTAAGAGTTTTGTCCTTGTCTAATGGACTTGAAGTTTCAAATTGTACTCCTTTAGTTTGGGAACACGTTTTAGATTTTTCCACCATTTCATTAAGAGGACTTGTAATTGGTTTAAAAACAGATTCCAAAATACTATTGTTTTCCATTTCAATATCTCGCATCTTTTTAACCTTATTTTTAACAGCTGCCGCAGCCTTTACAATTTGTCTCTTTAGATTTTTTTCCATATCTTTAAATTGAATTTCAATTGATTGAACTATTGTCAGTGTTCTCACGAAAGTGATAACATATGTTTTTACTTCAGCTATTTATAGTAGGCTAGCAATAGAGTATAATCAGAAATACAATCGTGTTATATTGGCGAATACTCGCCTACAAATTGGACACTTATTACCAATGGAAAAAGCACACTTTGCACAAGCCGCAGCATGACCACAAGGTAAAAAACAAGTGTTAAGCTCTTCTTCTAAACAAATTTTACAGATTATTGAAGATGATGTATTTACTATCAAAGGTAGATCATCCAGTGGAGTCTGTTGGCAATTTTTTTTAATTTCTTCGTATACATAATTTTTCATGCTCTTAACGTAGTCTTTTCCTTTCATTACTAAAACATACGGACATGACTGGAACCAGCGCGCATGCTCTACCCATGGTTGATCTTCAGAGTTCCAGTCTTTAAGCCTTCCATCGCAGTAAAAACAAATAACTCTGTCGTCACAGCCTGCATAAAAAAATCCTGCTTCAGCCATTTCTTGTGGTTTTTGTGTTAATCCTCGAGGCCAGGTATCGAAACTTCTTAAACGTTTGTATACAGTAGAGTATATACGGTTCACAGGATTATTAAACATGATTTCTATATTTAATTATTAAGTTTACTGCTATTAGCTGTTTACTTTTCAACACCTCGACAAGCATTGACATATTTACGACATACATACTAATGAAACACAACAAACGTATCGAATTTCTTTCGGTAACATCCTTTGTTTTTTTCACAATCCTTGTTAATCACTACATAACTTTAGGGTTCTTTCCATATATTTGCACACATTTCTCTAAATTCCTGCCACGTCATATCTGTATTGACGTGTTCATCATAAATATGTCTCATATTTATATCATCTTGCTTAAAGAGAACAATTAAATTTGCATTATCTCTCACTAACTGTTTTGGTATTTTGCTATAAGTCTGATTTAGATAAAAACAGTCTATATATTTATGTCTTCCCATTGCAAAATAGTCGCGCATATTATTTTGATTCTCACACGCTACGTCATCGAATATAATTATTGAGTTACATTTTGCTGCCTCTGGAGTAAGAATTTCTTCATTTTCATGATACTTAGAAAAAGTAACACCAGGAACCATTCGTAATACCTGTTCCAAATACATGTATCTCGGTTGATAAAGAGTTTTTGAATAAACATAAACATTTTTAAATTGCAAACCATTTTCATGTAAGATGAGTCCGATAGCCAAATTAGTTTTTCCACAGTTCGACGGGCCACATATTATACATCGTATTGTATTTGGTAAAAGCTTTCCATGACGAAAACTGCGTTTTTCAGAATTAATATTTATATTTTCGAATTTTAATGATATTGGCTGCTTAACGAACTTCATTGCAAGAGCGCTTTTCGCAGAATGATAAGTAATGTTTAGTAACCACATTAATAAACATTATAATTTTCACCGGAGGCTTTGAGAGTTCTAAAACATGTTGATCAAAATTATTACACCGGAAGCTTTGAGAGTTCTAAAACACAAGTGGCGAGAGATAATCAATTTTTAGTTATTGGGTGTTCTACTCCAGCCACATCTGTTGATTAAACGATATACCCAACTGCAACAAGTGAGCGCAGCAAGCGGAGCGAACGCAGTTGGGTATATCGTTTAATCAACAGATGTGGCTGGAGTAGAACACCCAATAACCACCTACTGAAGTGGGCCAAGGATCGACCCTTGTGGCACTCCGGATGGAATGGGAGACGAAACTGAAGCATAACTATTTAGTACAACCGTCTGGCAACGATTAGCTACATAGGACTTAAACCACCTGAGTAGATCCCCTCGAATGCCGGCAGCTTGCAATTTGTTTAGAAGAATTCTGTGATCAATTCGGTCAAAAGTTTTACTATAGTCAGTATAGACTGTGTCTACCTGGCCCCCATGGTCTATACCAGCAGTAACAAAGTCAGTAAAAGTGACAAGATTTGTGGCGGTCGATTTTCCTCGAAGAAATCCGTGCTATTGAGGTAAGAAGGTATGTTTTAACGCTGCATAAACTTGGTCATGGATCAACTTCTCAAGCATTTTGGCTAAAACACAAAGCTTTGAAATCGGCCTGTAGTTGCATACGTCACGCTTAGAACCTTTTTTATGGATCGGTGTTATAGAAGCAGATTTCCATATCTTGGGCACTAGACCTTCACTAATTGACCCATTGAACAAAATAAAAATAGGGTAAGCTATACTTTTTGCGCAGTTGGTTAGCATCTGTGGGTGTATATCGTCCGGCCCAGCTGATTTATTGCAGTCGAGTGTTTTAAGGAGTTTCAGTACACTGGATTCATCTATTTCTACTGTAGTAATATCTGCAGTCGATGGAGATATAGCAGGAGTTGTTAGGGGAGGTGCTGGACAGGTCGCAAGTGGTAAGTAACTAGAGTTGAAAAAGTCTGCGAAGGCATTGCCAATACTGCTGCCCGTCGATAAACTTTCATTTTTGTATGTTATGGTCGATGGATATGAGTTATGTTGTTTTTGTGATTGTATAAAAGACCAAAATAATGTAGGGTTATCGCGTATTGAATTTTCAACGTTAGCTATGTAGTGAACATAACATTAATGTTCAGCCTTCTTTGCTCGATCACGAAGTACTTTAAATGAATGTATATCCACAGTATTGTTGTACATTTTGAATTTGCGGTGATATTTATTTTTTTCTTTTAATATTTATAGTAGTGCATGCGAGTACCATACTGGAAACTGATTTGGCTTGATACACTTAGACGGTACATATTTGTCCCTTAGCTCAGATAATATTGTATTGAATGTTTCGACTGCTTCATCTATACTAGTGCACGATAGGAGTGACATCCAGTCCTGCTCGTCTAACTCGTTGCATATGGCCGTGTAGTCCCCCTTCGTGTAATAATATTTACGTCTTGGTGAGGGGGGTAAAATACTAACATTAATGAAGTGCGGTCTACAGATCAATGCTGGGTGGTAACCATCTTCATCTACTAACGGATCTAAACAATGGTACGCAGAAACGTAGTCATTACACAGAACTAAGTCGAGAATTTTATTGTTTAGATTTTAAAATTATCGTGAATTTGTAACATTATTATTGTTATATACCGGCTATAATTCTTTAGTCGAATTTTCTCGACCTAGGTTTCGAGCGAGTCAGTCGCTCTTCCTCGGGAGTGAGGTCACGCGATGAGATCGCGATGTTGACTGCGGGCCCCCGCTCGCTGCGCTCGGTTTGATAGCCGGGGTGGGGGCGGACTCGGCGGCGATCGGGAACGGCTGTTCCTTTTCGGTACCGAGGATGCCTGAGATAGCCCGAATGATGTCGTCGTCGGTTCTTCATCGCTGCTACTGCTATCGCCAGAAGTACCGTCGCAAACAATGCTGACTGTGTCGCACTCCAGACTGACTGACACTTTCTTTTTAGAGGACGCGTTAAGAATCGGTTTCCACGCTGACGGCAAGGTCCATCCATTATCTTGGTTGAAATTGGGGTGTCTATTTATCTCAATAGCCTCACGTACTTTTCTAGGTACAAAGAGCTTTTCTCTAGCTAGTACGGAGGCTTTATCGAATCGGATAAAGTGGTTTGTGTCCGCGAGATGTGCATGCTCGGCGATAGCAGATCTTGTCGTGTCTGAATTCTTAATGCTCTTTATGTGTTCCGTAAGTCTAGTCGTGATGTTGCGTCGAGTTTCTCCCACGTAGCTCTTGCCACAGTCGCATGGTATTCTGTACACGCCCGGAACGTTCAGCTCGTCCTTGTCCTTCGGTGAACGCAGCATCTGTCTAAGATGACCTGGTGGGCGGAAGTTCGTCTTGACATCATATTTCCGTCGTAAAAGATATCCGATTCTGTCCGTTACTCCTTTTACGAACGGTAAATAAGCCGGTGATCGATCCGCTACTTGTGGTCGCTTACGTTCACTCTGTTTACACCACCGGCCACATTGTCGCCAGCTGTAGCCATTATCCTCAAGTACCCCCCTCACGTGATTTAGCTCACCATCTAGGTATTGAGGGTCGCATATTCTTAGAGCTCGGTTGATTAATGCTCTGGGTACCGAGGACAAGTGTGCCGGATGGTGATGCGAGTTGGAGTGTAGATACCTTTCCGTGTGAGTTGGCTTTCGATACACTGTATGTGCGAGACTTCCATCTGGCCTGCGGATCACGCGTACATCGAGAAAGGATAAAGTTCCATCACTTTCTTCTTCCACTGTGACTGCGATGTTGCGGCGCACTTGGTTCAGATGATCTGCGAAACCAGCTAAACCGTCCTTAGTGATGACCGCAAAGATGTCGTCCACGTATCTCAACCAAACTCTAGGTCTAACAACTGCCGCATTTAAAAAATCGAGAAAATTCGACTAAAGGTACGTGAATTATAGCCGGTATATAACAATAATAATTTTATTTTTGTTGTTGAGAATATTGTTATATTGACCTAAGTCACTCAAGTTTAAGAGATCTGTTAGTTCCATATGATTGCAATTATTAATATTATAAGTAGGTAACATGTGACTCTGATCGCGTGATGTAGTCCAAGTGATATCGCTTCAAAAAAAGTTAAAGTCTCCGAGTATTAAAAGCTTATCCTAGGGATTTTCAACAGATATTGAGACTGCCTTATTACAGAAATTTGAAAGCTGAGCTGAAAACGATAAATCCTGGTTTTGAGAGCATAAGTAAATGCACCCTAGATGTAGTTTTATAGCCTTATTCATTTTATTTTGTCTAAACTCAATCGTAATCCAAACGTCCTCCGCGGTGGAGTGCCACTCGGGTCGCGCGAGCGCAGCCAGCTCGCGGCGTGCGGCGATAAGAACTCCGCCGCCTCGGGCCTGGCCGCACGCAAAGTAGTCCCGGTCGCGCCGCCACACCGTGTACACGCTGCTGAATAGTTCCTCTGTTCTAATACCGTCAAGAAGCCAAGTCTCCGTCACAACAACAATATCGTAGTTGGATAGTTCGACATATCTTTTAAATTGCAGTGTTTTGGTTCGCAAACCCCTAACATTCTGATAATATACGTATTCAAGCCAACGCATAAAAAAAAAAACTTTATTTATATCATATTTTTCATATGGCAATCTGTGGTCGTTCATTTTAACCTGTAAAAAAGGCAAGAAAAATGGCGTTCTGTACATTTAAGAAATTCGAAGTGCAAGAATACACGAGATTTAAGAAGAAACCTGCTTTTGTTACTTTTTCTAAACCCTTATGTCCATCACGAGACATAAAATGGCGCCCGTACAAAAACGCTGAAACATCAGCCAATATTTTTCAACTCACGCCGAGCGTTTTTAAAAGAAAATTCAAGTCAAACCATTTATTCAGTATATGGGCACAGAATAATGAATAGTACAAGTACAGAAATTGCACTCCCTGAGAACAAAAAGGCGAGATTAAACCTAGTTACAACGTCGGTAACGTTCAAAATGCGCTTCACGCCTCGAGTGCGACCTTGAATTGGCGTCACAGTATCAACTAATAGTAACTATGAACCGCGTGTTGCGCACAGTGAAATGCACCGTAAGTCCGCACAGCGAGAGTCTGAATAACTCGGTCAACTCGCGGCCTCTCCTATAGGGTTGAATGTTATAAGATAACTTATTGAAGCCTTTAATTGGTAGCAGAATACTTTAAGGTAGAACAATGTAATGAGTATATTTAGAGTGCTACATTCATGTTTAATGTCGAGGTAGGATAAAAGTACTACAGTTATACTTTAATTAAGATAGTTTATGTGATAGTTTAATTAAGATAGTTAAAACTAAAACAACCGACTTCCATGCCGCGCGAGTCAGTTTCGGTTGCAAGTTTGAGACGTTTATCGTCATATCTCTGGAGACCCTCATCAGATCTCGACGAAATTACAATGGTACAACCTCAGCAACGAACTCTACCGATTAAAAAAAAATCATTCAAATCAGTTCACAATTGACGGAGTAATCGCGTAACATACACACAAAGACGAATTAAGAACCTCCTTCTGTTTGGAAAGTCGGTAGAAAATAATGTTCTACGTTCAATTGAAAATATGTATAAACGTATGCTACGCAATTCTTTGTAGCCCTTCGTTTAGACATACTGAATAATATTTTTGTATGTTAATATCGTAAGCAAGGAATATAATAATGAGGTAGGTACAAGTAAGGCGCGCGGCCGATCAAGAGCGCGCGTGACACTTAACTGACTGAACATGGACCCGAGAGGGTGCGCGGAAGTACTTGTAGTTTCATAGCTACAGCGCGGAGTGCGACAGGCCTGTCGCGGGCAAGTTGCCGAAAACATTAACTTTTCCCGTAGAAAATATTCAAGCAGAGATAAAGGATGTTAACAAACTACTATACGTGAAGGCTCGAGTTACAAACAAGTACTTCATGTTCGAGATACACATTCCATTGACGAGCAATGAAGACTTTACTCTTTATCGAGTCATCCCTCTGCCTTCGAAGGCTATAGAAGACGAAATCGAAACTACCAAGTATGTACTTGTATCGGCCAAGTACATAGCTGTCAACTTCAGAAAAAACTCTTACATCAGCTTCAACGAAGACGGAATGAAGCAGTGCATTCAACGGAGTACTAACAACTTTGTGTGCAGTATACATTTACCCATTAGAACTTTGGATAGTAAAGACGCACCCTGTGAAGCAAAACTCGTCATCATACGACCTCACCGTGCATTGTAAAGAAAGCCGAATGCATCGCTGCCTGGATCGAGTTACATTCAACAAACACCTGCTAGGCTATGCTGTAAGCTATCTCGACAGCGGAATCCGCGGTGAGATTCGAATTTCGTACTACGAAATTCAACCGTATTACGAACGTGATACGATTGAATTTCGTGGTACGAAATTCGAATCTCACCGCGGATTCCGCTGTCGAGATTGCTTACAGAATAGCCTAGCTGGCAGGCGGTGTGTTGCGACTCGTGCACACTACGAACTATAACAGTGACGTCACATCGCATCAGATAAACACATCGGGACTTATCACTTTAGAGCAAGGATGCGTGATGCAAAACAAAGACTCGACTATTTACGCTCAAAATCTGTATCACAGTGATGCGAGACTAAACTTGTACTCGGTTGAACCGCCGAAACTAGATAAATCTATAAACAGCGTCGTCAACTCGCAGCACACACCTCACCTACAACTACTGCCTGAAAACGAAAACCTAGAAAGGGTCTCAAAACAGCTGGAGCAGCAGAAGACAAACGAGCTTCACCTCCAGGCTACTATAACTTCACATGATATTCATTAACATGCTATCTGCTATACACTATTATTAGTCGTTATCTTCTCGGCTTTGGTGTGGGTTATGAGGAAGAGTGGCTGGTGCAACAGAACAACAACTTATGTCACAACGGCAGAACTACCGAAAACTGAGAGGTTGGAACTGCAGCCCTGTAACTCTCCACAGCTGACAGACCGCGCCGATTCGGGCGGTTATTCTCGCTATCAGAGCGGCCGCGGCCACGTCACGATGAGTCACTGACAACTGTAGGGCTATTCTGTAAGCTATCTCGACAGCGGAATCCGCAGTGAGATTCGAATTTCGTACTACGAAATTCAACCGTATTAAGAACATGATACGGTTGAATTTCGCAGGACGTAATTCGAATCTCACTGCGGATTCCGCTGTCGAGATAGCTTACAGAATAGCCTAGCTGCACCGGGCGGGCGGGCCCGCCCACTGTCTCGGCGAGAAAACGTCAAGGATGTGGAATTTTCTTTTGATTGATATTTTTACTTTATACATTTTTATTTCGTTTACATTTTTATTACTACTTTTTAATACGCTTTTATTGGCTTCAGACGTATGTATGTTTGTATGTTAGTATGTAACGGAATCTTTGAACATGATTTTAACCCCCTTCAAAACGTCGGATTAACTCGAAATTTGGCATACTTATAAAGGACCGATGACAATAAATAAATAAAAAAAAAAAAAAAAATTAAAAAAAAAATCGACTAAAAAATTATAAATAAATAATAGTTTAAAAAAACTAAAAACATACGCTTTTATAGAAAATCCGACTAAAAAATACAAAATAAATTTTAATAAATTTGAATTAAAAATAGTGTAAGAAAAAATGATTTTATTGTAAAAAAAGCGTGGGGTGCTTTTCAGGATATTATCAAAATAACCCTTCTAGTCATATCTGTTCATAAAATATTTGGAACTATTGATACCATGCACCCCACGCTTTTTTTTTTACAATAAAATCATTTTTTCTTACACTATTTTTAATTCAAATGTATTAAAATTTATTTTCTATTTTTTAGTTGGATTTTCTATAAAAGCGTATTTTTTTAGTTTTTTTAAACTATTATTTATTACTTTTGAACTATGTTTAATATTGACTTTGTACTGACGATTCTCTCTCTCTCTCTGTCACCCTTTTTTGGGGTTGGTAATATGTACGGAGTACATTACTTCACTTTATATATGCAACTTAGTACATTTCACAACAACTGACTTACTGAGAGTACGCTTTGACGCGCCGCGACAGACACGCGCGGTCGAGTGAGAATCGCCTTCCATTTTACTGTAATTTGTGTCTAAATAAACTCTACATAAAAACTATTACTACTACAACTTATTATTTTGTACGGTCTTAACTGGGATCGTACAGTGGCATTATATAGCTGTGGGTATTGTGATAGTGTTTATTGTTATTATGTTGAGGTTCTGTGGTATTATATAACTGTGGGTATTGTGATAGTGTTTATTGTTATTATGTTGAGGTTCTGTGGTATTATATAACTGTGGGTATTATGATAGTGTTTATTTTTTTAGCCTTTTTCACTTCTGGTCTCTAAGAATATATTATAGCTATGAGTATAAATAATGTATGACTGTCTACAGAAAAAAATATGTTACATTAATAAAAAATACATCTGTTATCGGCCTTAAGTATCACAATATCATTGAAACTATGTTAATTAAGGGCTGTGGATTTTGTTAATAAATAAATAAATAAGTAAATCTTACTACGAATTGCTTACTGCTAGGTATACATTTTCCGATAAAATTTCAAAATTTGAAATCCGTCCATGACAATAACAATAACAATAGCAAACGTCCCTTTTTCCCTCCACTCCCCTTTTTGGATTTTTTGCGCAAAACCTTTACTTGAAGAAGGGAATCCTTAGTGTGTTTCTCAAATTTGATGGAAATCTGTCAATAAATAACGCTATAGTTAGCTTCACCCCGTTCCTCCCCTATTTTTTTAATTTTCATAAAATATATTTTTTTTAATACATTAAGGAAATTGTGTTCCAATTTACGTCAAAATTGTTTGAAAATGCAACTTGTAGGCAAGAACAGACAGACAGACGGACAAAAGCAATTTTAATTTCAATTTTAATATTTTATTATCAGATGTATCAATTGCCAAATACTATTGCCTACTTATGGTTGCAATGAATTATCATCTATAATTCTTCCTGTTTCACCTTCCCTTACTTCTTCATCCCTCCCACGTTCCTCCTTCATCCCTCATGTCACACGTGTTAACTGAGATGCTTTTTCATATTTTAATCACTGAAGCCGACTGACAGACGGACTATCAGTTCCATTTGGATCATGATATGTACTGTGATCGGTATGCGTTTCTCTATGTTGTGTTTCACTATTTCACTTTTTTATATAAAAATTGTCTGAAGTTCTGAAACACACACTTACATGTATGGTTGGTTTTAACCTACTTTAATTTTTTTAAAATATTCTGACGTAAACGATTGGATGACAGCTGAATGGTTCATTACTTTTTTTTTCTAATTCAAAGCGTTAAATTCTGCTTTTGCTATGTTTACTTGATAATTGGTTATGATTTATTTTATGATTTATGATTTTGACGTGTATATGTGCGTATATTTATACTGCCTACATACTGAATAAATGCTTTGATTCTTTGATTCTTTGCCATACATCTTTTCTTTGAGGTATTTTCCGATTTAGCATTTATCTACAACCAACCATTATCACTAGCAACTCTCACTCTCTAGTTATATGCTCTATAGTTATATTATGTAATTATATTATATAAAAATTGTCTGAAGTACTGAAACACACAGTTACATGTATGGTTGGCAACCCTACTTTAATATTTTTTTAATAGTCTGACGTCAACGATTGGATGACAGCATAATGGTGCATTATTTTGTTTTTTTTTTATTCAAAGCGTTGATATCTGCTTTTGCTTTGTTCACTTGATAATTGATTATGATTTATGCTTTAGACGTGAGTCGTGAAAATATGTGCGTATATTAATACTGCCGACATACTGAATAAATGCTTTGATTCATTGGTTCTTGGTTATTTGATGCATTTTGTTTCTTCTCTTTATATTTACCAAACCTGACGACATCGACGATAATTATAATTGTGTTATTCACAGTGACGCAATCACTTGACCCGTTCTCCCGGTCACCTTCAAAAATCCCACGATAACAGATGTACAAAAATAATATGTTGAAAGTGATATGACGACGCCTTGGGCTCTCTATTGCTAATTATTTAACATAATAAGCAGACCTGCAAGCATAGGTGTCCCTCACAGTATCGTCCCTACGAGCACAGCGGCGCCTGGTGACCTCTGCTCGCGGTGATGTTCTGGTTATCCACCTCACAAGCACGTAGCCAGCTCGGTGACATCCGGCGATGTAATGGACGCTCTCACCACAACCTACTGTTTCAGTTGTTGTTGTTAGGGTACGGAACCCTCAACAAGAAATCTCTATAATATTGCGATGTCCGTCTGTATATTATTGCTTAAATATAAGTTCTAAGCACTAGAAATCTGGAAAGCTGGTGGAACTCCTACGCTACAACAGCTTCAGCGTATTTTCAATTCCATTATCTTTTTGGAGAGAACTCCGATGGCGTGGAGCAAGAGTGTGGTCATTATACAGCTGGGATGGGCAGCATCTAGAAAACTACGTCGAGTCTTTTCATCGCCCATACCACAAAGCCAAAGAAAAAAATCTAACGAGTGCGTCCTACCTGTAATGACATACGGAGCCGAGACGTGGACTGGTGACGGTGCGACTGGTTCATCAATTAAAAGTCGCTTAGCGAGCTGCATGGAAAGGGCTATGCTCGGAGTATCTCTGAAAGATCGAAATTTAAATTAAGCATCCGACAGAGAACCAAGCTTATCGACATTGCTCAAGGGATTAGCAAGCTGATGTGGCAGTGGACTGGTCACATCTGTCGTAGAACCGATAACCGGTGGGGTAGACGTGTTATAGAGTGGAGACCAAGGCTCGGTAAACGAATATAGATATAATTTTTCGAAATAAACACGTTAATATTCATCTAACTTATAAATGAAAGCTAAGATAAGCCTTATCCAGTACCAGTATCCAGTTACCATAATTATGTAAACAAGTAACGTACGAGTGTGATAACGACAGAGTATATAAATGCGTGTGATTATCAATATACGTTAGTGAACGCGAATCTACTCCTCCGTGGTAAATCTATCTCGAAAATTCAAAATGGTGCGGCCAGTGGTTGTACTGCTTATAGCCGTGCTAGTGTTCCTTAGCGGGTAAGTTTCATAATTATCTTGATATTAATTATATTAATATACAGAGTTAATTTTTAATAATCTTATGTAGGATAACCAGCGAGGCACTTGTGTGTCTTTGCACTGCAGCGGGCAGCCGTAACCTGAGACATTAAGGCTGGCGCGCACTGCGGTTTTTGTCCGTCAATCTGTGAACAACGGCAATATACTAGAGTCTCTGCAATGTAAAAAAAATTGTTCCTATATTTTCTTCTTCTAGTGCGATTTATTTTACAACAAATCAAATCGTGGTGGGCGCTTAGACTAACAAATCAAATCAAAGCATTTATTCAGCATGTAAGCAGTATTAATATGCGCACATATACACGTCAAAATCATAAAATAAATCATAATAAATAATCAAGTAAACATAGCAAAAGCAGAATTTAACGCTTTGAATTAAAAAAAAAACATAAGTAATGAACCATTCAGCAGTCATCAAATCGTTGACATCAGACTATTAAAAAATATACTAAAGTAGGGTTTTCAACACACAGGCTTTGAAACACACAGGTACGTGTATGGACATGTACCTGTGTCAGACAATTTTAAAAAAAGCCGGCCAAATCGAGTTGGATTCGCCTACCGAGGCTTCCGTACCAACGTTGGTTAGTACCAATTAAGTTAGACCTCACAATTGTATGAGCGCTGATATAACTCAGAGGCCTATCTTAATTGGCGTAAACTATGTATGTATGAAAAGACGGACAAGAAAGTGATCTTATAAGGGTGCTTTTTTATCTTTTGAGGTACGGAACCCTAAAAAAGTGAAATAGTGAAACACAACTTAAAGAAACGCATACCGATCACAGTACATATTATCATGATACGAATGGAGAGTCCAGATTGTCCGTCTGTCAGCTGCATAACATCGTTTAACTAAATAGATAGTAAACAGAAGTTGATAGACACACTTGTTATTGGTGTCCTGTTTACCTGTACATAGTGGGGCCCAAACATTTTTTTGTAGATTTTCTTGGATCAAGTAGGTAAATTATATTCGATGAAATATCACACAATTATTTTGTACTTTTTGACACATATTTTAATGTTTATTAACATACGACGCAAAAAAAGGGTTATATAAGTTTGACGTGTGTATCCACTAATAAATTACATCTACTGTGTGTGTATCCGAGTATCTGTACGAGTGTCTATATGTGGTATCGTAGCACCCAAACGATGAGCCGGTTTTGATTCAGTATTTTTTTTTATTTGATAGGGGTCTTAATCGAGAGTGTTCTTAGCTTTGATTCATGAAAATCCTGTAACGTAATTGAGTGTTGCGTGGCATAGCGCCTGATAGGAATGGAACCTAGGGGAGGAAATATGTACTCGAGGTTACATAAATAGTTATTATTGAGTCCAAAACACACGATATATTAATAATAACCGGCCAAGTGCGTGTCAGGCCACGCACAGTGTAGGGTTCCGTAGTAGCCTGTTATTCAATGCAAGTCTATACCCGTTATAAACAAGCAACTAGTTACTCCGTATTTGTCACTTTAAACGATTTATTCTAAGGATTTTGTATTTGGTACAAAATTATCCAAAAATACAAAATTATAAAAAAAAATATATTCCACAATTTTATTTTAGCACTTTGGCGGCGTACATTCCTGGTCAGGACTACGGAACCCTAATAAAAACCTACAACTTAAATTTCTACAAACGTTCTTCGTAATCTTTAGGCCCATAAGAAATGAGGAATGAATGAGTTTTGACGTAATGGTCGCCTTCAGGAGTTTTCGCCGTCTTCACCGCTGCGCCAACGGGACGTGGGCCTTATGGCTACTCCTGTAACAATGGCTATGGCAGTGATAGGAGTCGAGCTTGGCCGAGGCTGCGTCGCTGCTGTCGACACTCTGGGATCCTGTGGATCTTCGGCTCGTTTCCGTGACTGTTCTCGCGTACTGAGGATCAACAACCTGTATCCAGCTGTCGATGATGATGATGGCTAAAAAATTTGCGAGGATATGAGGGGCCTAAAGATTACAAAGAACGTTTGTAGAAAGTTAAGTTGTAGGTTTTTATTGACATATCGTGTGTTTTGGACTCAATATAACTATTAATGTAATCTCGAGTTCATATTCCCTCCTCTAGGTTCGATTCCTATCAGGCGCTCCGCCACGCAACACTCAATGACGTTACGATCCGTTCAACGGTTTATGACTATGAGCTTTTTTCTAGTTGATGAAAATGAGGAATGACTCTATGAAATCAAGTTTCATCTGTCTGCTCAATTCAAAATTCGGTATCCTCTTACTTCAACGATATTGTAAGAATTGCATTGATTGCAATTGCATTGACAAGATACTTCAGATACATCGATAAGAAAACAACAACCCCCGCATGGTAGTAGGACACTATCTAGTGTCCGCCTGGCCAGCTACCACCCTCAAGCTAGAAAATCTGTCGCCAAACATGTAATGTGTTCCGGCAGCTATGCTTGAGAGCCAGTTCCCATTCTAGGCCTAGCGTGCTAACCATATTCGAGCGCATCATTAGTCACCAACAGGTGAGATAGTGATCAAACGCTAGCCTGTAAGATATAAAAGAAGTGAGGGCCAACAGAAGATTGAGTGGACCTATAAATCAAAGCTCTGTAGTCAAACCGAGCCATCTGTAAAGCATTTTCGCAAAATTAGGCAGGCAGCGTTTTTAAAGTATGTCTTCCTTGCTGACACATTCTTGTCTTCCTTGCTGACACATTCTTGTCTTCCTTGCTGACACATTCTTGTATTCCTTGCTGACACATTCTTGTCTTCCTTGCTGACACATTCTTGTCTTCCTTGCTGACACATTCTTGTCTTCCTTGCTGACACATTCTTGTCTTCCTTGCTGACACATTCTTGGCTTTGCGGTTTTGAGCGTCAACCGTCCAAAAGCGTCCAAGTTAATTTCATGCTTCAGCGCTGCAGAACAGCCACATTTAACCCCGAACCAAGGCTGAACTTTACTTGATATCACAACTTCGGAAAATGAAATATTGTTTTCCATTCCTTGACGCAGCACATCCGTCACAGCGTCCACACAAACCATAAGGTCAACGGAAGAAAAGCATACGGGCCCATTAGGGTTAAACGTAAGGAACGACCGGCAACTGAAGATTGTGAATGCTAGGCCTAGAATAATTTGACTCTCAAGGGCTGTGTGTTGCCGGAACACCGTTAGGTTATGGCGGCAGCGACAATCCGAGTTTAAAACTATTATTACAGAATATATAATGGTGACTTAATATTAAATTGTAATGTATTTATACAGTTTCGTGTCGATCCACTCGGAAATGGAGGTCATAGAAGGCGGCGGCACCGAAGAGACATCCGGCGACTGCGGGACAATATTAACGTCAGTACAAATGTCTCAAAAACAACTGGATAAAGTGGACGTAATCGTACAAAGTATAACCCCTAATCTGAAAGATAACATTGAACTCGGATTTTTCAAACTTCTTGAAAAATTAGAGCATTTCATAGACAGTAAATTTGATGAGATGGATAAAAAAATTAACTTCATGCAGAATAAGCTCACTGTGATAGAGGACAAGATATCCGAGTATACCTCAAACGTTGACAGTAAACTAAAGGGTTTGGAATCAACACTAACACACGCACTGAACGTGAGCGACACTTTCAATTATAACAACGTCTGTTGCCGAGTATCCTTAGAAACCGCCGCATTTGTAAAAAACACAACAACAAAAATAAACGATATGCATATTAGAACTCTTAACATTACCGTAAAATTACAAGAAATGAATGAAGCAATTCAAAACCTGACTGAAATCGTGGTACCGAGTATTGTCAAAAATATTCCCAAACAAAATGATACCACAGAATCGACGGAGCCATCTCATAATGTCCGTGACATTATTACTACTACGGAAGTCAATAAACCAGGTAAGTTGTATATGTATATTTTACTGGTTGAACAACCTACTCGTATCTATCTAAAGAATCTTTGTACTGAAATACTGACTGACTGACTGACTGATAGACAACGCACAGCATAAACCGCTGGTCGTAGAGACTTGAAATTTGGAGGGTATATTTGTCTTAGTACGTAAGTACTAAGAAAGGATTTTCCAAAATTCACCCCTTTAGGTGATGAAATGGGGGTTCCAAGTTTGTATGGAGAAACAAGATTAGATAGAATTTTCTATTCTTAACTTCACACAAGTGCTTCAGTAAAAAAATAAGGAAATACTTGTTTCAGGCTTTTTTAAATTCCACCCCTAAGAGGGTGAAATGGGGTAACAAAATCTGAAAATCAATATTATTTTAGATTGCGCTGAAATTTGGCATGCAGATATTTATTAGGACGTTAGTTCCCTCTGAGAAATTATTTTCTAAATTTCACCCCTTAAGGGAATGAAACGGGGGTTCAAAATTTGTATGGAGAAAAGAGATTAGATAGTTTTTTCTATTCGAAACTTCACACAAGTGCTTCTGTGAATAAATAAGTAACGCGTTTCAGGCTTTTTCAAAATTCAACCGCTGTGAGGGTGAAATGGGGTAACAAAGTGTGAAAATCAATATTTTTTGGGCATGCAGAAAGTAATTATGACGTTAGTATCTATCTATCGTTAAGAAAGGATTTTCCAAAATTCACCCCTGAGGGCGATGAAATGGGGGTTCAAAGTTTGTATGGAGAAACAAGATAAGATAGTCTTTTCTATTCGAAACTTTTCACAAGTACTTCAGTAAATAAATAAGTAAATACGAGTATTAGGCTTTTTCGAAATGCCACCCCTAAAAAGGTGAAGTAGGGTAACAAAGTCAATATTGTGTCAGATTGCGATGAAATTTGGCATGCAGATAGATTTTGACGGACGTATCCGCTAAGAAAGGATTTTTCAAAATTCACTCTTCAAGGGGATGAAGCGGGGGCCTAAAGTTTGGATAGTCATTTTATTCGACATTTCACACAAATACTTCTGTAAATAAATAAGTAAATACGTGTTGCAGGATTTTTGCAAGGAGTTGGTAAAAAAGTTTGAAAATCAATATGGTTTTTCGGGTTTTATAAATATGAATCCCTATTTCCCTTAGTCACGCAATAACTTGAAAACAGGTGAACCGATTTGGCTTTTACTTCTTTGATGTATTTTATGATAGAAAGGTTTTTACTAAATAAAAGAAGTCTTTAACGCGGGCAAAGCTGCGAGGCACTTCTAGTATATAATATATTAATATCTTGTAACCTTTTGCAAAATTTCAGCCAAATCGATGAAGCCAGTAAGCCGTGATGAGATCACAAGAAACAAACAAATACACAAACCGAATTTTGCATTTTTATTACTGTCGGTGATGTGTGTTCGTCTCAGACACTTGTCAAAACACAACAAAGATGTTAACAATTATACAACTTGACTTGTTGAAAGAGCAACCCTGTTTGAAACATGTATTGCTAATCATTTTGCTAATTGTTAAAAATAAATAGTGTCAGTTGTATAGAAACTGAAATACATTATAGTTATATCACACAGCGACACTAAGACTATTCTACAACATAATATATATTTTTTGATGATATAAGATAACAGGACAAGCACGACGCTCGCCTGATGGTAAGCGATAACGTCTAACTGTTAGTTGTTACAGATGCATGCACCATGGTTTTACATGTCACTGCACTGCGCCTGTTACCTTGAGACACAAGATATAAAGTAGAATAGAAAAAACATGGTCTGTAATTTCACTGGACGCTTTGCCATTTAAACCGAAGAACATTCCTGTTTCACGGTTGAATTTATATGTCAAAGTGGTGGTCCAAGTCAAAAAACCACCCCAAGCGGCATAGCAGAACCTACCACTGCACAGTGTATGAACAAACATACACATATAATAGCGGCCCTCACACGTACGCTTTGGAGCGCGCTCCATGGAGTGTCGTTCCAAAACACGCTCTAAACCGGTGGTTTGGAACGCGCTCCGAGCCTCCGATCCCTTCGTTTAAAAATGGCGAAATTGACATCTCACTTCGGCGCGCGCTCATATGCGTTGTCAATGTAACTGAGGCTTCAAACCACACATCTAACGGGATTTCAACAGTTTTGCCCACACTTTGGAATGGCGCGCGGATTGTCTGTAGGTGACAAAAGTTCTGCGCGACCGAGCGCTGCTTCGGACTGCGCGCCAATTGCTTTTACACATAATCATAATCATAATCAAGTATTTATTTGCAAGAATACAGTTTAACATTTAGGTTCTTAAAAATATGGTTTGTGCAAGTATTCTGCCTGCAAGCAGACGCGCAAATATTTAAATTTATCTTTACATATACAATAGTTTCAATCATTAAATAAGTCATCGTGTAAAACATAAGCTATTTAGTCACATTTTTATTTTTATTTTTACTAAGGTCAATTAATTCTTTGATGTCATGGAAGCAGTTTCTTTGAAGCCAGTCACATAATGTTTTATAAAATGTGTTACCTTCTAACAGCTTAATGTTGTCAGGGATCAAATTATATACTTGTATACACATGTTGAATACATTTTTTTGATAAATGTATTTGTGACAAGGTGGCTGATACAGTAGATTTTTGAACTTTTTTCTATTTTGTCTAGTAAATATATCATTTCGTTTTACAAAGTACTCTTGGTAAGTCTTTACAAAAAGATACATACACTTCGGAGCCCGCGACGGAATGGCGCATGGTGTTTCATACACTCGGAAGTCAAGGTGGGAGGGCCGCTATTGTATATGTGTGTTGTTCAGTAACATTATATCCACGCAGTTTACCTGGTAGTACGCGACATCTTGCTCACATCAAATGCTTACCATAATAATTATTGTGTGTATTTACATTTGTACACAACACAAGACACAAGACAATTAACGTGTAAATTTAATTAAGAAATATCGTCTGTTACATTTAGCTGTACACGCTGGTCATTTAGCTGATGGTAAGCGAAACCTCTGCTTGTAGCAATTTATACAAATACATTATTTATGTACTCGTTAACATAGTGTATGTATTGTGTTACAGCTCCCAGCAAGTGTGACCGCAGTCAGCAAGAGGAGTGCTGTAGTGTAGCTGATGTAGGTCCCAGCTACTTTAGAGTGTACACAGAGATGTCCGCGGGGCGCCACACGGCGGTCAACATGACCAGCGCCGGCCTGCAGGAGTACACCATGTACTTCGCCGTGAGAGGAGACTGGGTGGAGCTGGCACTGTCATCCACGTCGCCTGAGAGTAATCTGTATTATATAATATGTATGTACTATTATATTTGTTAAAATATAAACACGATAATATTCAGAAATACTAAAATATACTCTGTGCTATAGTCCCAACCGCAGTAGCTGTGCCTGAAGAGCGACGGTATGTGTCGAAACAGAGTGAGCACGACTACATGCTAGAGAGAGATAGCATCTACGCGCCCCGTCTTCTGAGGCACGGAATGTTCTATGATAACATTTATTTACATTGGAAGTTAATTAAATATCAACCTTATCCAGTCCACCGAGCCAGCTGTCTGGTCTCTCTGTCCGTCTGTCTCCAGGCTGTATCTCATGAACCGTGATAGTTAAACGGTTGAAATTTTCACAGATGATGTTTCTGTTGCCGCTATAACAAATACTAAAAACAGAACAAAGTTAAAATCTAAAGGGGGTCCCCATACAAAAAAACTGTTTTTTACTATGGCGCCATCTATGAACCATTGCTTACCTTATTAATATTATTAATTACCTATCCTAACACCTTTGTGATAACGTTCACTTAGTTGGTGTGTTCGTTAGATATTCGTTTGATGGTGTTGTAGTTAATAAGCATGTTTAGTATTGACACGGTAATATAATATTAAATTATACTTATATATTACTATACTGCGGTTCGGAACCCTTCGTACGTTCGAGACAAATGTCTGACTCGCACTTGGCCAGTTTTATTTATTTATGTATAACAATGTATGCCAGACAATACGACTTGTACTAGAAACTGTGCGATTAAATCTCATATTCTAAAGTACAAGACAGTTATAAGAAACAACCACAGACTAAGTAGAGATTGGGAACAACAATGTTGAGGTTAAGTTTGATGACAAATGAAGAGTCTACGCGTAAATGTCATCCATTTTTTACACATTGTCCAGCTGAAAAGGAATGTAAATCGTTTTCGTTCTTTGATTCAGTCCAATTAATTTTAGTGAGTGGTACTGTCACTTGTTTCACTTTGGCTCCACACAATTACTGTATTTAGCCAGTGTCACAGAATTAGGGGACTATGACGGGAACTTATGTGCTCTCATTGTATTTTTTTCTCTAAAACTTGTGTTCTTGCGCGAGTTAATCCAATTATCATACATAAAATTATCAAGGTGAGTTGTTAGTGTGTATGTTTGTTACTTATTTACGCCAAAACTACTCAACCGATTGAGCTGGCATTTGGTATGTATGTGTATAGCCTAGAGTACCTGGAACAACAAATAGGGTACTTTCTATCACGACATTCCCGCGGGGTCTACGCGGATGAGACCGCGGGCACAACTGGTGTGTAACAATTGTGTAATAGTTTTATCTTTTAAATTTTGGACGCTGTGTAGCTGTTCCCTATATTAGTTATACAATTAGTTACATAGTAATTAATTTTTTAATGAATTTTTTTTTAATATTCTGACGTAAACGATTGGATGACAGCTGAATGGTTCATTACTTTTTTTTTCTAATTCAAAGCAATAAATTCTGCTTTTGCTATGTTTACTTGATAATTGGTTATGATTTATTTTATGATTTATGATTTTGACGTGTATATGTGCGCATATTTATACTGCCTACATACTGAATAAATGCTTTGATTCTTGATAGAATCACTGCTAAGGGTGTAACAATATGCCCTGGGAATAATCCGCCCGCTTTGGGAGCGCTACGGCCCCTAAAAAATCAAAAGTTTACATTATTAACCATTAAGTGTCGATAAATGTATGCGAGTATAGAGAAACAGCACAATGTTGAAATATGCCATTTTACGTTCAAACCAAAATTCCACTGAAAATCTTCAGTAAAGTTCACATTTTTACTGAGGGTATGACTTGGACTAGACTATGACTTTAACATGACCTGAAATGTGACTTGACTCGACTACCTATCACTTGAATTTACAAAACCTTTTTATACTGTGACCACAGATTATACAATACTTATTAAATATAATGAGCCATAATGCAACTAAAAAAAAGTATTACTATCTTTACTTTCAAGTTTTCATAGATTGAAGTCGTAGAATCGAGTCAAAGTCACATTCAAGTCAAGTTATTATCCAGTCTAAGTCATACCCTCAGTAAAGATGTGGACCTTACTGAATTTTTAATGGAATTTAGTAAAATCTTTAATATTTTTTTTTTGGATTCTATTCTCAAAAAAAAATGTTTTGATTTGTTATTATGCACGTTAAACATCAGAACTGGCCATTTTTTTCGGCGAAC
The DNA here is from genome assembly GCA_954871355.1 of Cabera pusaria. Lineage (NCBI taxonomy): Eukaryota > Metazoa > Arthropoda > Insecta > Lepidoptera > Geometridae > Cabera > Cabera pusaria. The sequence goes on along the minus strand of OX940915.1, from coordinate 15,991,765 downwards.
AGATTGGCTATATGTTTTGTGCGGTGGGTCATTTTGTTTAAATCATTTTGTTTTCCAAATTCATTAACGTCAACAAATTTCATTTCATATCAGGAATCAAATTATAAATTTAAATACACATATATATAACATATTAAATACACACTAAATACACATATTAAATACCTATATATTTCTTAAAGGACTTGATCAATGATATTTATATTATTCAATTTATTTCTATTTGTCTAATAAATATATTTGTCTGATATCTATAATAAACATAATTATGAGGCTTCATTCAAAAATAAACGTAAATCCAGAAAACACGTGTTGAATAATGAGTTATATCAGGATCTCACCATATATTGTGGCACCATATAATAATAATGAGTTATATCAGGATCTCACCATATATTGTGGCACCATATAATAATAATGAGTTATATCAGGATCTCACCATATATTGTGGCACCATATAATAATAATGAGTTATATCAGGATCTCACCATATATTGTGGCACCATATAATAATAATGAGTTATATCAGGATCTCACCATATATTGTGGCACCATATAATAATAATGAGTTATATCAGGATCTCATCATATATTGTGGCACCATACTCGTATAAGCGGTCGAAAATCGAATCATGACTAGTGCATTAAAAAATAATCAAAACTTTTGATGAGTATCGATAAAACTATCTTGTAATATGTTAGCTAGACTGTGGTTTGATGAGTATCGATAAAACTATCTTGTAATATGTTAGCTAGACTGTGGTTTGATGAGTATCGATAAAACTATCTTGTAATATGTTAGCTAGACTGTGGTTTGATGAGTATCGATAAAACTATCTTGTAATATGTTAGCTAGACTGTGGTTTGATGAGTATCGATAAAACTATCTTGTAATATGTTAGCTAGACTGTGGTTTGATGAGTATCGATAAAACTATCTTGTAACATGTTAGCTAGACTGTGGTTTGATGAGTATCGATAAAACTATCTTGTAATATGTTAGCTAGACTGTGGTTTGATGAGTATCGATAAAACTATCTTGTAATATGTTAGCTAGACTGTGGTTTGATGAGTATCGATAAAACTATCTTGTAATATGTTAGCTAGACTGTGGTTTGATGAGTATCGATAAAACTATCTTGTAATATGTTAGCTAGACTGTGGTTTGATGAGTATCGATAAAACTATCTTGTAATATGTTAGCTAGACTGTGGTTTGATGAGTATCGATAAAACTATCTTGTAATATGTTAGCTAGACTGTGGTTTGATGAGTATCGATAACTCTATCTTGTAATATGTTAGCTAGACTGTGGTTTGATGAGTATCGATAAAACTATCTTGTAATATGTTAGCTAGACTGTGGTTTGATGAGTATCGATAAAACTATCTTGTAACATGTTAGCTAGACTGTGGTTTGATGAGTATCGATAAAACTATCTTGTAATATGTTAGCTAGACTGTGGTTTGATGAGTATCGATAAAACTATCTTGTAATATGTTAGCTAGACTGTGGTTTGATGAGTATCGATAAAACTATCTTGTAATATGTTAGCTAGACTGTAGTTTGATGAGTATCGATAAAACTATCTTGTAATATGTTAGCTAGACTGTGGTTTGATGAGTATCGATAACTCTATCTTGTAATATGTTAGCTAGACTGTGGTTTGATGAGTATCGATAAAACTATCTTGTAATATGTTAGCTAGACTGTGGTTTGAAATGCAAAAAAAGAAACGACAGCAGCTCCATAGGGAATTAAGGTTTAAATAATTAACTAATATAAGGCTAAATATTATGTTTCTTTGAAGTGTCTCACACTTTATATTTTTGTAAATTGTTAAACACAATCCAAAATTTCATCGTACCGACGGGACTTGAACCCGCAACCTCCGGAATAACATGTTCCGGTGCTTTGCCAATTAAGCTATATTTAAGCTTAATTAAGCTTAATTGGCAAAGCACCGGAACATGTTATTCCGGAGGTTGCGGGTTCAAGTCCCGTCGGTACGATGAAATTTTGGATTGTGTTTAACAATTTATAAAATAAGGCTGTCAAAAATAGGTTTCCGCTCAAATAGTTTTCATTATGATTTGAAAATTGTCTATGGTAGCTTTGTAGAGATCTACTTTATTAATAGATATTAAACGTAGTGAAATCCTCTAGATCTGTGGTAACAACAATGCGAGAATATCAACCGGCTAGCAATCACCTATAACTGTGTCAAAATCAGGATGTAAGGGAGCACAAGGATGTAAGGGAGCACAGGGATGTAAGGGAGCACAAATACCACTAGTGCTCCCAGCCAACCTCACCTGCCCATGGTGCATCCTGCTGACCAACAAACGAGGCTGTAGCGACCGAAAATGGTGGTATAACCATTTCAACTGGTGACGAGCAGCAGCGTCACCGGTGCAAGGAGCTACGTCCTGCGATCGCCAACTCGCCTGCCCAGCGTGGCGATTAGGGTAAATCCCTCCCAATGAGCTGAAGATCGGGCTCGGTGGCGTGTCTTGGTAGAGGCCTACGTCCAGCAGTGGACTGACACAGGCTGATTATAGTATCAAAATGAGTCCAGCAGTAACGAGTTCAAATACATAATAACTAATATTTGGAAGTAGCTATAGTCGAGTATTGAGTGTAAGTCCATTATACATTTAATAATAATATGTTGTAAGCTAGAGCTGACTGTTTACTTTAACAGCGATTAACCACGTCGGCGGCGGTCACATCTTAATCTGGGAAGGTCTGCCGACCGTCTCTGTGAGACCAGTCCATGATCTCTACACAACCAACATAATCTCTAAACAGACGTACAGCTACTACTACGTGACTATATCCGGCGGTAAGTGATGATTGTTATCATTATGAAAGACTCTTATAGTAATGCGGAAATGACTGTGGATAGACCCAAATGGAAGAGAATGACATGTTGTACCGACCGCACTAAAGTGAGATAATGGTAGGAAGATGATGATGATGATGAAGGACGCAGGAGCCAGTGACATTATAGGCCCGGGGTGGAGTGGGTACCACACGCACTGTTGTGTCGCTGTGTTTGTTATAAGCAGGATATTATTATCTCTCTCTATCTAACTCAAATTAATGTCAAAGTTAAGATTCATAAAACTAAATGTACTTATTATTAGACGCCGTAACAGGACAAGCATGATGTTTGCTTGATGAAAAGTGATGATATCTGCCTATAACAGATAATGTGGTACGCAAAAGCTTTAAATCTCTGGAGATGAAACATCCAGCGCATCGACTCACTGCCGTCTACTAATTTAGGTTCACTTAACATCAGATGAGATAGCGGTCAATTGCTTGTCCGTCAGATGTGAAAATAAAAACGTTCAATCTCTTTTATGTCGGACAGACACTTGACCGCAATCTCACCTGATGATAAGTTACGATGCTGACGAAGAGAACGATAACATCTTGTCGCAAAATAATGTATACTACAAGATCTTGTATAAGACCAGAAGACGGCAGTGAGACGAGGCGCTGGACAGCTGACTTTAGTCTAATCCACGGAGATAGCTCGTATACACATACATCATCAGATTATTCCAACCTATCTTTCACACAGAATTTGTTTTTTGGATTTGTGGAATAATACAAATCCCAATTGACATCCCCCATCAATGGGGAATTGTGTTCTTTTTTTCCTCAAATCACCATTGAGAGCTGTACAAGACTACATTGGGATTTGTAGAAATAAATTTTACGTATCCCCATCAACACGTTCCCCATCAATGCGATCAGGGGAATAATCTTTCCTCAAATCCCCATTAAGAGCTCTATGAGATGACAACGGGCATTGGGTTGAAAAAAAAAAGGTGTCATGCCATCATGTATGAAATCGGCGAACCGATTGGTGATATGTCTTCGCTCAATAGACAGTTGGAGCCACAGCCGGAGTCTACCACCAGTGGGTGGTAGCACCACCCAGGAATCACGTGCGGGGTTCATTTAGGTGTACGGATGCAGGCAGGTAACAATGACCTCCAAATAATAATCTAGATATAATGTGACGCTCATTGATATGATTATTATTTCAGACATACTACAGGCGGGAAGGAGAGGAGAGCCTCCATTGTTGACACACACCAGCACTGAGCTGAAGAGAGTGAAGTACTTCAGTTTCAAGCGGTCGGCCTACACGAGCGAGGCTCTGTACGACTGTACCGCGGAGTGAGGTAATGTAACAGATCGTGTATATATCACGGCTGACGGTAGATTATCGGTTATATTATGTACTAGCTGACCCGGCGAACTTCGCACCGCGAATATAAATAAACTGTCCAAGTGCGAGTCAGAACCGCACACGCAGGGTTCCGATTGAACAATATTTGCCGGAAAAATACGTTTCTTGTATGGGGACCCCCTTTAATTTTTAATCAACCGACTTCCAAAAAGAAGTTCTCAGTTCGTCTTTATGTTTTTTTAATTTAGTTTTTATTATTTGATCTTATGGCAGACATTGCAATACACACTATGAGTAAATTTCAAGTCATTATCTATTGAGGTTTGTAAGATTGAGCCATCGAATTATAATGGATCGAGCATAAAATGCAATAAATTAAACATTTTGCTTTTATCGGTTTTTTTTTTTAGTTTCTTTATGGCTCCACACGATTAGTGTATTTAGCCAGTGTCAAGTATTGAAATTTTTCAAGTTTTTATGAATTTTCGTCGTAGAGATGGGTCAAAGTCATATTTCAGGTCAGTTGTCAAGTAAAAGTCTAGTCTAAGTCATACCTTCAGTAAAGATGTGGTGTTTACTGAAGATTTTCAGTGGAATTTTGGTGAGAACGCAAATAGCATGTTTTTCAACATTGTGCTGTTTCCCTACACTCGCACACATTCACCGGCACTTAATGGTTAATAATCCACATTTATTACATATTAACACGCGGAAGAACACAAGTTTTAGGAAAAAATACAATGAGATCACACACACACTTTTCCAGGTTCCCGCCAAAACCCCCTTATCGGTTTTTATAAACAAATAGCGAATACCGAAGTATGGAAGCGCTATAATGATAAACATCAAAATATGTAAATGCAATAACAAAAATTCCTAAACGAACCATAAATGACAACCTATCAAAATTCAAAATATTAAAATTTAAATACCGACGCGATAATCCGAGTAATGTAAGTAGATATATTATGTTGTCGACTCAAAACCCTTCATATTATACGTGCTTCAAATTTCAATTCGAGAGTGGAAAAGAGTTTACTACCTTAGTAGTAGTGGGTCTTGCGTTCCCTTCTTGGGATTGCGTTGGTGGGTCTCGAGGCCTGGCCTCTTTACCCTGGTGGGGCGCCGGGGGCAACTACCCTCGGGGATCTTGCGGGCTTGATATAGCCCTTTCTCGGCATGTTGGCCTTCATGGCGTGGTGGTCATCTACACCTACGTGGTATGCCGCTGTGTCTCCTCTTCGCTGGATCCCTCTTCCGTCACCGGGATGAGATCGCGTGGGAGTGCACGCCTGGTCGGTCCGCTCTCTGGCGGCCGGGCGTGGAGCGGCGCAACGTTGTGTAGGTGAGGGTGTGGCCCGTTGTCAGCGCAGTCATATTGACGGCGCGCCATACGGACCACGAATTCCCTCACTGTTTCGGCTCTCACGTCCCGGGCGATGACGTCGTTGCGTACGTACCGACCGGCTCCCGTGCACATCCGCAGGGTGACGTTTTGGACGATTTGGAGGCGATTTTTCTGTGACTCAGCGCAGAGGGCATACCACGCTGGGGCCGCATAAGTCAGTCTGGATCTTATGTAGGTCTTATAGATGCCTACTTTGGTCTGCAGGGGCAGCTTCGAGTGCAGGACCGGACGGAGTAGGGCTCTGGCGGCTTTTGCTTGGCGAACAGCGTGGTCCACCTGTGAGCGCATTCTCAACGTCCGGTCGATGTAGACGCCAAGGTACTTTACACTGGTTTCCCATTGGACGTCTTGTCCTCGGAGCTGCAGCGGTCTCGGTCGCAAGCGATGGGCTCCGGTAAGCAGCGCGGCCGTCTTGCCCACGTTAACGGCCATGCGCCACTTGTCCAGCCATGTAGGAAGGATGTTGAGCAGCCTCTGCATCCTGTTTGCTGCTATTGCCGGTTTTTTGGACGAAGCGATGTAGGCGCTATCGTCAGCGAATAGAGCCAAGGTGACGTTTTGTTCCCCAGGTAGGAGGTGCTCTTCGTCCAATACGGGGATGTCGTTCGTGTACAAGGTGTACAGCTTTGGGGAGAGACAGCTCCCCTGTGGGACTCCTGCGGCTATGGGCTTCAGTCCGGAGACAGCGTCTTCAACGGACACGCAGAAGTTTCTGTCGGTCAGGAAGGAGGCCACGATACGGATGAGCGCCAATGGTGTGTCCGTTTTCGATAACTTGTAGATCAGGCCTTCGTGCCACACCCTGTCGAAGGCCTTTTCTATATCGAGGAAAACGGCGACGCTTCTCTTCCCTCGGTTGTACTGCTCAGCAAGGTGGTGTAGCACTCGCGTTAGCTGGAGCGTCGTGGAATGGCGCGTGCGGAAGCCGTATTGTTCCTCACGAGGCGTGAAGTGAGGAGACAGCCTCCGCAGCAGCAGACGCTCGAACAGCTTAGCGATGTGCGGGAGGAGTGTGATCGGACGGTAATTTGCTGGCTGTCGTCTGTCTTTTCCTGCCTTTGGCAGTGCGATGACTTTTCCCGTCTTCCAGTGGTCCGGAAAGTGGCAGGTTCTAAGTATTCCATTGAAGAGCCTAGTTAAGCATACTAGGCCCCTCGCAGGAAGTTGTTTCAGGTCGTCATTTGAGATGCCGTCCATGCCTGGTGCCTTCTTCACCTGGAGTCTTCTGACGGCATGAGCTACTTCGGTGGGAGAGATATACTGGTCTCCATCCAGCGGTGGGGCTGTGGTACTCAGCAGAGCAGCAACTTCATTTCGAACATGGGTGTGATGTTGAATGGTTGTGATCGGAGTTGCTGGGGGGACTGGATGGTTCTGGAATTGTCCTTCCAGGTGGTCGGCAAGCAATTCGGCTCTTTGGGCTGCGGAGTAGCATCTTCGCCCCGCTGCATCCATTAGTGGCACAACCGGTATTTTGGCTCTGGTGAGATGTCTGTTTAGCCTGTGGAGGCTAGTCTGGTCTTCAGCTACCTGGGCAATGTGGTTGTCCCAGGACTCGCCTTTCCATTTCTTGACATCTTCGCTGAGTTTCACGGACAGGGTGTTGAGCTCTCTTTTGATTGTGGGACAGCGAGACCAAGCCCAAAGTCTTCTCAGTTCACGCTTTTTGTCCCGCATGTCCTTCAGTTTCCTCGGCAGTTCTTCCCTCCAGTGAGTCCTTTTCTCGGTGGTTGTGGCTCCCTCTTTGGCCTTCCTTATCTCCGTCGTTAAATCCTTTGCACATTTTTCCACTTCTGCTGGAGTGGATAATTTGCCGACTGACAGAGACTTAAGTTCGGTCTTGTATTTCTCCCAGTTTGTCCTTTTCCGTAGTCCTCTGGGGAGGGTTGCATCGACTGAGGCACCCATGGTGATCAGTATTGGGAGGTGTTGCTCATTCAAGTCATAGAGTACATCTATGTGTATTGGGACAGGTAGAAGTTGATGAGCAACAACATCCAGAACGTCTGCTTGGTATCGCGGGCAGTTTGGGATATGTGTGGGGGAGTCAGGTCCGACCACAACATACCCGTTTCTCTCGGCATCCTCATGGAGTTTTCTCCCCGACGGTGAAATCACGCGAGAACCCCATACCAGGTGCTTGGCATTGAGGTCTGCAGCTAATAGTGTAGGAGTTCTGCCATCGAGGATCTTCCTCATGTCCTCGGTATTGAATGATTGCAAAGGTGGACGGTATCCTCCCAGTATTTTCACATCCACACCTTGCATATGGATAACCACTCCTGTGGCTTTGGTTGAGACGGTTTGAGGCGTGATCAGCTCTTCGTGTATTATGTCCCTCCTGACTAGTGCAGCCGTTCCACGATAGGGGCGCCCTTGTGGAGTTTGGTCATCTTGTCGATACACGAAGTAGTTGGCCATCTTGAGTGTGTCTGTCGCCTTAAGTTTTGTCTCACCCAACAGGATTATATGGGCGTCCTGCGATTGGGCAAGCATCTTTAACTCTTCGGTTTTATTTTTGACCCCGCCCGGGTTCCAATAGATGATTCTGAATGCTTTATCCATACAGAAGTCCTTGGAGTACGGTAAGTCCGCGCATCGCCGCTATTCGGAGGTCCTCTCCTGCAGCAATGGCCGTGAGTAGACCGACCAGGGCTCCCACCATAGCGGTGATGGGTTCCTGAGCGGCACTCAACTCTGGTCCCGTTGTGTATCGGGGGGCTCCCTGTCTGAAGACGGGTTGTGGTGGTGGTGGGGGTGGTACCCATTGTGGTGGGCCTGCTGTAGATGGTATTCCCCATACTTGCGGAGGATATGGCAGTGGCATCCGTGGTTGCGCGTACTGTAGAGGTATACCTCTTATATATTGTGCTGTCCTCGGGGTGGGCCTTGTGACTCTCGGTGCTGTGTTAGTGGTGCGCGTTTCAACACGAGTGACCGGGGTGAAATGTACCCTTGAGTCTGGTCGTGGGCCGGTTTGAGTTTGGCCAGATCGTGGCGCAGGCGTCGGGGTTGCTGCCGTCGCTGTTTGCGTGGTGGCTGCTCGTGGCGGTGGCGCTGGTTCTGACCTCTCTGTAGGTGGTCCCGCGGTTGCAGGGGTGAGCTCACGAGGTGTTCTTCTTCTCGGTGCTCCTCTTCTTGAGCGAGGTCTTACTTGTGGTAGGGGTGGGTATGCCGAGACTGACGCTACTGGGGTCGGGTAACTCGGTACTTGTTGTGCAGTTTGCATCGGTTGAAGTTGGGGTTGTGCAGATGTGTATGGCACAAAAGCTGGTAGGGGTAAGTGCGGAGGTACTGGGGTTGAGGCGGCTGTCGGGGCTGCGCTACCTCGTCCTCGTCTGCCTCTTTTCTTCGTCTTCTTTTTCTTCTTAGGCGGCAGTTGGCCTCTTGTAGTAGGCTCGTTTGCTGGTGGACGTAGTGTGGCCGTACCGTAAGGTTGTATCGGCCATGCCCATCCGGCAGGTGTTGCAGGCTGGTAGAACAACGGCTGGTTATGTTGAATCGTCCTTGGAGGGAGAGGTTCTGCTTCCCTTAGGGGACGAGATGCGGATCTTTGCCGTGGTCGTGGTTGTGGCTGGGGCTGATCTTGGTGGTTACTGGGAGGAGGCCCCGGTAGTCTTATGTCTCGTTTACGTGCCTCTCGCCGGTAAACCGCGCAGTTCCTGCTGTTTGCAACGTGGTTTCCCTGGCAATTGGTGCAGCAGGGGGGATCTTCGGGCTTCTTCGGACATTGGGAGCCGGGGTGCGGGCCGGAACATTTGACACAGTGGAGTGGCCGGTGACAATGGGTTGAGGAGTGGCCAAAACCTTGACAACGATGACACTGCGGCATCGTTGATTTCCCCCTCCACGCCTCGATGTGCACCCCTGGCATGTTGAGAAGTTCTTTGGTGGCGTAAAGTTCTTCCAACTGTTCTTTGCTGAGTGCGTCTAACTGAATATGATAGACGCACTTGTTTGTCTGTCTTCTTGAAGGCAGGCCTCGGACCAGTCGTACTGGGAAGCCTTTCTTCTCTAAGTCCTCTTTAATTATTTCGGGCGGAGTTTCTCTCGGAATGCCCCATAACGCCACTTTTTGGGGCCTTTCATTTTTTAAGGCGTAGGCGAACCAAGAAAGTCCTGGGTCGCTCTCTGACAAGGTATTTAAGTACGCTTGTATCCCTCGGAATTCTTCCGGTGTTGTAGGGGTAAATTTAATTCCTTTTCCCATGGGACGGGCTGACGGAATGTGGCCGAGCTTTTGTCTGAGGGCCCGTAGATGTTCCGGCCAATTTGGTAAGGTTTCCACTATAATTGGTGGGTATCCTTTCATTTGGCCAGTTGTGGCGGTGTTTGCGGTTGGTTGTGTGCTGGCCGGCAGTCCAGATGGTCCCGCTTGTACTGGCGGAGATTGTGTCGCTGGTCCAGTTTGCATAGGTGAGGTTTGAATTCTCGGCGGCGGTGATGCCAGTGCCGCGGCGTAAGATGCTGCAGCTTCTGGCGGTGGAGTCGGTGGCGACGGTATGGGTGCTTGGTCCATCGGGACGGACTCGATACCAACATACGAAGTGGAGTCGGTTGGTTCGACGTTCCCATCTTCGTTTTCCTCTTCTGATGCAGGAGAGCGGTTGTTGGTGCGGTTTTGTGTGCTCTGAGCAGAGCGTGATGTACCGGATGTTGAAGAAGAAGACGATCTGGTTCTGCTTGTTGCCTTGGGAGTTGAAGGTACGTCTTCTTGTGAGCCGTGAGCGAGTGATTCTTCACTCAGCTCGAACGGCACTGGCGATATTGCAGGCGGGGGGATGTACGCTCTAGTTGTAGGCGAAGTATTTGTAGTGGTGAGGCGTGTCTTGGTCTCTCTCTTCGGCTTCGGTCCTTGTGCACCCTGTAGTATTCTGAACAGGGGCTGCGGGGGGGTGGACGGCGGCGGAGTAGGAGGCGAGTCGTGACGGGGGCGCTTTTCATCATGAAAAGCTTCTTCTTCGCTGGACGTGTCTCGTCTACGTGGTTGAGTAGCACGTCGAGCAGTGGAAGCGATGACGGCGGTAGGTGTGGTTTTTGTTGATGTGGTGGTAGTTGCAGTGGTCGCCGACGAGATCCCAGCTGTTGTAACGCGCGTTTTCCTTACGGGCGGGAGCCCTACGGAGGCGCGCGTGACGATCCGGGTCTGTTCCGGGAACCATGGGTTCCGTGCGACTACAAGTTCGTCGGGGTCCAAGTCCTCCCAAGATCTCGACGGTGTGTCCGGAGACTTGGGCGGTGAGCGCCGTTCGGCCATGGCGTGACGACGGGCGTGATTTAAGGGCTTGAAATAGCTGCGCGGTTTGTGCGGGTACCGGGGTCTCCTCCACCACCGCCTGCGAGTCAACCCGAACCGGATGAGTCCAGTTAGGGCGATCAGCAAGGCCAGGTGGTTGACGGACTCGACCCTGTACACAACACTCCGGCAACTAGCACTATGTCGTGCTCCTTAAATTTTTCTGAAGGCAATAATTTTTTTTCGGGTGCGAAGCTCTGTGAATGGCTTCAGTTTGATGCAGAAACTGCAGTGCGTGTTGTCGCTGACGTTACTGCACTCGGGCGGATGCAGGCTCGACGCTCCTGGCGGTATAGTCGGGTCTTGCAACTGCAGATCTGTAGCGTTTCCACTCGACGGGTGTCGGCGCGTAGGTAGGCTCTGACAAGCGAAGCGGGGCGGAGCTGATCACAGCTCTTGCCTTCAAAAGGCAGTTTGCACCCTGTTGCAGGCGGTGTCGGTCTTGCAGGCTCGACGACAGTGGTGTCGGAGGGTTGCGTGGCCGACGTCCCGGTCTGCAGGAGGGCGAGGAGGTTTACTACCTTACCTTACCTTACCTTACCTTACCTTACCGTACCTTACCGGACCGACGACTACGGGACGAATGTCAAATGTTTGACAGGAAAGTAGGCAGGACAGTTTATATGGGAAAATGAAATTGTTGTTTTTACTATCTTTCTCGCAATTTTTCCATTTTTAACCGACTTCACAAAAAAGGAGGAGGTTCTCAATTCGTCTGTATGTTTTTTTTTTTTTTTTTTTTTTTTTGTGTATATGTTACGCGATTTCTCCGTGAATTGTGAACGGATTCAAATGATTCTTTTTTTAATAGGTAGGATACGTTTCCGAGGTGGTCCCATTTTAATTTTATCGAGATCTGATAAGTATCTCCAGAGATATGGAGATAAATACCTCAAACATAGGAGAATGTACTGGTTTTAGTTGAAGAGTCCCAAGAAGATTATACACAATGGAGGTTGCTATTGCATACATTTTTAAAGACTAAAAAATATGACCTTGAATAATGTTTTTACATCTTTCTTCTCGTTGATTTTGGTTTTTGACAGATATTCTTACGGTAACTGTGAGCGAGATAGAAATAAAGGTGGGGAAAATTAATTTCTTTTTTTTTAATATCTTATAGGCTAGCGTTTGACCACTATCTCACCTGTTGCTAAGTGATGATGCGGTCGAAGATAGAGAAGTGGACTAGAATGGGAACTGGCTCTCAAGGATAGCTGCCTGAACACATAAGATGTTTGGCGACAGATTTTCTAACTTGAGGGTGGTAACTGGCCAGGCGGACACTAGATATGTCCTACCACCATGCGGGGGTTGTTGGTTTCTTAAGATGTTTTCCTTCACCGGAGGGCAACTGTGAGAAGCGCACATATATTTTTCGATAGAAAAATTCATTGGTGCACGGCGGTTTGAACTCGGTACCACGGCATCAAAGCCGACTGTTCTCCCTATTACGCCACCGGGCCCTCAATAAATAATTATATATTAATAATTATAATAAATAATTATATATAAATATAAATAATTAGTCTTCACATGAATGTTCTACCGGGCAAAGTCTTGTTAGGGTGCAAACTTTTTTAAACATACTTAAGATTTTTTGACATGACATGACGTTTGGCAAAGATGGCGGCCATTTCAGTCCCGCGACACTGAATACATTATTAAATAACTCAGAATTATGAACATACTTTGTATCAACCAACACTGCAAAAAAATAATTTATAAGCATAATACCACAGATTATATAATAGTTACTACGTAAATAATACTTTCCGTTGTTAGGTTGGCTACACAGTGCTTTCATAATTCGGGTTTCAACAATATAGGGAAGTGCCTCTTATAACGTAGTAGAGTGATTCAGTACTCTGTTGGCCATATGGTGGCAAGTAATGTTAACAATCGCAAATAATACTTTTTTATATTCGTTTTGGAATACAACTAGTCCGTGTTATAAAAGTATTTGGAATTATTGTAATAAAATAGACAATTAATTATCGTGTGTGTCAGATGCTTTAATTGCACAGGGCCATTTTGAACATTGTCCTTTGATACCTTGATGACATCATTATTACTAGTGAATATTTTCACTTTAGCGCGGCATTTAAAGTCAATTTTTTTAGGGTTCCGAACCTAAAGGCTACCAAATGAACACTTTCTGAGACTTTGTTGTCTGTTCTTCCGTCCGTCCGTGTGTCTATATGTGCGCACTTTACAGATCTGTATCTTCTTAACCGTTATAGGTACATACTTGAAATTTTCAAAAAGTATATATCCGTCAGTGTATAACGGCCCAAACACGAAATTTAATAGATGCATGTAATTTAATTAAAACTTGTTTTGCACTAAAAAGGGTAAAATAAGTTATTTTTCAAAAAAAATAAAACCGACTTCATAACCACAAACAGGCACTCAAAAGCGAAAAATAAATTACTTAAAATTATTATAAGCGCTACCCACTTATCTATTTGAAGTCGGTGCCAGCTTAGTCTATTGGATAGTAGCTATCTACTATCTATATACTATGCATGTAGTAGTAGTAAGTAGGTACATGTAGGTTAGTAAGTAGGTAGATACATGTAGGGATTTATCTATCTACTACCTATTAGGCTTGGCTGGCACCGACTTCAAATAGATAAGTGGGTAGCGCTTATAATAATTTTAAGTAATTTATTTTTCGCTTTTGAGTGCCTGTTTGTGGTTATAAAGTCGGTTTTATTTTTTTTGAAAAATAACTTATTTCTCACAGTTTTTACCTTCCCTGGACAAACATTTCAAAACCAAAATTAGCTAAATCCGCCATGCCGTTCTCGAGTTTTAGCGAGACTAACGAACAACAATTGATTTTTATGTATAAGATGTATAATATGTGTTGCCGACTAAGTCGCGATTAAATAGGTACCTTCTCATCACTTAACGCCGCATCATCACTTAACATCAGGTGAGACAGTATTCAAGCGCTTCCTATTTTCACATAAAAAAAAGATAATATAATTGTAGTACTATTGATAAGTGGTAGGACTTCTGCTAGCCTGGGGCGGTACCGCAACAGAAAATAAATAGAAATGTTTCCCGTGTGAAGCACAAAGTGTCCAGGTTAACTACAGGCGTGTGAGACTCAACATATAATAGTCTCGAAGTAACGGACGCAATGCAGTGATGTGCAACATTATGTCTAAACAAAGTTCTGCGTAACACAGTTTCAGTTAAACGCGTCGTTTACCATCAGACAAGAGTCTTGCTTATAGTATAATCAATCTTTATTTGAGAATCTAAAAACCGACTTCACATACCGCCCTAGTTACGTGCAGCGCCATGTTTGAGGAAGCTCCATATATCTCAGGAGATTGTAATTAGATCTCAAAGAATTAATTCCAAGAGTACAATAGGACCAAACGGAAATTATAATATCTTCTATATCCATATATATTAAATCCAAAGTCCTAACTGACTGACTGACTGACTGACTGACTGCAATGACTGACTGACTGAGATATCAACGCACAGCCCAAACCGCTGGTCCTAGACACATGAAATTTGGAGAGTGTAGTCTTTATGAAGTGTAAGCATCCACTAAGAAAGGATTTTTCGAAATTCTACCCCTAGGTGGGTGAAATCGAGGGTTGAACTTTCTATGAAACATTTTATTCTCTGAGTCAATTGTCTCGAAAATTTGTACACGTACTCTTTAAATAAAATAGTGAGTTACGGGTGTCACGGTTTTTAAAAAATCATCCCCCACACGTTTTTCTGACTAACTAAATGATTGCCTGATATATCATCGCACTGCCTAAACCACTGGTTCCAGGGACATAATATTTGGAGGGTGTGTTCTTTGTAAATTGCAAGTATTCACTAAGTAATAATTTTTCGAAATTCCACTCCTATGTGGGTGAAATAGAGGGTTGAACTTTCTATGAAACTTTTTAGTCTTGGGGTCCATTGTTTAGAAAATTGGTACATATACTCTTTAATTAAAATAGTGAGTGACGGGTATCACAGTTTTTCAAAAATCATCCCCCACGTTTTTTTCTGACTAACTAAATGACTGCCATATAAATGAACGCACTGCCTAAACCACTGGTCCTAGAGACATAATATTTGGAGGGTGTGTTCGTTGTAAAGAGCAAGTATTCACCAAGAAATAGTTTTTCGAAATTCTACCCCAATATGGGTAAAATGGAGGATTGAACTTTCTTTAAAACTTTTTATTCTCTAAGTCAATTGTCTCGAAAATTGATACACATACTCTTTAATTAAAATAGTGAGTGACGGTTTTTAAAAAATCATCCCCCACGTGTTTTTCTGACTGACTAAAGGACTGCTTGATATATCAACGCACCACAGGTCCTAGAGACATGATATTTGGAAAGTGTATTCTTTGTGAAGTGCAAGTATTCACTAAGAAATAGTTTTTCGATATTCCACCCCTAAGTGGGTAAAATGCAGGGTTGAACTTTCTATGAAACTTTTTATCCTCTTGGTCAATTGTCTCCAAAATTGGTACATATACTGCTTGACATGATATTTGGAACGTGTGTTGTTTGTGAAGTGCAAGTATCCACTAAGACATAATTTTTTTTTAATTCCACCCCTAAGAGTGTATGATATAAGGTTACATTTTCTGTGATTTATTTTTATTTTCTGGGTCCGGTCGCTAGATTATCTCGAAAATTGGTACATATACTCTTTAATTAAAATTATGAGACACATGTCAGTCACTGTATCACAGTTTTTCCAAATCATCTCTTACGTATTTTTCTAACTGACAGACTGACTGATATATCAACGTACAGCATAATTCGCTAGTTTTAGACACATACAATTAAGAGTGTGGGTTCTTTGTAAATTGCAGCTATCCACTAAGAAAATGTTTTTTGAAATTTCCATCCCAAGTGGATGAAATGAAAAGTTTATTTTTTTGTGAAACATCCCTATTCTCTGGGTCAATGGACTTGAAAATTGGTACACATACTCTTCAATTAAAATTATGAGATACGTGTGTCACAGTTTTTCAAAATCATCCCTCACGTGTTAGTCTGGCTAATTAGCTGACTGATATATCAACGTGCAACATAATCCGCTGTATTAAAGACATAACATCCCTCACGTGTTAGTCTGGCTGATAAGCTGACTGATATATCAACGTGCAATATAATCCGCTGTATTAAAGACATAACATATAGAGGGTGTGTTTCTTGTGAAGTAAAGCTATGCATTAAGAAAGGATTTTTCGAAATTTCTCCCCTACGTGGATGAAATGATAAGTTTAATTTTCTGTGAAACATTTTAGTCTCTGGGGCGATGGACTTGAAAATATGTACACATACTATTTAATTAAAATTATGAGACATGTGTTTCACAGTTTTTCCAAAATCGCCAAAATGTCCCTTACGCATTTTTTTTTTTTTTTTTTTTTTTTTTTTTATACCGAACTGGGTAGCACTTGATCACTATCTCACCTGATGTTAAGTGATGATGCGATCGATGATGTAGCGTGCTTACCCAGAAGATACCTATTCACTCGCGATTTGAAGACCCCCATATTGTACTTAATCGGAAACACGGACTCAGGCAGGGTATTCCATTCCTTAGCGGTTCGTATGATGAACGAAGAAGCAAATCGCTTCGTTCGGGTAGATGGTATATCCACCATAAATCGGTGGCGCCTTTTAGTGTCTCTGGATGTCCGATTATAAAATGGGGATGGTGGAATCAAATCATTTGTCTAATTAACTGACTGATATATCAACGTGAAGCCTAAACCGCTGGTCTTAGGGATGAACACCAATGTTATGAATGCGAAAGTCAGTTTGTTTATTTGATTGTTTGTTTGTTTGTTTGGGACTTCTATACGGTCAAACGGCTTGACCGACTTGGCTGAAATTCTGTAAAAAGGCAGTTAATAGGATACTTTTTTTCTGGCTGTCGAGTATGGGTAACCAGATTTTTTAAATTGAATTATATATATAATTATATAATTGAATAATAATATATATAATATATAAAAAAATAATATATATAATTGAAGATAAACGACTGGACCGATTCAACTGATTTTTTTTACAAAGGCGTTCAATAAGACAACGATGGACATAGGATACTTTTTTTATGGTAGTCGAATTAGGATGTCGAGAATTTTTTTATTGCATTTTGTAAGCGTGTGGCTCTGATCGGCCAAACTGCTTAACCGATTTAGCACAAATTTTGTATAAAGATATTCAATAGGGCACAGAAGAACATGGGAATTTTATTTTGGCAGTCGAAATTGGGGGTCGATATTTTTTTTATTGCATTTTATAAGCGTGTGGCCAATTATAGCCCAAACGGCTTCAACAAATCAGCTGAAATTTAGTACAAAGATACATAGAAGTACAAGTTAATAAAGCACAAAAAAACCAAGTATACCTTTTTTTTGAAAATGTGTGACGCTTTATCAGCTGGGGCCTTATTCATTATGACCATTTTAAAGTTTTACCGTGCCTTGTTACGTTATCTCCGCGTTATGGTATTCTCTATGCTAATTAAAACACGGTAGGGTAAAGTTGTGAGCACGTTTTGAGCTGTCAAAATATCGTGACATATGAGGACGTGTAACGCGCGCGTTTTGTATAATTTACCTATCGTGTGGCATACAGAATACAATTTTTCAATAACGTACCGTGGCGCGTTAAGGAACGCGTTATCTCATTGGTCATACTGAATAAGGCCCCTGAACAGCTAAACGGATTCAGCTGAAACTTTGTGCAAAGATAGTCAATAGAACATACAAGGACATAGGATTTTTTTTCTGGCATACAAGTCTGATGTCCTGATCTGATGTCTGATGTCTGATGAGTCTGAGATGTCCAGATTTTTTTATTGAATTTTGTAAATGAGTGACGTCTTGTCAGATCAACGACTAGGCCGATTCAGCTGAAATTTTGTACAAACATAGTGAGTAGAGCATAATAGGACTTAGGGCACTTTTATTTTGGCAAATACTTAAACAGCACAACTTGGTATACCCTAACATAATGATTAATTACTTTTACGATAGAGGATATCGATTTCGACCTCGGAGTTCTCTCTAATAACTTAACTAAAGGTTATGAGAAGTCATAAAACTGTCAGGGTCATAAAAAGTAATAAAAAATTTTTGCTACCAATCGTCTTATCTACTTTGTAGGAAATATTTCATATTTTTTTGTGTTTTAATAACTTCATGCATTCAAATGAGTCAAACATTTAAATAGTACAACTTGGTCTACCTTAACATAGTGATTTATGACTTTAACAATTTATGAAATTATTCAGTTTGACCTTAGGGTACCCTCGCTTCGCTCGAGCTACCAATCGTCTTATCTGCTTTCTAAGAAATATTTCATATTTTTTTGTGTTTTAACAGCCTCATGCATCAGACTGAGTCATACATTTAAATAGCACTGTTTTGTATACCTAACTATAATATTCAAAAATTAAAGTAAAATTTTTGAAGTTTAATATATTACTAGCTTCTGACCTACAGGTAACAAATTACATATGGTTTTCTTCAGAAACAAATATTATATGTGCTCTCAAGCGCTGTAGGTGTTGTAAATGAGTGGGAACTCATTTACAACACCTAAAAATGCTCTATAATTAATATTTTCCTAATAAAATGATATATTCAAAGTTTTTTTTTTTTTCTTTAAGTGAGGTTTCGCGACCCCCCTGGGGGTCGACGCGGGGCTAGGCGGCCTACACATTGAAAAACACTGCACTAGAGGATATCAAGTTCGACCTTGGAGTCCTCTACAGTGACTTATTAAAGGTTATGAGGTCATAAAACTGTCGGGGTCATAAAAAGTCGTAAAAATGTTTCGCGCTCGCTTCGTTCGCGCAATAATAGCGCTCGCGCGACCATTCGCCTTATCTACTTTCTAGGAAATAATTCATATTTTTTTGTGTTTTAACAGCCTCATGCATCAGACTGAGTCAAACATGTAAAATGTACAACTAGGTCTACCTTACCATACTGACTATTGACTTTTACCACATAAAACTTAATAGTCATTAACAACAGAGGATATTGAGTTCGACCTTAGGGTAATCTATAGTGAATAATTAGGTCATAAAACTGTCAGAGTCATAAAAATTAGGCCACGCGAGCGAAGCTGCGGGCAGGTGCTAGTATCTATATATATAAAAGAAAGTCATGTTAGTTACTACACTTATAACTCAAGAACGGCTGAACCAATTTTTATGATTTTTGTATTTTTGGAATTGTCTTTTTCAGGAATAGGATAATAAGTATTAAAAACAATGAATAATTGACCTAAAAAAAATATATAAGGCAAATTATTTTGCCAAAATGTTCCTGGGTTAAAAAACTGCCAATCATTTGATGTTCAATTGTTTATCCCGTCGATACGGTAAACCGCAAATTAATTAGGGACATCGCTCCACACGATTAGTGTATTTAGCCAGTGTCAAGTTTTTTTATTTGTTTTATTTCTTATAGGCTAGCGTTTGACCACCATCTCACCTGTTGGTAAGTGATGATGCGGTCGAAGATGGTTAGCACGCTAGGCCTAGAATGGGAACTTGCTCTCAAGAATAGCTGCCGGAACACATTAGATGTTTGGCGACGAGGGTGGTAGCTGGCCAGGCGGACACTAGATAGTGTCCTACCACCATGCAGGGGTTGTTGGTTTCTTAACGATGTTTTCCTTCACCGGAGGGCCACTGTGAGAAGCGCACATACATTTTTCGACAGAAAAATCCATTAGTGCAAGGCGGGGTTTGAATTCGGTACCACGGCATCAAAGCCGACCGTTCTCCCGATTACGCCACCGGGCCCTCAAAGTATAAAAATATAAAAATACTTTCAAGTCATGTAGATTTTAAAAATGTTAATAAATTTTAAATACTATCAGTAATGACAATTGTATGACATATTTATTTGATTGTCAAATATGCGTGCGTTCAGAAATGTATGCTTACGAGTTTTTGGCGGGAACGTGAAAAAGTGTGTGTGATCTTATTGTATTATTTTTATAAAACTTGTGTTCATCCGCGTGTTAATGTGTAATAAATGTGGATTATTAACCATTAAGTGCCGGTAAATGTGTGCGAGTGTAGGGCAACAGTACAATGTTGAAAAACACACTATTTGCGTTCTCACCAAAATTCCACTGTAAATCTTCAGTAAACACCACATCTTTACTGAAGATATGACTTAGACTAGACTTTTAATTGAAAACTGAGCTGAAACGTGACTTTGACCCATCTCTACGACTAAAATTTATAAAATCTTGAAGAATTTTAATACTTGGCTTAATACTCTGGCTCAATACACTAATCGTGTGGAGCCATAATAAAACTTTAAAAAAAAAATATGCTTACAACTATACTCCCATCTACGGCTTACAAGCAATCAAGACAATAATAATCAATGCCTAATCAATTTTATTTTTTGTCAGAATGAAGGTAAATACAGAGATATGCAAGAATGTGATTGCCAATTTATGAGTGCCGTATGTACTCGTATATACAGTTTTATCTATAAGGCAAAATAATATTAGACAGTTATTCATGAAGTAAGTACCAATACTTATTCAGAATTAAAATTAAATACTGGTGATTATATTTTTACAATTAAAATTAAACTCAATGGAACTGATATCAAGTTTATAACTTATCTATTACAATAATAACATTGTTGTGATTTTTTCATTCCATAATGTCTTGCTGAACGCGGTTGAAGTACTTGGTTGTTGTATTTTTATTCTATTTCTGTATTGCCAATTATGGCAATACAGAAATATAATAAAAATATTAACATTACTGAACTTAATATCTCTTTTGTATTACGTTCATAAAAGCCTAAATTAAGTTCATCTAGAAGGTACAACGACATTCATTGTCTGTTAGGTGGTACGAAGTTCGCCGGGCCAGCTAGTTCTGTATAAACGAGGGCCCGGTGGCGTAGTCGGCTTTGATGCCAGTTCAAACCCAGCGCGCACCAATAGATTTTTCTATCGAAACAATTATTTGCGCATTTCACAGTGGCCCTCCGGTGAAGGGAAATCATCGTTAAGAAACCAACAACCCCCGCATGGTGGTAGGACACTATCTAGGGTCCGCCTGGCCAGCAACCACCCTCAAGTTAGAAAATCTGTCGCCAAACATCTAATGTGTTCCGGCAGCTATCCTTGAGAGCCAGTTCCCATTCTAGGGCCAGCGTGCTTACCATCTTCTATCGCATCATCACTTACCAACAGGTGAGATAGCGGTCAAACGCTAGCCTATAAGATACTTACTATAAACAAAACAACGTTGTGCTTGACACAGCTTCAGTTAAAGTCGCAAGTCGTCGCTTACCATCAGACAAGAGTCTTGTTTGACAAGTGAATATCATAACACAATGCCATGTGTTGCTCTCCTTATTTTAATTAACCCCCGACTCAAAAAAAGGTGTGTTATAGGTTTGACGTGTATATCTGTGTGTCTGTCTGTGGAATCGTAACGCCTAAACGCATCAACCGCTTTCGATTTAATTTTTTTTGTTCGATAGGTGTCTTAATCGAGAGTATTCGAGAGTGTTATTATCTTTGATTCATAAAAACCCGTCCAGCCGTTTTAAGACTATGAACTATTTTCTAGATGATGACGTTATGAGATCAATTTTTATAAGTCTGATCAATTCGAAATTCGGTATCCTCTTCTTTCAATGACATTGTATGAACATGGTAGCATATTGACCTGATGCTGGGATATCTCCTAGAATCTGCAGAATACTCAACTCCTCAACAATTCAAAGAAAATATATCGTGTCTGGGCTCATTGAAATGGTCTCAATGAACAGATTATAAATAAATCAGTCGGGGGTGGTTTTACATTATAAATGTAAGTATAATTGGTTTGTTGAGCACAATCTCAGTTGACGACGCGCTCTAGAAGTCTACACGTAAAGTTACACTCGAACTGTACGAGTCAGTTCGCATTCATCACCGCCTGATATACATTATGTTATTTAGTTACAGTAACGAGTTCTTTTTATTTCACAGGAGCAGACTCATCGCATCGTATTCAGCATTTTTTAAACTATTTTAATATGTATATTATTTTATTGAAATTATATAACTTTGTTTATAATAATATAATACTGTAAAACCACTTCTTTAGATTTACAAGATTGTGAAAATGATTCAATATTTCAATACTAATTTGGTAATAAACTAAGCTCTCCTTCATTTCAAACTATGTATTACGGTTACCGCACTCAAGATCTTGAACCGTGTTCAAACTATAATAGCTCAACATTCATTTATGTCGATTTCTAATTTTCTTTCATTGATTTTTAATTTTATTTTATTTATAGCTGTGTGTAAAAGCATAATATCAATTTATTAATTTTCGTAAATACATTTTGCTTGTACCATTTTTTTAAGTTATACATGAAACTTTCACATGTATTGTTTTACTAAAGCTATGTACATGTCTAGGTTTAGATTGATGTATCCGAATATATTATATAGATTAATATATTATAGA
Organism: Cabera pusaria; assembly: GCA_954871355.1. Lineage (NCBI taxonomy): Eukaryota > Metazoa > Arthropoda > Insecta > Lepidoptera > Geometridae > Cabera > Cabera pusaria. Next base: position 15,969,336 of record OX940915.1, on the reverse strand, counting down.
AATGCTAACTTACTAAGTTTGTTGAACCATATCCATTGCAAAATAAGGAAACGTTAAGTGTAGCTAAAGCATTAGTTAATAATTTTATTTTAAGATTTGGAGGACCAAGAACAATTGCGACTGATCGTGGAATAGAATTTGTATCTTCAGTAATGGAACAGGTATGTAAATTGTTAGAAATAAACAAGTTGACATCCACAGCTTATCATCACCAATCTATCGGTGCGCTTGAAAATTCACACAAAAGCTTAGGTGCGTTTTTGAGAATACATTGTGATGGACAAAAACAAACGTGGAGCCACTGGAGTGGTTACCATTTTGGTGTTACAATTTCAACAATACTGTTCATACAGAAACTAAGTACACTCCATTTGAACTAGTTTTTGGTCGACCTAGTATTATACCATGTAGAGTAAGTCAATATATAGAACCTTTGTATAATCCGGATAGTTATCCTTTAGATCTTAAGTATAAGTTACAAGTAGCATACCAAGATTCTATCTTCCTTCCCACTCCTCTTATCTTCTAACTTAATTTGTAGGATTTTCGTATTTCATTTTCCTCTAAAATAAATCAGTTCTTTGAAAATAAGTTTGTAACGTAGCGCCTAAGATGTATATGGAACCTAGATTTAAGGAAAACACGAGAGTTATTAACAAACTATGTAATCAATAAAAACACTTTAACTTAACTTTAGCCTTAAAGTCGTCAATAATCTTCTAATCACTGAGGTCCTTTGCCAATTTGGTAGTCATTATAATCATCGACAGCTGGATGATATCGTTGTCCTTCCTCACGCGAAGACAGCCAAGAACTGTTGTAGTTGTTGTTATAGGAGCCGCTGAACGTGGCCTAAATCCTGTATTGGGTGACTCGACGGTACAGCGCAGCAAGACGTTGCAGAAAGCTCTCTAAGACTGGCCATTCAGTCAGCGGCGTCAGCTTTTCTATTTTCAAATCGCGTAAATAAAAATAAAAAAAAAATAAAAAAATTGAAAAATATCAAGAAATAGAAAAACCATTTCATGGTATAATGTCAAGAGAAGTCGTAAAATACCTCTGATTCAATGAAGCAGCTAAATGTTGCCAAAGGAACCAGTCAACCCATAAAGTGAGAGGAATATCAAAGAGGAAGGTGATGTTGATTTATTCTATTTTACGAGGCAGCTAAATACAGCAAAGTGAACCGTGGAACCTATATAATGGTGGAGTTAGATATAATAGCTTATTTATATGGAACACGAATGTGGAACACGATCTATATGGAACACGAAGCACGGGAATAGTGGAGTAGTGAGTTAGTGCCATATGATTCCCCAACTTTGAGGTCCCAATTAACTCCCAAATCCTCCCCATTCCACCACGAACATTTTGAAGCATAGGTTTTTGAAAGTAATATAATTCAAAATGTTTTTTTAGATCAGTCGGGGTGGTTTAAAATATTATATTATTATATATATATAGATCAATATTATTTTATACAAGACATATTGTATCTACTGCTATAATAAAAAAATATATATATCTATATATTAGTCAAATAACCCGCCACTGAGCGCTCCGGGTGCAAAGGTGCCCATCACACTCGCCGCATTTCCACGCTGAATGGCGATGCTCATCCTTTGCACCAGGAACGAGCCGGAGCGGGAGTCACCTGTACTGTCCCTAATGTTATTAATCTAAAATTATATAATTTAATTAATTATATATTGTTTTCTTATATATAGGGTCCTGGGTTCCTTTAGATATGTACGTACGGATCGGCCAAGTAGATAAGTGCTGGAAGGACGTGGTCTATCCGTTACGTTACAGGGTGAATGAACTCATTCTCAGAATAAACAGTACTTTGAATATTTCGTTCAATAATTTAAATAATTATGTTGTTTTGTCCCTCGGAATGATCATCTGATATCTTTACAAAACATTAGTTTGATCTCAATCAGAATATGCCGCACCAACACGGAGCCTCTACTACAACAAGTACAAAGTTGCCATTGAAAGGTTCAACGTAAACATTTACGTACCATGCTCTATAGATGCCATAAAACTTATCAGTCTTACTTTGAGTTACTTTCTAGATAGATAAGCTGTTAAGTTTGTATTCCAGACGAATATATCTGGGAATTACCACTCTGTACAAAATAGTCAAATAACTGTCTGCTTCTGTACCTAATAGTATATTACGATACGTGTGACTTAAATAGTCGATTATGCACGGAAAGCGTTCGTAAGCTGCGGGTTTATGTCACACTGCTATCTATTGTCTTTTTGTGAACTAGTGCAAGTGAATAATGTATCCAATCATAGAGATGAATTAATTAACTTGGTGTTGGTGAGTACAGCCTTAAGTCGAATGACTGTGAGGAAAGAGAATGAATGGCTAGTAATACCAGATGCTTACCATCCTCCTTTAGATATAGATGTAAATTTTAAATTTTCATTCTCTAAATCATCTTTTAAACGTACAGACGGACAAATAACATGGAATTTTAAAAAGGCTAATTTTGGAACATTGTATGAAGCAAAGCAACTTTTAAATTGGGAACCATTATACAAGGTAGATAACCCCCACGAGGCTATCGAATATTTTTATAATAAGTTGAATAATTGTTTACGCGAATTTGTGCCACTTAATTTATGAGTTAACTATAATTCACGATATGTCTATCCACAGTGGTATAATGACCGCACTATTCAGAACATACGAACAAAAGCCCACTACCATAGATTATATAAATCAGCCGGAACATCGGGAAATAGAACAAACTTTATGCAATATAGAGCAATAGTCAAATTGAATATTAAAGCTGATTTTCAGTCTAACAAGAACCGTATGGAGAAAGATTTGAAAATAAATCCTAAGACGTTTTGGGGCTATATAGCTGCTAAGAGAGATAAAGGGCGAAAAACGAAAGTTTAGTTACGTGAAGGTAAAGCGGTGCATGATAAAGATACTGCCGAATGTTTTGCTGAGTTTTTTAAATCAGTATACTCGCCAATACCGCCAAGATTGGATGCAGACGAAGTGTTGCAAACGATTGATAGTGGTAGCGCACGGATTCACATCACAGAGATCCTGGAGGGTGACGTGAGCTTAGCTTTGAAAGCGTTAAAGGCGAAACATTCTGTAGGGCCTGATGGGGTGCCGCCTTATTTAGTCAAGGATTGTGGAGTAGTGCTAAAAAATGCACTACATCATTTATATCAACTATGTTTTTAACATTGTTATTACCCAGACGTATGGAAATTATCCCGCGTGGTACCTATTCCCAAGAGTTCTGGATCCAAAGTAGACGAGTACAGGCCGGTGGCAGTATTATCAGTATTTGGAAAGCTTTTTGAGTCAATTCTACAGCGTCGAATCAGCCAGCAGTTTGAGAGTCAACAGCCGGATGCTCAGCATGGTTTTAGAACGGGCAGATCGACATCATCGAATCTTATATCCTTTTGGTCATATATTGTCGAATCGGTTGACGCCGGTAACCAGGTCGATGCTGCTTATTTTGATTTTAGCAAGGCTTTCGACGCTGTAGACAATGACATACTTATTCGGAAGTTTTCAAGAGTTGGTTTTTCTCCTCAACTGATTCGCTTTTTCTGCTCCTATCTTGGGAACCGGCGCCAATACGTTTATTGGAAGGGTTACGTTTCCTAACAATATCATACGCACTCAGGGGTAAGTCAAGGAAGCAACTTAGGACCCTTACAGTTTCTGATTATGATAAGTGACTTGCCAGAAGTAGTCAGATCTGCTCGTTGCTTGTTATACGCAGATGATTTGAAACTCTTCCTCAATATAAGGGACCCAGTTGATTTTTCTCATCTGCAAGGGGATATTGACCGGATATGGCAGTGGAGTGAAATTAATAACCTTCATTTTAACGGTAAGAAGTGTTCCTTAATTTCCTTTTCTAGAACGCACAAGCCTATGATTTACCCATACACTCTGGGTAGTAACAAATTTGAGAGAGTTAGCAGCATCTAAGACTTGGGTGTCACGATGAGTGAAGATTTATCTTTCCGACTGCATATTAATGAACTTTGTGCACAGGCATTCCGTACTATAGGGTTCGTCCTCAGACAAGCGAGACACTTAGATAGCATACCTGCTCTGAAAGCATTGTACAATGCTTTCGTAAGGAGCAGGTTAGAAACAAATGCTATCGTTTGGTGTCCGTTTGAAGCAAAATATGTGCAGTCAGTGGAAAAAATACAAAAAAGTTCATCGGTTGGGCTGTATCATAAACAGTATGGGTATTTTGTGGGATATCCATTTGTGTATCCTAGTGCATTTTTGCTTGGCATGGTAGGATACAATGGATTGGAATTAAGGCGTTATATTTCTTTAGCAGAATATATATGGAATGTTATGGTAGGGCGAAAATGTAACCCCGCACTGCTAGAGAGAATCAAAATAGCAGTGCCAAAAAACTACTCGCGAGCTCGGCGACATGACTTGTTGGCTGTGCCATTGTGTCGCACTGAGCTGGGCCGCCTGGCTCCGCTCCCGCGCGCGCTTCGTCTTCTTAATGCTGTGCTACACCAACACCAACATATATCTATTTAATTGCACAGAGCAAGAATTTCGCAAAGTTGCTATGAATTTTGTTGAAACTTTTTCATCTGCTTTGTATATGTTATGATAGGAGTTAGACATGTAGGACCTTTATTTCATTATCTATTGTTATTATAATTATTTTTTCTGCTATTAGTATCTAAGAACTTGGAAGGGCGAATTGGGAAACTGTAATGTCCATCCAAAGCAAGATGAATAAATAAATAAATAAATAAAATAATATAAGATACTCGTGACTTAAGTTGTCTATTAATGTAATGTAAGGTATCACCACTATACAAGGGGAAGGGCAGACAAGAAGAAATAAACAACTACAGGCCAGCGTCGATCATACCCGGCATAGCCAAAGTTTTCGAGCACGGCCTCAGCTCGCGGTTGACTGACTAATTAAATACGTGTGGATCACTATCTGAAAGGCAGTATGCCTATCGGAGCGGAAGATCCATGGCGTGCTTAGCGCGAGAGGTAGTAAGGCGAGTGCTGGAGGCACGTGAAGGCTCGAAACAGGTCGCTGTTATTTTCTGTGACCTGTCCAAGGCCTTCGACGTTGCAGATCATAGCGTGCTCGCTGCAAAGATGAAGCATTATGGCATTGATGGACCAGCCCTGGACCTTCTAACAGACTTTATGACAGGCCGTACTCAGATAGTGGCAGGCGAAAGTTGAAACGTCAAATCGAAACCGCTTAAAACCTCCATAGGTGTCGCTCAGGGCTCCTCACTGTCTAATATCATGTTCTCCTTGCTCTTAAACGATCTGCCCGAGAACGTACAAAACGGTCATGTACTGATGTACGCAGACGATGTCGTAGCCATTGTAACCGCCACCTCCAGAGACCGGCTAGAGAAGTCTCTGAATAAAGTAGCGTGTGACCTAAACCGATGGTTTAGAATAAATGGACTTATATTAAATATTAAAAAGACCCATTTCATGGTGTTTGACTTATCTTTTAGGTGATACGCCTATTGAGCAAGTAAATGAAACCTCTTTCCTGGGATTTCAGCTCGATAGTGCCTTGACCTGGGAGCATCACATCGACAAACTATGCGAAAAGTTGGGGCGTGCCTGCTTTGCGCTATGGCGGATATCCGCAGTCCTACCTACTGAGATGGTTCGGTGTTGTTATTTCGCATCCGTGCACTCGCTCATTCAGTACGGTATCGAGCTCTGGGGACGCGCCGCCGACTGGGAGCGTGTCTTCAGGATGCAGAAAAGAGCTGTACGTGCGATGATGCGAGTCCCTCAGGACACCCCCGCGAAACCAATATTTCAACCATGGAAGATACTCACCGTTCCATCTATGGTGGTACTCCAGGCTGCTCTTTACGCCAGGGAACACCTAGCGGAGTACTCTCGTTTCGGAGAAAATCACGACCACAGTACGCGATATCCAAACCGACTACGAGCGGTTTCGCGCCGACTGGAAAAAATGTCTAGACAAGTCCATGTAATGGCTCCTACTGTCTATAATCGGTTGCCAAATGATATTTCTACCAACACCTCAATTAATTTTTGTAAATTGTTAAACACAATCCAAAAAAATATAAAGTGTGAAACACTTCAAAGAAACATAATACCTCAATTAATTGTTTTAAAACTAAAGTTAAACAGTGGCTTGTTGAGGGGGCGATATACACATTCGATGATTTGTTCAAATAATTTTTAATTGATGTATTTGATTTTTTTTTTTTTTTTTACATTGTATTCAGTATTTTTACAATACTGTATGTTTACATTTAAGACCTGTAACGAATGTTATCAAAATAAATGACTATGACTATTATTGTACGGCATAGCACCCTCGCTGCATGCCGTCACACGTATCGTAATATACTATTACAAAAGCAGACTCGTGTGCCAGTCTCGAAATAAATGAACTTTGATTTGATATAGCCTAACGAAATAGGAGGTTGTTTATATTTATCCAGTCGACGACCATCTTAGTTACTGAAGATGCGAATAATAGCAGCACCAGAGGCGGCTACACCGTAGTACTGGTCCTAAATTAATGAATAACCGGCCAAGTGCGTGTCAGGCCACGCGCAGTGTAGGGTTCCGTAGTAGCCTATTATTCAATAAATTTACACTTTTTTTTACAATAAAATCATTTTTTCTTCCACTATTTTTAATTCAAACTTATAAAATTTATTTTCTATTTTTTAGTTGGATTTTCTATAAAAGCGTATTTTTTTAGTTTTTTTAAACTATTATTTATTATTGCTTTAAAATCATGGCAATTACACTAGGTGTTCTTTCACTTATTTTATGGAGTAAATTAACTTGAATTGAAACTGATTTAAGTTATATTATAGTGCATTATTCTATTGTTGAAAAGTGTTTGGCACATTCACTGTTTCACACAAAAACACATTTTAGAAACGCTCTTTCGAGCCACAAATGTCTTGTGATATAAATTACACACTATTTTATTGGACTAACACACTTTTTTTAATTACGTCGCGTTTTAACTATTTTTAAAATATAAATATTACTGGAGCCGATGTTTATCCGATGACAGCGCCATCTCCTCTCCATTTTTTTCTCTCTCTCTCATTTTTTGATTGAATGCCCCATTTACGAAATATTAAAACTTTAAAGTGCAAATTTTTGTTCCAGTAGGGCGCCCCCCCCTCTAAAAGCTAAACTGCTGGCTTGAAAAATCTGGGAAAATTCGTGATAATAGCGCATTTCATGAACTTTAAAGGAAAATTATAGCGGTTAAGATAACTTTATTAATTTAGCAGTAATAGTCGTTGAACTTGGGTGTTGGATAATTTTGTACCAAATACAAAGCGTCATCACGTATATTTCAAATTAGTGAAAAAAATCCAACGGTCGCGCGTCGTGTTATCAAAGTATGACAAGTTTTACAAGTCGTAAGAACACATAGATTATTTCGGCACTCACGATAAGAACCGTGCTAGCCTAATGGTTTAATGAGCTAGTGACTACGACATTGCTTAGTGAGCATGGGCCCATGACATGCGTCAGCTTATCAGATTTTGCCATGTTGCGTGATACAGACGCCAATATTCCCGCGCGGCGTGTGTTGAACGGATGGTGGTCTCCATTTTTTGCAAATAAGTCAGGGTTCAGTCTAACATACACTGCCACCTGGTAGATTACCACAGATGGCAGTGTCAGTATACCCAACTGTTTGAAATATGGCGGGCAGAATCGGACCATTTAATACGAGCCACAACATGTACGGCACGCTTCTGCATTCTAAACACGCGCAGCCACTCCGCAGCACGGCCCCAGAGCTCCGTGCCGTACTATAGCACCGACTGCACCGTCGCGATGTAGCACAACCGCACCACACTCTCGGGAAGAAAGCGAGAAATCCTATAGAGAGCGAAGCATGCACTGCCTAGTTTCCACAGACCCTATCAATATGAAACTCCCAGGTGAGAGCTCTATCCAACTCGAAGCCCAGGAATGTGGTGGTGTCGCACTGATGCAGCTCAGTCCCACTTTCAGCATAGACCTGCAACTTCCGCGGCCGATGTCCGCCCAGACAGACATGCATGTAATGGGTCTTAGTCAAATTTAAAACTAATCCACTGTCACGAGACCATGAACCATGAACCATGTCACGAGACCATTCTCATTACTGCTAAACGACTTGCCTGACGTAGTAACTGCGGCCGACGTGCTTACTCGTATGTACGCGGAAGACGACGCGGCAGTGGTTACGGCACCGTCCGTAGATGAGCTCGAACGATGACTGAACGAGGCGGCGCACCACCTCGTGGTAGACGATACGCACGATACGCGTACTGACGGTCCGACAGCGCGTTCGTATTAATCAGGTACTCCGTTAATCGCGAGCTAATTCCGTTTTCTAACACCTTTGCTACCACGGGGATTATAGACACTGGCCTATAGGCGTCTATATCCTGGCGTTTCCTTTTGCCTTTATACAACGGTGACACTTTGCTCAATTTTATCGGGGTGGGATACACGCCGTGACGTATATACGCGTTAAATAATCCTGCCAGCACGGGCGCTAGAGGAGCTGCTGCCATGCTTAGGAATTTCATGGAAAGTCCGTATGCGTCTTTCGACGGTTTGAGCGGTATTTTTTTAGTGATGATGCTAAAAACCTCATCCACCGTGAACATGCGCAGTCTGAGCGAGCGGTCCGCCGGCGGTCACGCCGGTCTCAGGGTACGCTGCACGCGGGCCGGGTCAGCCGGCGGCGCGCCGCTCTCAGGGTGCGTTGAACGCGGGCCGGGTCAGCCAGCGGCGCGCCGCTCTCAGGGTGCGCTGCACGCGGGCTGGGTCAGCCGGCGGCGCGCCGCTCTCAGGGTGCGCTGCACGCGGGCCGGGTCAGCCGGCGACGCGCCGCTCTCAGGGTGCGCTGCATGCGGGCCGGGTCAGCCAGCGGCGCGCCGCTCTCAGGCTGCGCTGCACGGGGGCCGGGTCAGCCAGCGGCGCGCCGCTCTCAGGGTGCGCTGCACGCGGGCTGGGTCAGCCGGCGGCGCGCCGCTCTCAGGGTGCGCGCGCTGCACGCGGGCCGGGTCAGCCAGCGGCGCGCCGCTCTCAGGGTGCGCTGCACGCGGGCTGGGTCAGCCGGCGGCGCGCCGCTCTCAGGGTGCGCTGCACGCGGGCTGGGTCAGCCGGCGACGCGCCGCTCTCAGGGTGCGCTGCACGCGGGCTGGGTCAGCCGGCGGCGCGTCGCTCTCAGGGTGCGCTGCACGCGGGCTTGGTCAGCCGGCGGCGCGCCGCTCTCAGGGTGCGCTGCAAGCGGGCCGGGTCAGCCAGCGGTGCACCGCTCTCAGGGTGCGCTGCACGCGGGCTGGGTCAGCCGGCGGCGCGTCGCTCTCAGGGTGCGCTGCACGCGGGCTTGGTCAGCCAGCGGCGCGCCGCTCTCAGGGTGCGCTGCACGCGGGCTTGGTCAGGCGGCGGCGCGCCGCTCTCAGGGTGCGCTGCACGCGGGCCGGGTCAGCCAGCGGCGCGCCGCTCTCAGGGTGCGCTGCACGCGGGCTGGGTCAGCCGGCGGCGCGCCGCTCTCAGGGTGCGCTGCACGCGGGCCGGGTCAGCCAGCGGCGCGCCGCTCTCAGGGTGCGCTGCACGCGGGCCGGGTCAGCCAGCGGCGCGCCGCTCTCAGGGTGCGCTGCACGCGGGCTGGGTCAGCCGGCGGCGCGCCGCTCTCAGGGTGCGCGCGCTGCACGCGGGCCGGGTCAGCCAGCGGCGCGCCGCTCTCAGGGTGCGCTGCACGCGGGCTGGGTCAGCCGGCGGCGCGCCGCTCTCAGGGTGCGCTGCACGCGGGCTGGGTCAGCCGGCGACGCGCCGCTCTCAGGGTGCGCTGCACGCGGGCTGGGTCAGCCGGCGGCGCGTCGCTCTCAGGGTGCGCTGCACGCGGGCTTGGTCAGCCGGCGGCGCGCCGCTCTCAGGGTGCGCTGCAAGCGGGCCGGGTCAGCCAGCGGTGCACCGCTCTCAGGGTGCGCTGCACGCGGGCTGGGTCAGCCGGCGGCGCGTCGCTCTCAGGGTGCGCTGCACGCGGGCTTGGTCAGCCAGCGGCGCGCCGCTCTCAGGGTGCGCTGCACGCGGGCTTGGTCAGGCGGCGGCGCGCCGCTCTCAGGGTGCGCTGCACGCGGGCCGGGTCAGCCAGCGGCGCGCCGCTCTCAGGGTGCGCTGCACGCGGGCTGGGTCAGCCGGCGGCGCGCCGCTCTCAGGGTGCGCTGCACGCGGGCCGGGTCAGCCAGCGGCGCGCCGCTCTCAGGGTGCGCTGCACGCGGGCTGGGTCAGCCAGCGGTGCACCGCTCTCAGGGTGCGCTGCACGCGGGCTGGGTCAGCCGGCGGCGCGTCGCACTCAGGGTGCGCTGCACGCGGGCTTGGTCAGCCAGCGGCGCGCCGCTCTCAGGGTGCGCTGCACGCGGGCTGGGTCAGCCGGCGGCGCGCCGCTCTCAGGGTGCGCTGCACGCGGGCCGGGTCAGCCAGCGGCGCGCCGCTCTCAGGGTGCGCTGCACGCGGGCTGGGTCAGCCGGCGGCGCGCCGCTCTCAGGGTGCGCTGCACGCGGGCTGGGTCAGCCGGCGACGCGCCGCTCTCAGGGTGCGCTGCACGCGGGCTTGGTCAGCCGGCGGCTCGCCGCTCTCAGGGTGCGCTGCACGCGGGCCGGGTCAGCCAGCGGCGCACCGCTCTCAGGGTGCGCTGCACGCGGGCCGGGTCAGCCAGCGGCGCGCCGCTCTCAGGCTGCGCTGCACGCGGGCCGGGTCAGCCAGCGGCGCGCCGCTCTTAGGGTGCGCTGCACGCGGGCCGGGTCAGCCAGCGGCGCGCCGCTCTCAGGGTACGCTGCACGCGGGCTGGGTCAGCCGGCGGCGCGCCGCTCTCAAGGTGCGCTGCACGCGGGCTGGGTCAGCCGGCGACGCGCCGCTCTCAGGGTGCGCTGCACGCGGGCTGGGTCAACCGGCGGCGCGTCGCTCTCAGGGTGCGCTGCACGCGGGCTGGGTCAGCCGGCGACGCGCCGCTCTCAGGGTGCGCTGCACGCGGGCTGGGTCAACCGGCGGCGCGTCGCTCTCAGGGTGCGCTGCACGCGGGCCGGGTCAGCCGGCGGCAAACTGCCCGCAACTGGCCGCGCCAACGAACCTGGCATTCATGGAATTTAAAGCATCCTTCTTTGTTGGAAAAGGCAAGTTGTTGGAAATTTTAACTATATCTGTAAAATCTAAATTACATTTGTTCGATTTACCTCTTGGCTCGTTTAATATACCCCCCCATTTCACATTCTGTAATTTTGTGATGGATAAAGCTAGAACCCTGAATTTTTAGTAACATGTAGTGCAGAGCATATGCCTCAAATATATTCTCAATAACATTCATTTTAAATGTTTAGTTAAAGAAATATTTCCCGTAAGAGTTCTTTAGTATTTGAGTATTTAAATAATCTAAAAATGTTGTAATTTCAGTCACGTTTTAGAGAAATACAAGCTGCATACGTACAAGTAAGTTGTAAGTTTGTAATCCTATATATATGTGATTACAAAGTTAATTTTGTAGTTCCTGCAAATAGTAACAAGGTAGGCCTACCGAGCACTACGATGTAACGATGTACGATGTAAGACCTTACGACTTTCGCAAATTGACCCATATATTTAAAAAACTTGGGCGCGTGGCTGATCTCAAGACAATTAAAACCATCTACTTGGCCTTATGTCAGTCAATTCTTAGCTACTGTATTGTATGCTGGGGCTCTGCAATAAAAACACAAATTTTAAAATTGGAAAGAGCCCAGCGGTCCATATTAAAAGTTGCATACCGCAAACCATATAGATATTCAACAAACGCCCTATACGAAGAAACCAAATGTCTTAGAGTTCGACAGCTTTATATCCTGGCAACAGTACTTCGGTTTCATAAAACAGCACAAAATACTTTAACTAGCTCAAAGCAAACTGCCCGTAGGAACAATTGGGATTTACCTAAAACAAACACCATGTTTGCAAAACGTGCCTTCTCATACAAAGGTGCATTTATTTACAAACACCTTCATAAGCTCAAGAACATTCTGCACACAACACGATTCATCTGCAAACGTACAGTTAAAACCTGGCTGATGTCCCTGGGCTATGAGGAGACGGAGCGATTACTTTGTGTAGACAGATAACAATAGGGGGCCTGCTCCTGTAGGCTGTGGCGGAATGCAGTGCACAGATTAGAAACTAAAAAAACAGTCCTTTTCATATAAGCAGTAAATAACTACCTAATGTGCCCCCTAATCTTCTCTTGATTTTTTTTTTAATTCTGGTTATATCTGCGTTTTTGCTTTAATAAATTCGAAACCTATGAAATTTTTTCTGCCATCGGTAACTACAAGGAACAGGCCCCTTAATTTTCTTTTTACGTAGATGCCCTTAAACATGTACCTAGCTTTATCTATTTTCAATCAATCATATTACACGTATTTTATTTTAAAAAACAAATAACTTCACCTAACTATTTATTATTGCTCTCAAAATCTTGTAACCCAAACATTGTCTTCTAATGCTGAGCCCAAATCTACAAATCTATGAATCTTTCAGTAGGTATCCACTGTTCTATTCATTTCGAATAAGCATCTATATCACTCATAGGTACACACATACTCTCTCTCTCAGTCGCGTTTGTTCTTATAAACAACAACAACACATACACACAAACACACATGCGCACGCACACACACGCACACGTACACACACATACACACACACACATATACACACACACACACACACACACGCACACACAATACCTCTTTTAAACTTACTATTGGGATTGTTTAGATTGTTATACTTCAGTTGTTTTGTAGAAGTTTTATAAATTTTGTCTTAATTTTGTATAATTTACTATTTTATTGCCTTTTTACTAAACGATCATATCATACTGTTATTCTTGTACTATATTTAGCTACTGCTGCAATATAATGTACAATAATGATCAATGCAGGAAGAGTGAATCTCACAACACAGGGCTTCCTAGTGTGAGATTCAAAGCGCATAAGCTTTGTTTTAGTATATAAGCAATTACGAAACTCTGTTTTAATGTGCTAAAGTGCAAATAAATATTATATTATATTATTATTATACTTATTTTTTAGACTTACGAAAAGAGATGAGATCCCATCAAAAACATTACATACTAGCAGCCCGCCCCGGCTTCGCACGGGTAGAACATATATGCCTACAAAATTTACATCAGTTTGTTGCATCAAATATAAAATATTAACATATTTAACAATCATCGTCATATTTCAACCAATTTACACAAAACCTTAACGAATTATGCACCTAAATCTTCCTCATAAACACTGGCTATTGGTGAAAACCGCATGATAATCCGTTCAGTAGCTATTGAGATTATTGCGAACAGACAGACAGACGCAGTGATGGACTTTGTTTTATAATACTTACGTAGTGATATTGGACGGCCCTTTGGCGTAAAGGATAATTACCCTGATTCTGACCCGACGGTCGTTGGTTCTAATCCTAGCTATATACCTACCAATGAAAGTTTTATGTGCATTAATGAATCATGGGTTTTCGTACAGAGGTAGTGGGATCATGGAACCAAAATCAATCAAATCATGGGATCAAAGAAGGGGAGAAATACGTTTAACGTGTGTATCTGTGTCTGTCTGTAGCATCTTAGCACCCAACCAGATGAACTGATTTTGATTTTATTATTGATTTCTTTTTTGTTTGATAGATGTCTTCATCGAGAGTGTTATTAGCTTTGATTCATGAAAATTCGTTCAATCATTATAAAACTATGAGCTTTTTTCTAGTTAATTGCGCAATGAAATCAACTTTCATAGGTCTGATCAATTCGAAAATCTTCTTCTTCAACGATATTGTAAGAACATGGAAGCATTGACCTGATGCTGGGACATGTACTCTACAGAATACTCAAATCCACACCAACTTACTGCTCAGATTTTAAATGTCGTGTTTAGAGTCATTGGAATGCTTTTATTGAAAAGATTAGATCAGTCGGGTCGGTTTATACATAGATCATAACTATATTATACAATAGAATTTTATACAGTAAAAATATATTATTATACTATATTGACTTCAAATTGATTGTGATCGGTTGGGATCTACAGCATCGCTAAGCTTATAATAATATTTTCTTAATATAATAATTTTTTTTATACTTACTAATATAACTAATATTTTATAATTACTATAGTTACTAAGAACTATGACCTAATCTGTGGTAACACTGCAGATATTTTATTATATTTGCGATGCGTGTATGTGAAATCCGTGATATTGTGGGGAACCCTAAGCCCAGCGGTGGAGCAGTGGACTGTATTCGGTGAAAATATTCGATGCCGCAGACTCCGGGTTCCATCACTCATCTGGTCAGACACAGTATAAGTGTGGTCTAAAGACCACACTTATACTGTGAAGCTTTGGAGCTGGGATTTAAACACGTCTTCAAGCCTTGAAACGCTAATTTATTCCTTCTTCACAATTTCTTCTTAATAGCTACTGAGCTATTCACTAGTCACTTAGTCACTATTCACTATTCTTCCTAGTTTTCTTTCTTCTTACTAGTAGAGCCGCCGTTGGTAAACTGAACAGTTTTGCACGGTAGCGACGCTCTATTTATACTGTTGTTGGTACTTGCAAAAGAGCGATAGTCTGGGAGCGCCCGCACTCTGTCTCGCGGGACGTGTCCATGTGCGGGCGCACGCACGAGATGCCGACTTTACGGAGATATACTCTCCCGAGATGCTGTTTAGTCGAGCGCTAACCATCAGAGAGTGCGGAGCTCTCCCAGACCTATGCTATTTGCAAGTACCAACCCTATTTCTATACCTAACCTGGACTAGGTTGACTATCTGTTACATCTGTCTATTAAAGCCGGACATGCTTTAATTTTATCTAGTACCTGTCTACCTAGGTTGTACGAATGACCTGTCTGTAGTCCTATAAGACCTATTATACTGTTACAAACCTTATACGAGTTATATTCCTATGTTCTAATAAGAATCTAACAAGAATCTATCTATAATAAGGCTGTCTACGAATGCGATACAAATACAAACTATATGTCTATCTATCTATACGAATATGAACGTTATACATTGCAAAGTGCCCTACCTGTCCTAGAGTACTAGCTTAACTTATCTTTATTATATACAACTTATAACTAACTATACATAGTGCGTTCATATCGTCGGTGTACGTCGTTGTCCGGAACAGATATCTTCGAGCGTTTTAATTTGAATTATATACTGTAAAGGACAATTTTAATCTATAATATGTGGCCAAGCTAATTAACGTAATTATTTGGATAAGGATTAATACTATACAGTGTGGAAATTAAACTCAGGCCCTGGAGGGAAACTACTTTAAATCCTTAAGCTAGCTCATTTTACTTAAAGGAGACATTCCTTTATTTTTGAAAAGAAACAAATCTGCATTAAAAGATTTTTTAAAACTAGCTTGCTTCGCCCGGGACTCGAACCAACTAAAATTTAAAAAAATAAACACTCTTTATTTTAATATACTAATCGGTAGTATTAATATTCAGGATAAAGTTTCTCTAACAAACATTAGGTCTTAAAAATAAAAGTAATCGTTAAATCTAACATCAACTTTATTTTACTATCAATTTTGTAACACTTAAATTATTTAACTGATAAATTGTTCGAAATGAGCCCCGTCGTTCCGGCTACACAACATTAGTCGCCGTTGAAATTCATTTCTTGTAGCCTTCAGCAAAGTGTTGTGGTGTATGCCCCTAATAACATTTTCTATCGCAATCCTTAGCTCTTGAACGGTTTCATAGCAAGTTTCATAAACAACATTTTTTACATGACCCCATAAAAAGAAGTCCATGGGCGTCAGGTCTGGACTTCTTGCAGGCCATCTAATCGTCCCGTTTGTACCTATCCAGGCATTGAAATTTTCATTAAGGTATGCCCTGGCAATTCTGCTGTTGTGGGCAGGTGCACCATCTTGTTGAAAAATGATATTATTTCGTTCCTCTTCTAGCAGAAGATTTAATTGATTTTGTAAAAGCTCCAATATTTCAATGTATTTTGCTGCATTCAGATGTCCTTCGTAAATGTGCATCAAAACAACCATGTTACTTTTGATTCCACACCAAACATTAAACGAAAATCTGACCTGATTGTTCGTTTCACGGACACGGAATGGATTTTGACAAGACCAATAATGATTGTTATGTCTGTTATACATTCCATTATTACTAAAATTTGTTTCGTCAGACCATACAATACAGTCCAAGAAATTTGGGTTGCGGGCTATTTCTGTTTGAATATTTTCACAAAACTGTAATCTCCTGTCACTATCTCCGGGATGTAGTTTCTGCACCAATCGCCCATCACGATAACATTTGTATTTGTATTTTTTCAGAACTTTAAGTATACTAGTATGGTTGATGCCTATCTCTTGAGCAGCTTCCCTGCTTGAAGCCTTCGGGTAACACTCGAAGTATGTCAAAATGTTTAACTCAACATCGCTATAGTCCAAATTTTGTTGCTGTGGGCGTCCAGTCTTCTTTTTAAAACTTCCAACGGTCAGTAAATTATTCACAATTCGAGACAAAACTTTTCTAGATGGTAGTTCTCTGTCTGGATACTTCTCGCGATACCACTGCAGAGCTAAATCGTAGCTCTTGTTGCAAACAAAGTAAGCTTCTAATAACTCGAATTGTTCTTGATACGCCATTATCAGATAATTTAATTACGTAAGGAAAGCAACACTACTTAAATAAAATCTGTTGAAAAAATCGTTCGAACTTTAAAATTATTGTCCCGCATTGCAAACAAAGTCAAACGTTCCATTTTTAAACTTCTCCACTGAACGCCTCGGATCATGTAAGAAGGAAATGTGCATAGAGGTATTACCACCATTGAACAATTTTCTTATCGAAGATTTCAACAAGGTACTTAACGATAAATTAGCAAGCGTGTACTTCATACGAAGTCTTTGAGTGTTGGAGAGATAACAGAACTGTTACGTGTCTTTTACTTGTTATAAGTGAACAGTAACCAAACATTTTTTAGAGAAACTTTATCCTGAATATTAATACTACCGATTAGTATATTAAAATAAAGAGTGTTTATTTTTTTTAATTTTAGTTGGTTCGAGTCCCGGGCGAAGCAAGCGAGTTTTAAAAAATCTTTTAATGCAGATTTGTTTCTTTTCAAATATAAAGGAATGTCTCCTTTAAGTAAAATGAGCTAGCTTAAGGATTTAAAGTAGTTTCCCTCCAGGGCCTGAGTTTAATTTCCACACTGTATACTTGAAAATAGCCTTGGATGTTATGTAATATTTTTTAACAAAAAATTAAAGATTAAAATGGTTACTGTGAGTCAACCTCAAGAGATAGACATATGCTGTCGCGGACTTTTTTGTAGGTCTTATTAAGTTGTACAACTCTTGCATAGAAAATATTCTTCTATCTATTTTCAATTGAGCAGCGTTCGTAAGAAACGTGTTTTTTCGACCGTTTTTCAGTCGACTTAGGTTGCAAATTAGGTCTCAACGAATGTACCTTTGATTTAAACGGGATAATATATAGCCTATTTTTATTCCGAAAGTCCATTCTATATATTAGTGAAAGAATTTTTTAAATCGGTCCAGTAGTTTTTGAGCCAAATCATTACAAACATACAAAAATACAAATGTTCTCTCTTTATAATATTATTAGTATATTAGTATTAGTATAGACAAAAAGTTGCATGTCTCGCATCGCAGTTCTTATACCTCAAAAACGTTTTAAGATGTAGGTAATATTAAAACCAGTCGGTTTAAAATATACATGTAACGTTTTCGATAGAATCTTACTGCAATGAATGCACAGTGCGACTATAAGTATCGAAACAGCCGCTAGGGAAAACTAAAGAAATAATTACTTATGAATTAGCCGCCACTTGAGATTTGCGGATGATATCGTCATCATGGCTGAAACAGTGCAGGACTCGAAATACATGCTGACCACCCTTGCTGATTCTTCTGCACGCATACGTCTCCGGATGAGCTTGGATAAAACCAAGATCATGTTCAATGATCATGTTATTCCGGAACTGATTGCCCTGAACGGAGTTCATCTCGAAATTGTTCACAAATACGTCTACCTTGGGCAAATCTTGCAGTTGGGTAAAAACAACTTCGAGAAGGAAGCTCGCAGAAGGAACAGCTTGGATGGGCAGCATTCGGAAAACTTTTTCGAGTCTTTTCATCGCCCATACCACAAAGCCTGAAGACGAAAGCCTTTAACTAATGCGTTCTACCTGGAGCCAAGACGTGGACAGTGACAGTTCAATTTCGCTCAGCGAGCTATGGATAGGGCTACGCTCGGAGTCTCTCTGAAGAATCTAATTCGAAACAAAGTCATCCGTCAGAGAACCAAAGTTATCGACATAGCTCAAAGAATTACCACACTGAAATGGCAGTGAGCTGGTCACATCTGTCTTAAACGTAGTGCAGGACGCCAGCTAGATAGAACGATGATATACGCAAGCTGGCTGGAATTGGATTGATTGGATTGAATTGAAAGCTGGCAGCGGTTACAATCGCATAGCTGAAGATCGAGCTCAGCGGCGTGCCATAGAAGCCTATGTCCAGCAGTGGACGGAAGTGGGCTGGTAATGATGATGATAACCGACCAATTTTTTCTAATTAAATGAAACCGTTGTAGGTCAATCTCACTATCAGGTCGTAATATACATCCAGTAATGGCTAAATACACAGAACAGATAAAGTAGTGAATGATTACCGTTTATTAATAGTTTCCAGCACAACGGCATTACTCACCTGATATGAAAGTAAGAACAGTCAACAACTCGTTATCTTAATGTTTGACCTGTGACTGCTGTGAGCTTTCCACACAATAAACAATTATTTTATGTTAGAGTAGGCAAACAAGCAGACGGCCCGCCTGATGGAAAGCGGTTACCGTCGCCTATGAACATCTACAACACTTTATAGTGTCCGCCTGGCCAGCTACCACTCTCAAGTTAGAAAATCTGTCGCCTAACATCTAATGTGTTCCGGCAGCTATCCTTGAGAGCCAGTTCCCATTCTAGGCCTAGCGTGCTTACCATCTTCGCCCGCATCATCAATTACCAACAGGTGAGATAGTGGTCAAACGCTAGCCTATAAGATATATATTAAAAAAACACCATGAGTATTGGTGATGCTTTGCTGACCTTTGAGGAGTTTGTGGATACTCATTTTTAACCGACTTAAAAAAAAGAAGGAGGTTTCTCAATTCAACCGTATATATATATATATATTTTTATGTATGTTTGCGGATAACTTCATCGTTTATGAATCGATTTTGATGATTATATTTTTGTTGGAAAGGAAATATCTCAAGACCATTGTAATTTCATCGAGATTTGATAAATATCTCCAAAAATATGTCGATTAACGTCACAAACTTGCTACTGAAACTCACATGGCATGAAAGTCGGTTGTTTTTACATTTTATAAAGCATATAATAAAAGAGTCCAATATATACTCGTAGCTAGAGGGAAGTATCGCTGCGGGCAGATCATTCCACATGTTACAGGTCCGAACTCCGAGAAAGCCACGGTTGAAGAGGGTGGTGCGAGACTTACAAGTTTACTAGAGTTTTAAATATTATACAAGTTAAAATGTGGGCCAATTATAAATAAAAGCAATAAACTGCGGCCAAGTGCGAGTCGGACTCGCACACGAAGGGTTCCGTACCGCAGTACAAAATGTAATAAGATCAAGCGAGAAATGCCGGAAATACACGTTTCTTGTATTCCCTTTTAATCTTTACCCCCGACGCAAAAATATGGGGTGTTATAAGTTTGACGTGCGTATCTGTGTGTCTGTCTGTGATATTGTAGCACCCAAATGGATGAACCGATTTGATTTAGTTTTTCAGTTTGATAAGTGTCTTAATCGAGAGTGTTCATAGCTTTGATTCATCAAAATCTGTTCAGCCGTTAAAGACTACGTCCTTTTTACGGTTTCGTACCTCAAAAAGTAAGAAAGGAGTCCTTATATATATCCCGTCTGTCCGTCTGTTTGTCTGTCTGTCCGTGTGTCACCACCGATTTTCTCAGGAAAGGGTGGACCTAAGAAGTTGAAATTTATACCAGATACTGAGATCTATAGTCCCTATCAGGTATAAAAATCAAGGTCCTGAGTCAACGGGATAAAAAGATATGCCAATACCAATTTAGATTATGTGAAAACTTGTAAGTACAAAAATTTACAATATTTTTAAAACTTTTTTATTTTTCGGAATTTTCCCTTTACTTGCGCTGTAAGAGCTTGCTTTTAACCAAAATTGACAATTCTAGGTCAACCGGAAGTACTCTATTGATTTTGGGTCGAAAACCTATATGGTAGTTACCGTTGACCTATAATGACGAAATTTGACCAGAAGCACGGTCTTGGCGCATTTATATAGGAATAAATCTGAAAAGTGTAATTATGTGGTGTGATAACTAAAAAAACAACGGGTTGCACTCCGGGAGTGCCGTCAGGAGTAAAAACTTAAACACGTCATTTTGAATAATTTGGAATGACACCTCACACAAGCGCCCTGCGCTCCGTTTGTATGACACCTCACACAAGTGCCCTGCGCTCCGTTGGAATGACACCTGACACAAGTGCCCTGCGCTCCATTGGAATGACACCTCACACAAGTGCCCTGCGCTCCGTTGGAATGACACCTCACACAAGTGCCCTGCACTCCGTTGGAATGACACCTCACACAAGTGCCCTGCGCTCCGTTGGAATGACACCTCACACAAGTGCCCTGCGCTCCGTTGGAATGACACCTGACACAAGCGCCCTGCGCTCCGGTGGAATGACACCTCACACAAGTGCCCTGCGCTCCGTTGGAATGACACCTCACACAAGTGCCCTGCGCTCCGTTGGAATGACACCTGACACAAGTGCCCTGCGCTCCGGTGGCACTCTTTTGGCACGGAACCCTAAAAATAAGCCTAACCAGTAGGTATGTAAAGGGTGTCTCAGTAAGAGTGCACTTTTCCATTTTAAAATAAAAACAAGTATTTTATGACCGCGAGGTGTAAGTAAGATAACGCCAGGATCAGTATATATAGCGAGCGAGAGTCACCCACACACATCAGTACGTGACTGTTGCGGAGACAGGAGACACACATTGTACCACCATGACCTCCGTGAGAACGTCACTGCTAGCTGTGCTGGTGATCTTCAGCGGGTGAGTCTGTTTTGTACATGCTGATGTTATCTTCCGAGAGTTTCACGACTGATTTTCAAAAAAGGAGGAGCTGCTCAAATTCTGCGGGTTTTTTAGGGTTCCGTAGCCGAATGGCAAAAAACGGAACCCTTATAGATTCGTCATGTCTGTCTGTCTGTCTGTCCGTCCGTATGTCACAGCCATTTTATTCCGAAACTGTTAGGACTACAAAATTGAAACTTGATAGGTAGATGTATTCTGTGAACCGCTTTCTGATTTTTATACAAAAGTTAAAAAAAATAAAGTTTAAGGGGGGCATCCCATACATGGAACTGAAACAAAAAAACAATTTTTATCTTCAAACCTATACGTGTGGGGTGTTTATAGATAGGTCTTCAAAAATGACATTGAGGTTCCAAAAATCATTTTTTCTCAAAGTCAATCATTTGAAAGATAGGCGCGTCTAAAGTGGTAAAATGTGTGTCCCTCCCCCCCCCCCCCCTCTAACTTTTAAAGTATGGGAGTGAAAAATCTAAAAAAAATATATGCTGTAGATCTCAATAAAAACTAACAACGAAAATTGGTTTGAACGAGATACAGCCAGCAATTTTTGAGATATGGCGACCGCAAAGATAACTTTGTTTTTCATACAAACACTATGAAAAAAAAAGTTAATTTTGTAGTTGCGAAAAATCATAATATTATGTTTCTTTGAAGTGTTTCACACTTTATATTTTTGTAAATTGTTAAACACAATCCAAAATTTCATCGTACCGACGGGACTTGAACCCGCAACCTCCGGTATGACATGTTCCGGTGCTTTGCCAATTAAGCCACGGTGCGAAGTATCGTTACGACGAAATTAGTGGATTGCATTTGTTAACCCAATTATGCATTGGTGGCGCCATCTATGACTACTTATTACGTAAGTTAATCATTCGGAAGAAATCATTACAGTTTTCAAATACGACGAGAGATGTTGCACTGCGTAAATCAAATATTTGATTTACGCAGTGCAACATCTCTCGTCAATTTGCGAAAAATCATAGTTATGGAATACTTAACTGAGTTACGGAACCCTACGAGTGCGAGTCCGACTTGCACTTGGCCAGTTTTTCTAGTTATTTGTATCTATTCGATTTCACCGCCAATAATTGTGAAATTGCGATTTATCAATATATTGTTTGAGTAGACTAAAAGTAGAGTGTCAGGAGTGGAGATTTGATGAGTATCTCCATAGATCAGAGACACTCACCTCGCGGCGTCCACTGTGACCGTCAAACAAAGTACCTACATTATATACGTCTTGTGTGATTCGTCAACCTAAGCTGGTGGGTGGTGGGAGACCTCATTACTCATGTACTGAACTCTGTCTAACAAACAACAGGCAAAAACCTTCACCTTAACAACAACCTGACATACTCGTAAGGCCAGGTTCTAATTCTGTAAAATTTTCAGATATTAAATCTTTATTTAAAATATATTTTTTATACTTTATGGTGATTTGTCTTCTTTTGTGACAGAAACATAATAAATTTCGATTTCACACACACAATAATCAGTTCTTTATATGACATGCAATGATTCATATTTAATAAAACATGTACAAATTCTTAGCAAAGTTTTAATAACGTTCTGCACATTTCGCTAAAATCTAGCTGTATATAATAATGGAGTATCGGTAAGGAACAAAATTACTAACTTTGGGAATTGCTCGCTGAGCTCTTTCAAAAGTCAGCAACAAGGTTTTAGCGGCTCCACCGCATGATTCTATGCAGTATTAGTATGTCAATGATTGGCAACGAGCATAATATGTTATTTTAATAACATTACTACCTGCAACGTAACTAATGATTTTAATAATCGCGATCAGTTTTCCTTTTATATTACCTGTTAGCATTTTAATGTGACTATTAAATTTTAATTGACTATCCAGAATAATGCCTTCTTACCTAATCGATCCATCCTTTTTGAACAGTGACAACTACATAAATTGTTAGAACATTTAAATATTATTACATTTTTAACATTAAAACTATCAGTTTTAGGTGGTGGACCACTTTTAGTACGGCAAAGGTAAGGACTTATGTCTTATCTGCATTGAGACTTATGAGTCAACACGATAAAAAAATAATGGGCAAATTTAGGTTTTGGCGAAAACTTGTAAGTACCAAAATTTACCTGATATTCAACTTTTTTTATTTTTCGGAATTTTTCCTTTACTTGTGCTAACCTTACTTTTAACCAAAATTGACAATTCTAGGTCAACCAAAAGTACCCTATAGGTTTTGGGTCGAAAACCTATAGGGCAATCCCCGTTGACCTATCATGAAATTTGGCAAGAAGCAAGATCTCAAATAAAGGAAAAAATCCTAAAAATAGAAAAAGTTGATAATTAAAGGGTGTCCCCATACATACATAGTTTTCGCCAATTAAGATAGGCCTCTGAGTTATATGAGCGCTGATACAATTTATAGGCCTAACTTAATTGGTACTAATCAACATTGGTACGGAAGCCTCGGTGGGCGAGTCCAACTCGACCTGGCCAGTTTTATTTATAATTTATGAGCTTCCGACATTTCAGCGCTGTTGCAAGCTCCATGTTCACGGAGAAACTGACATGGAGCTTATAATAATGAAGCCATAAATAATGAAAAACATGGTAACTATCCCGTTCAAATATCTTAAAAAGTGTCAGTGATCATGAAAACTTAAAAAAAAATAAAACGCAAACTAATCGCAGTACAAATCTTTTCCGAAGTAGGAAATTCAACATCTATGAAGTTTGGTATGAAAACTCGTACTAAGGGTAGGTACTGGACTCGTGGTGCGCATTTTTAGCAGCTATTATTATTTTATAAATTTTAATAACAACTGTCTCTTATTATTTTTTCTTACCCGATAGGCTAGTGTTTAACCACTATCTCGGCTACTGGAGTTTTTATTGTCTTAATATGTAGCTCAGATTTATTGGAAATATTTTTTTTCGAAACTTTGTTGTCCTGGAGTTATAATGTAAAACCTATTTTTTAATTTAAGTAATTCAATTTTATTCGCTTAAAATAATAAAAATGGAATTTAAGCAAAGGAAATTTAAGTTTGTAAAACAGATCACCATTGGTCGAATCGAAAGTTGACGTCATAATTCACTACTCCACGTGATAGAAACATTGAGCGCGGGAACATAAAAATCAATGTATGGTGTGGTATTATTGTATTTATTTCCAAATATTTTGTTTGCCGCGTATTATTGTGCAAAAATGTATATTACTTACCATTTAATATAGGTAAAAATGAGTACGAGATTAGAGAAACTGCATAATTTAATAAAAACATGCTATTGGCTAAATACAATTATCGCGCGGAATCATAGTTAAAGAAAAAAAAAGCTAGTTTGCTTCAAGCGGCATGTGTCTGACGTATGTGCGTGACGTCACAATTCACTACCAAAGAGCCCGGGAAATTATGGCGTTTAAACTGCTCAAATTTATTTGTATTATTAAAGAGAACAATTTTATTTCCATATTAAACAATATTTACAAATAGTACATATATACAACTTAAAACTATCAATTACATTATATACCTTGATATATTTGTAAAACTACCTAACTATAAACACAAATAAATCTAAACAAAAACAATAAAAACTAAAATGCAGTCTACCAAACCACTACCAGTAGGTAAAGTTCCCAAAATGCTGGCTGTATTCCCCCGTTGAATGGCGATGCTTAGTCTCTGAGCTAAATATATGCCAGCATTTTGGTCCCGTGTCGTTTCTACCAGACGTGCGGAATGGTATTTATATATTGTAGATTGAATATTAAAGTTTATCTTACAGTGTAAACAGCAAAAAACTTAAAACTAAATTAAGATATAATACAACTATTAGAATAAAACTATTTAAACTGATATAAATAAGTAAAATGTTATGAATAAAAAACAGAACCTAGGTCGCAGCTGTCTGCCGGTAACGTTCCCAAAAAGCTGGCGACGTTACCTCGTTGAATTGCTAGGCTAATCCGTTGGCTGAGGAGGTCGCCAGTTCTTTGGTCACGAGTGACGTCGATTATAATACAATAGTATAATCGTCTGGACAGCTCCTTTACAAAACCTCGCGCATCTCGACCCCACGGAACCATTGTTTCGACCCCAAACGGAAGAAAAATGTAGCCATCACCAATGGCAGCATATTTCCTCCGTTTGAGGGTTTTTGCCGCATCCGCTGCCGCACCCGCTGCTCGTGAGGTCCCGCATATGTGGGTCCGCTAACGTGTGAGCACACGTCGCGTCCCACACCAACGGTCTCCCTCGGCACCACGGCACCAACGTCATACCGTCGGGATTAAATTAATTATTAAATATTTATTTAAAAAATAAGTGGACCAATTCCAGCAGTATTTTATTTTTTTATTATGTTATGTGGATGTAATTAGTGAAATAAAAATATTTAAAAGAAACATGCATATTCCCTATTAAGAAAATAAAAACTCCACCAGCCGAGATAGCCTATCAGGTAAGAAAAAATAATAAGAGACAGGTTTTATTAAAATTAAAAAAAAAAAACGTGTGTGTACTTATGTACACGCTACTTTCATCCTAGTGTACACGCGTTAGAAGTTATACTTCTGTGGCGTATGGAAAAAAATAACTAAAATGCAGTAGTGATTAACGATAAATATTAAAATTAATCAAAAAGATTTTATTTAAATAAAAAAGGTTTTATTAACGTAAAAATCACACAGAAAAAAATCAAAAATCACTAGGGTGAAATGGGTCGATACATATAGGTCATAGGTAGACATACATAGGTCAACCGATAGAATATATCTAATCAAATACCGTTAGATGGCGCTTTTTACAGTAAGTAAAATATTTTTTTCGATGGCAACATTACCGGATGTAAATAATGGGGAATGTCACGAAGGAAACGTTTTTTTTTCTTGATGCGTGGCCCGCATCGACCAGGTCTCTTTGGGCCCCTAGTCGGTGCGGGGTCCCTAGGCAGTTGCCTAATCCGCCTTATGGATAATCCCTGCTCCTTCAACATCAAGTGAGATAGTGGTCAAACGCTTGCATATCTTATTACCATAAACATAATACAAAATATGTAATTTATATATTTGTAGGTCTATCCTCGCGCAAACGGAGCTTTTGGACAACAACGAGCATGGTCATAATATCTCAGCACCCGGTAAGTTTCACAAGTATGTTGTCACTAGTGGCGCCCCGCGGCCACGCCCACTTTATTTTGTATCCCATGTCCTATTACATTGGCTATCTCTGTACGAATATCAACCAATTTCCCTGTACCTACAATAGGCATGACGACATTGTCAAAATATCGAAGATTTAATGATTTTAGGGGAAAATACATATTAGTGAAATTTAAAACGCTAGTTTAGTTTTAATGAAAAAAATTAGATTATTAAGATTTTCAATAAATTTTGGATTAATTGGATATTAAATTGGATATTAGATAGATACTATGTATGCAGTAGTAGTAAGTAGGTACATGTAGGTAAGTAAGTAGGTAGATACATGTAGGTATCATCTATCTACTACCTATTAGACTTGGCTGGCACCGACTTCAAATATAGAATTGGGTAACGCTTATAATAATTTTAAGTAAATTATTTTTCGCTTTTGAGTGCCTTTTTGTGGTTATGAAGTCGGTTTTATTTTTTTTGAAAAATAACTTATTTATTTGTCTTTACTACTTGATACATCCAACTTAGATATATTCTAGCTTCTTTTGAACTGAGGTGTTATTTAATTTACTTTCATAGCTTATTATTACAATAAAATTGTCATTTAGTTATACATATTAAAATACGGGACTTATCGCGCCTAAAACATATTTTTTTATTTAACTCGACGTTTCGACCAAGTTGCATTGATCGTGGTCACGAGACGACTCAAATGCATGCAACTTGCGACGAATGCAACTTGGTCAAACGTCGAGTTAAATAAAAATGTATGTTGTAGGCGCAATAAGTCCCGTATTTTAATATTTATAACTATGTGTTCAAATCGCGAAAGTTTAAAGTGTACAAAAACTTGTCATTGTTTATTTTTGAGGTTAGCTCCCTCACAACTTGTAAGTTGGTACTTTAGAGTTAATACCCAATAAAATTAGTAAATTTTTATAACTATTAAAAAACACCTACTAGTACTAGTAGTATTTTTCCTCGTAAACACCTTAATTCTGATAAATCAGCAAGTCAATGTGAATGTATTTCTTCTGAGTAATTTCAATAATTTCAGGTCTTCAAGACAATAATATGAGGATGATGCATTTCGTTATGTACTCGTATCTACAACTAAAACGGGAAGGAAGTATTTGTACAGTAAAGTGAAACATTTGCCCAGAGCATAAATTCCATGCAAAACTATATGCTGTTACATTGATGGTTGATGAAAATGTATCTGAGTGGTCGAAATAAGTGTTACTTTTGCGCTGCAGACCCAAATTTTGCTGATAATATAAATGTTGAAATTTTATGTAGCTTTTGATGAGCAATATACCTATGTCAGGTTTTGTTGAAAATGTTGTTAAATTTTGGAAAACCCATGTGTATCCATCGTTATTATAATGTAAATGACCTAAGCGTGACGTCACAGCCGACGCCATGACACCTGTGAGCTGTTTTCCTGCACTATTGAAATAATTTAAGATCGTTTGAAAAACTAAAAGAGCCGACTTTAAACGTCGCGCTAGTCAAAGTAGCCAGTAGACGTAGTAACTATTATACAAGGTGTCGGGTTTCATATGGTCCAAACGAAAACCGTCGATGGAGGACTCCAAGGGCTACCCAGAGAACCCCCATGTATGTTCCGCGAAAATCTATAGTTTTCGAGAAAATTGCGTTTTACTTGTTTTCGAGTTAGTCCCCGAAATGATGCAATTTATTTAACTTTCATCCCAAACTACAAAGGCCAGAGCCCTAGTTTTTTTGTGGAACTATAAACAATGAATAGGTCTTTCAGGGTAAGCTAGGATTTTTTATTTGGGCTTATTATTTTTTGAGAAAAAAAATAAGACATCACATTTTTTTTATTTCGACGATATTTGAACTTTTACTTTGAGCAGGCTTTTCTCCAAAAAAAACACAGAATAAAAAAAGTTAAAACCGATTTCAAAAACTTGTCTGTTTTATGGACCTGCTGCTCGCCAAATTTCAGACGGCTACGACAAGAGGTTCAGGTTTAAAAACATAATTAACGAAATAGAAAAGATTTCAATATTCAAATTACTTCTTCTGAAATACACTCTGGTAATCTCTTTATTACAGAATCAACTCATATGAAGGAAATAAGTTGTAATAAAAGCCCAAAATATTTGAATTAAGGAACTTTAAGAGTAAAAATTGAGGTTTTATGATGAAAAATATCGATAATTTCCCAAGCCCTTCTTTTTTCATTTTGATAATTTGATAATAAAAGTTAAAAGTTACAGCTATGCACATAATATCGCTTAATAAAGTTTTTTTTTTTAGATCATAAAAGGAGTGATCACTTTTAGTTTTCTACTTCTAGAATAATTTTAGTTTGGTGTTTAATTTACGTAATAGTTTGACCACTATCTCTCTTGATGATAAGTGATGATGTGGTGATCGACGATGATGCTCGCTTTCTTACTTTAACACTCGCGAGCTTGGGTCGTTCTCCCATGTAAAAAATAAAATAATTTGAGGTCAGGCATCTTGATGGCCAGAGACAGATCCATCGCGCCGGATACCTACATCAACTTGTGTAAGTGTCACCCTTAAGATTTCAATTCTACAGCGAAATTAATAAGAATAAATATCAACTTTAACTAAGAGATGCACACAAGAATAGAAGTGCAGACAATGACTTCCTTCATCATATCAGAAGAAACGTCATAAAGCGTTATCTTAAGTGCAATAATGTGCATTGCTGTGAATTGCATTGCTGTAAAGGGACACTTTGAAGTTTATTACAAACTAGAAGTGTCCCGCGGCTTCGCCCGCGTTAAAACCTTTTATTTACTTAAAACTTTTATTTTGTAAAAACGATTCTATCATTAAACACATCAAATAAGAATTAGCCAAATCGGTTCACCCGTTTTCATGTTATCGCGTGACTAATGCAAATCGGGACTCATATTTATAAAACCCTAAAAACCTAAATTTACAGACTTTGTTACCTACCCCATTTCGAAAAATCCTACAACACGTACTTTATCCCATCTTGTTTCGCCATACAAACTTTGAATCCCCGTTCCGTATCCGGGAGGAATTTTTAGAAAATCATTTCTGAGCGGATACCTATACCTACGTCATAATAACTATCTGCATTCTGAATTTCAGCGCAATCCGAAACTATATTGATTTTTAGACTTTGTTACCCCAGTTTATCCTCTTAGGGTGGCATTTTGAAAAAGTCTGATACTCGTATTTACTTATTTATTTACAGAAGTACTTGTGTGAAATGTCGAATAAAACGACTATCCAAACTTTGAACCCCCGCTTTATCCCCTTAAAGAGTGTATTTTGAAAAATTCTTTCTTAGCGGATACCTAAGTCAAAATAACTACCTGCATGCTAAATTTCAGCGCAATCCGAAACAATATTGATCTTCACACTTTGTTACCCCATTGCACCCTCTTAGAGGGGGAATTTCAAAAAAACATGAAACACGTATTTACTTATTTTTTTACTGGAGCACTTGTATGAAGTTTCGAATAGAAAATACTATAAAATATTGTTTTTCCATACAAACTTTGAACACCCGTTTTATCCCCTTCAGGGGTGAATTTTGGAAAATCCTTTCTCAGAGGGAACTATCGTCGTAATAACTATCTGCATGCCAAATTTCAGCGGAATCCAAAACAATATTGATTTCCACACTTTGTTACCCCATTTACCTCTTAGGGGTGGAATTACAAAAAAACATGAAACACGTATTTACTTATTTTTTTACTGGAGCACTTGTATGAAGTTTCGAATAGAAAATACTATCTAATCTTGTTTTTCCATATAAACTTTATACTCCCATTTCATCCCCTTCAGGGGTGAATTTGGAAAATCCTTTCTCAGAGTGAACTAACGTCGTAATAACTATCTGCATGCCAAATTTCAGCGCAATCCGAAACAATATTGATTTTCACACTTTCTTACCCCATTGCATCTCAGGGGGGTAATTTCAAAAAACATGAAACACGTATTTTCTTATTTTTTTACTGGAGCACTTGTATGAAGTTACGAATAGAAAATACTATCTAATATTGTTTTTCCATACAAACTTTGACCACCCGTTTCATCCCCTTCAGGGGTGAATTTCGGAAAATCCTCTCAGAGGGAACTATCGTCGTAATAACTATCGGCATTCCAAATTCAGCGCAATCCGAAACAATATTGATTTCCACACATTGTTACCCCATTTCACCCTCTTAGGGGTAGAATTTCAAAAAAACATGAAACACGTATTTACTTATTTTTTTACTGGAGCACTTGTATGAAGTTGCGATTAGAAAATACAATCTTATCTTGTTTTTCCATACAAACTTTGCACCCCCGTTTCATCCCCTTCAGGGGTGAATGTTGGAAAATCCTTTCTCAGAGGGAACTAACGTCGTAATAACTATCTGCATGCCAAATTTCAGCGCAATCCGAAACAATATTGATCTTCACACTTTGTTACCGTTTCATCCCCTTCAGGGGTGAAATTTGAAAAATCATTTTTCAAAGTTAACTAACGTTGTAATAATTATCTGCATGCCAAGCTGTAGCGCAATCCGAAAAAATATTGATTTTCACACTTTGTTACCCCATTGCACCCTCTTAGGGGGGGATTTCAAAAAAACATGAAACACGTATTTACTTATTTTTTTTACTGGAGCACTTGTATGAAGTTTCGAATAGAAAATACTATCTAATATTGTTTTTCCATACAAAGTTTGAACACCCGTGTCATCCCCTTCCCCTGAAGGGGATTGTGAATTTCGGAAAATCCTTTCTCAGAGGGAACTATCGTCGTAATAACTATCTGCATGCCAAATTTCAGCGCAATCCGAAACAATATTGATTTTCACACTTTGTTACCCCATTGCACCCTCAGGTGGGGGGGAGGAAATTTCAAAAAACTTGAAACACGTATTTACTTATTTTTTTACTGAAGCACTTGTGTGAAGTTTCGAATAGAAAAGACTATCTAATAATGTTTCTCCATAGAAACTTTGAACCCCCGTTTTATTCCTTTCAGGGGTGAAATTTGAAAAATCCTTTTTCAAAGGTAACTAACGTTGTAATAATTATCTGCATGCCAAGTTTTAGCGCAATCCGAAAAAATATTGATTTGCAGACTTTGTTACCCCCATTTCACCCTCTTAGGGGTGAAATTTCGAAAAAACCTAAAACACGTGTTCACTTATTTATGTCCTGAAGCACTTGTGTGAAGTTTCGAATAGAAAAGACTATCTAATAATGTTTCTCCATAGAAACTTTGAACCCCCGTTTCAACGCTTTAAGGGGTGAATTTTAGAAAATCCTTTCTTAGCTGATACTAACGTCATAATAACCACCTGTATGCCAAATTTCAGCGCAATCCAAAACAATATTGATTTGCAGACTTTGTTACCCCATTTCACCCTCTTAGGGGTGGAATATCAAAAAAACCTGAAACACGTATTTACTTATTTTTGTACTGAAGCACTTGTGTGAAGTTTCGGATAGAAAAGACTATCTAATCTTGTTTCTCCATACAAACTTTGAACCCCCATTTCATCCCCTTAAGGGGTGAATTTTGAAAAATCCTTTCTTAGTACACCCCTACGTACTAAGACAAATATACCCTCCAAATTTCAAGTCTCTACGACCAGCGGTTTAGGCTGTGCGTTGTCTGTCAGTGAGTCAGTGAGTCAGTGAGTCAGTCAGTATGTCAGGACAAAGATTCTTATAGTATTAGATTTGACAAGAAAGTTCGGAAAATTGTCGATATTTTTCAACATAAAAATTTAATTCAAAGATATTGGGTATTAATTATAACTTCTTCTCTTCATTTGAATTAATTCTGTAAAAAAGACCAGACCAGAGAATATTTCAGAAGAAATAATTTGAAAATTGAAATCCTTTCTATTTTGTTAATTATGTTTTTAGACCTGAACCTCTTAGCCTGAACTGTTGTAGCCGTATGAAATTTGGCAAGCAGGAGGTCCATAAAACATACAAGTTTTTGAAATCGGTTTTAACTTTTTTTATTCTGTTTTTTTTGGAGAAAAGCCTGCTCAAAGTAAAAGTTCAAATATCGTCGAAATAAAAAAAATGTGATATCTTATTTTTTTTCTCGAAAAATAATAAGCCCAAATAAAAAAATCCTAGTTTACCTTGAAATACCTATTCATTGTTCATAGTCCCACAAAAAAACTAGGGCTCTGGCTTTTGTAGTTTGGGAGATAATTTAAATAAATTGCAACATTTTGGGGACGAACTCGAAAACAAGTAAAACGCAATTTTCTCGAAAACTATAGATTTTTGCGGAACATACATGGTTCTCTGGGTAGCCCTTGGAGTCCTCCATCGACGGTTTTCGTTTGGACCACATGAAACCCGACATCCTGTATAATCTGTTCCAGTAGTAAGTAGTAAATAGTCAAGATAAGTAAATGCATCGTAATACAAATGTTGATACGAGTATATTAATAACGGCTCAGCCGATTTCGTTAAAATTATATTGAGACTACCTCGGAAACGTACCCTACCCATTAAAAAAATAATCATTCGAATCCGTTCACTTGACGGAGAATTCGCGTAACATACACACAAAAAAAACATACAGACGAATTGAGAACCTCCTCCTTTTTGTGAAATCGTTTAAAAATATTAGAAAAATTGCTTTAAACTTCGTTAAATTTAAGTTTATTACCAAAACAAGGTTTTTTCGTAAATAGTAAATTTGTTTCCATATTACGGAAGAGGATTTCAAAAGTTTCGTCACACCTATTCGAGCGTATGTTGATCTGAATGGATTGCTTGATGCATTCCGTTAGATCAGTTACTGTATATTGATCAATCTAATGCAGATGTATCTCGATGAATCGCTTGATGCATCCAGTCAGATCGCTTGATGCGTCTTGAAGAGTCAAGAGACGTTCTCCCCAGTAAACTCGTAAAGATGGCGACGATTACCCCTAGGATTTAGTGATGCTTTCCTTAGAGACATTAACGTTCTCAAGGATATATTTCATTCATTGCGAGACAGCAGGGAGACATTACAAAGTGAATCCACTTGTATTGTATCTCAAAGAACCAAATTAATCTGCGTAATTCTTTTCCATTATAAACTAGGGTGGTTATGTAAATTTAATAACGCATTTAATTGATTACTTGATAGCGCTATTATTTTATTTATTTTTAAAAGATTTAATTTAACGTGCAATGTATGTATGTAAGTAAGTTTGTTCGGGTTGAATCTTGGAAGCTAAATTAGACTCACTTCCCGATGTCCGTTTTGACTCAAATTTGGTGAATGTATCCGCGGTGACAATACAATAATATGGTACCATGGAGCTGGTCTGATGATGGAGACAGAAGGTGGCCCCGGCATCTCTGTGATAAAACAACATAACCCCACCAAGTTTGGGCTCGATTGATTCGTCTTGAAGAGGACTTTACACCTAAATGATATCCAGGGTCTGATAATGAGGCTGGAAGGTGGCAACGGTATCTCTGTGATAAAACAACATAACTCCACTGAGTTTTTTTTATAGCTTATGGGCTAGCGTTTGCCACTATCTCGCCTGTTGGTAAGTGATGATGCGGTCGACGATGGTAAGCACGCTAGGCCTAGAATGGGAACTGGCTCTCAAGGATAGCTGCCGGAACACATAAGATGATTTGTGACAGATTTTCTAACTTGAGGATGGTAGCTGGCCAGGCGGTCACTAGATAGTGTCCTACCACCATGCGGGGGTTGTTGGTTCCTTAACGATGTTTTCCTTCACCAGAATGCGACTGTGAGAAGCGCACATACATTTTTCGATAGAAAAATCCATTGGTACACGGCGGGGTTGGAACTTGGTACCACGGCATCAAAGCCGACTGTTCTCCCGACTAGCTTCAATCTGAAGCATCTTTTTAATCAGCCAATAAGAATCACTAGCTCGTCAGCTACCTGCTTAGATTATGTGTTCTGACTGTGAACCCGAAAAAATTGCAATTTTTGATAAACTTGGCTCGGACCATCTGGGACAAAGTGTCACTTTTTCATGTAAATTATCCACCAAAGGCCAAGAACATTTTTACAGGCCCATATGAAATAAAATATATAAAAATATATAAATATTTAAATTAAATAATTAATATTAAATTTATATATAAATATATAAATGAAAGTATATATTATGTTACTCTTTGGTACTGAGTCAGTATATATTATGTTACTCTTTGGTGTACTGAGAACTGAGGTCGCGGTGACAGCCCCCACCATGCTGCCTACCGCCGGTATGATAAAGCAGACTCGAGTTTTGTCACAATTAACCACTAGAAGGCGCTTAAGTATAGAAGAGTAATCTCTTTGGGTCAAGCCTAAAGGCTCGAACACTTAAATACAGTACCTATGTGAAAATACTCGTCTAATTTTCAGGGTTTATTATTGTTTACTTAGTTACTACTTCTTTTATTATGTCAGATAGGCTAGTGTTTGACCACTTTCTTGCCTGGTGGTAAGAGATGATGCGGTGGAGGATTGTGAACACGCTAGGCGTTGAATAGATATAAGCTTCTAAAATAAGGTAATTTGACAAAAACCAATATTATGCATTTCAGCCAAAGAGCAAAAAATCCTTTTGACATACAATTAAATTACAATGATATTACAATTAATGATATTGACAATGCAAAGTTTTTAGGTTTAATAATTGACAATAAATTAAATTGGAAGGGACACATAGAACACATAAGTATAAAAATAAGTAGTTTAACATATGCTCTTTACAAGCTGTCCAAAACTTTAAATATGAACGCTCTGCTCACCGCCTATTATGGATTAATAGAATCTACTTTGAGATACGGGATAATATTCTGGGGGAATTCGACAAATAAAAACGTTGTTTTTAAAATGCAAAAATGCTGCATTAGAGCTATGTTTAACATACAGATGCGAGATAGTTGCATACCGTATTTTCTAGAGCACAGAATTTTGACACTTCCGTCCTTGTATATTATAGAAATTGCTGTTTTTGTAAAGAATAATCCGAACCTCTTTCCAAAGCTTTCTGAGACGGTAAAACGGAATAGACAAAATTATAGGATTCGGATAATTCCAGGCAAAACGACATTACTTCGCAAAAGTATACTTGGTATGGCCATTACTTAGTAACTATTATATAATCTGTGGCATGGCACCAACAGTTTTTAATAAGATTCCTAAATCTTTGAAGGACCTGTACAAAATTATGTTTAAAAAGAGGCTCAAACAATTTTTGATTCAGAAATGTTATTATAGTAGTGACGAAAAATTCGTCAGTACTATAATAACATAGTACAAATTTTTAAATGACACGTTATAATATATATATATGTATATATATTTATGACATTACTATTTTCATGACATTGTATTGTTTCCCTTTTAATTTCAATGTAATATACAAGAATGACCAGTGAATAGCTAATTATTTATTTTAAATGTATATCTAGCTGAGCAAAGCAGCGCCATCTGCAAAGTTTGCGCGCCCGTTAAGGCAAAACATGACGATCCATTTATTATATTTGTCACAACCTTTTGTAATACGCATGTTTTACGCAAATAAAATATCTTTATCTTTATCTTTAAAGGTATCCTTTGTTTTATTCCCCATAATTATGGCTATTCCTGTACATTTCAGTCAAATCTATACCGTTAAGAGAGGAGATGAGTTACCTCTTCTCGGATAAACGCAAACGTAACCTAAAAAACAAATACATGCACTGATTAAAAATATAGTGTATGATGTATCGTGTTTACAGGTCCCAGCGAGTGTGACCACAGTCAGTATGAGACGTGCTGCACTGCAGATACAGAGTACAAGAATATGTCCGCGAGAGGGCGCCACACGGCGGTGAACATGACCAGCGCCGGCCTGCAGGAGTACACCATGTACTTCGCCACCCGAGGACGCTCAATGCACCTGCAGCTGTCACCGACGTCTCCTGTGGACGAGGGTGATACGTGTTATAATATAGAGGGTATGTACGAGTACTTCGATACTACGATATTCAGACATACTTTAAAACACTCGTGGTTATAGTCCGACCGCGGTAGCTGTGCCTGAGGAACAGAGCAAGCACGACTACATGCTAGAGAGAGATAGCATGCTGCTCTACTATCCCCGTCTCACCGCGCATGTTGCTGAGACACGAACTGTACTACAATACTCATCATAATCAGCCGGTATCAGTCCACTACTGGACATAGGCCTCTCCCAAGTCATACCACTGAGCCCGATCTTCGGCTCTTTGTTTCCAGTCACTGTCCACCGCTTTGCGAATGTCGTCGCTCCACCTGGTCACAGGGCGTCCTACGCTACGTTTACCGATTCGCGGTCTCCACTCTAGAACCAGTCTACCCCAACGGTTATCGGTCCTACGGCAGATATGACCAGCCCACTGCCACTTCAGCTTGCTAATCCAATGAGCTATGTCGATCACTTTAATTCTCTGGCGAATTACTTCGTTCCGGATTCGATCCTGCAGAGAAACACCGAGCATAGCTCTTTCCATAGCTCGCTGAGCGACTTTAAATTGGTGGACCAGTCGAACCGTGAGTGTCCACGTCTCGGCTCCGTATGTCAAGACGGGTAGGACGCACTGATTAAAGACTTTTGTCTTTAGGCACTGTAGTATATGCGACGAGAAGACTCGACGGAGTTTTCCTAATGCTGCCCAGCCCAGCTGAATTCTTCTCTGGATTTCCTTTTCGAAGTTATGTTTGCCTAGTTGGAGCGTCTGCCCTAGGTAAACATACTTAGTGACAACTTCGAGTGGGATTCCATCTACGGCAATCGGTTCCGGAACAACGTGCTCGTTGTACATCACTTTGGTTTTATCCAAATTCATCCGGAGACCGATGCGACGAGAAGAATCAGCTAGGCCATTCAACATCCTCTGTAAGTCCTGCAGCGTCTCTGCCATAATGACGATGTCATCTGCGAATCGTAAGTGAGAGATGTACTTGCCATTGATGTTGATGCCACAATTTTTCCAGTCCAGCGTCTTAAACATATCCTCCAAGGCGTTAGTTTCGGGGATATGACGTCCCCCTGTCTCACTCCTCGACGCAGGTGGATATCATTAGTACGCTGGTTCTGTACTTGTACACTCATCGTTGCGGCATTATACAGACATCTCATCACTTCGAAATATCGCCAGTCGACTTGGCAACGCTGCAAGGACTCCAGAACAGACCAAGTTTCGATTAAGTCGAAGGCCTTCTCATAGTCCACAAACGCTAAGCACAGGGGCCGATTGTACTCTTCGGTCTTCTGTACAATCTGCCGCACTGTGTGGATGTGGTCCATGGTGCCGTAACCGCTTCGAAATCCGGCCTGTTCCGGAGGTTGGAACTCGTCGAGTCTTCGCGCAAGACGGTTCGTGATGACCCTTGAAATCAGTTTGTAGACATGGCTCAGAAGCGAAATCGGGCGGTAGTTTTTCAAGATGGTTTTGTCTCCTTTTTTTAAAAACAAAACCACCATGCTCCTTTTCCATGCCTGTGGAGTTCTCCCAGTGAAGAGAACATAATTGAAGAGCTGTTGCAGCTGGCTTACAGAGCTTTTAGAAGCTCCGTTGTGATTCCGTCTTCACCTGGGGCCTTTCCATTTTTGAGCTGTTTAAGGGCCATCACGATCTCATCTCGGCTGACTTCGGGCAGGTCTTCTGTGAAGTGGCGGGTTAAGGTGGCTCTACAATCCTCAGTATCGGGTACGGGCCTTGAAGCATGCGATGCGTAGAGCTTGCCGTAGAAGTCTTCAACTTCTGACAGAATCTCCGACTTGGATGCGACGACGTTCCCCGTTGACGTCGTCAGCTTTGTGAGGTGGCTTCTACCCAGAGGCTGGGCGAACACTTTTGACCCCCGATTATGCTCAATTGATTCTTTAATCAAGAGCGTGTTAGAGGATCGTAGGTCTTGTCGTACCAGTTTCTTAATGGTTTTGTTGCGCACCTGATTAATTGACAAAGCTGACAAAGGGTCTGTTCGTCTCTCTTCCATTAGTCGAAGTGTTTCCGCCGAAAGTTTGGACTTTTTACCCGTACGCTTGCTCTCGCAAAACTTCGTCCCTTCATCCCTGAGGATTTCCACCACTTCTTCGAGTTTCTGGTCTACGTCATCTGTGGTTTCCAAGGCAGCGAATCGATTTTCCAATTTTAATTGGAATGTTTCGGATCTAGCAACGGTTTGGAGTAGGTTCGGTCGCGTTGACTTCATCAATCGGGATCTTTCGGCTTTGAAGTCGATATCCAGAGTGCCTCGTACAAGTCGGTGATCACTTCCAGTATTGAACCTACTGATCACTGAGACGTCTCTGAATATGCGCCGTTTGTCCGTAATGATGAAGTCAATCTCATTTTTAGTCACAGTGTCGGGGCTTTGCCACGTCCACTTCCTTTGGTCCGTCCGCCGTTTGGTCCGTTCACGTCCACTTTCGTTTCTTTTAGAACGAGTTCATCAAGAAAAGCCCCTCTTTCTCGAGAAAGTTGACAAGCATTTGCCCCCTGTGATTCTAACTGCCAAATCCGTGTGGTCCTATTGTCGATTCACTGCAGGTCTGTACTCCCACTTTGGCGTTAAAGTCTCCCATGACAACGTTGTAGTGAGCCTTGGAGGAGGTGTGTAAAGCTCTAGAGATATCTTCATACATGCTCTCCACCTCATCATCCAAGTGTGTCG
Organism: Cabera pusaria; assembly: GCA_954871355.1. Classification (NCBI taxonomy): domain Eukaryota; kingdom Metazoa; phylum Arthropoda; class Insecta; order Lepidoptera; family Geometridae; genus Cabera; species Cabera pusaria. Next base: position 15,930,192 of record OX940915.1, on the reverse strand, counting down.
AGGTCGGTGCGTAGACCTGGATAACCTTGAGGCTGTACCTCTTGGTTAACTTAATTATGAGGTACGCTACCCTGGTCGACACACTGGAGATTTCTACAACGTTGTCACTGAGAACCTTGTTGACCAGAAACCCGACGCCGCCTTGGGATGGCTGATCTCCTTCTCTGTAGTACATAAGATGGCCCGATTCTAAGGTTATGGTGTCCTATCCCGGTCTTCGGACTTCACATAACCCCAGAATGTGCCATCTTATGTGTCCCAGCTCCTCCTCCAGCTGCGCCAGATGATCATCCAGCCGAATCGTGCGTCCATTATATGTTGCGAGGGTCAGTTTGTTTTGGCGGCCTACCGTAGCCCGGAGATTCTTAGCACCCCCTGCCCTGCCGTTACCGTGACCGCCGCCGTGGTCAGGAATAGCAGGGCGGCCGGGAACTGGGGGCCGCGGCATATTGTGACTTTCCATCCTTCTTTCATCCCTTGGGAGGGATATGCCCTAATCGCCATGCTTGGCAGGCGTGTTGGCGATCGCAGGACGTAGCTTCTCGCACCGGTGACGCTGCTGCCCGTCACCGGCCTGTAGTATTTAGCTACGCCATAATTTGAAATGGTTATACCGCCATTTGTCGGTCGCCAGAGCCCCGTTCGTTGGTCAGCAGGATGCACCACGGGCAGGTGAGGTTGGCTGGGAGCACTTAGATGGTATGTGTGCTCCCTTACATCCCTATCCAATACTAACATGTACTAATTGAATATCGACCTTATCCAGTTGAAGTAGAGAAATAATTGTCTTCTATATATCAACGCACTGCCTAAACCGCTTGTCCTAGAGACATGATATTCGGAGGGTGTGTTCTTTGTGAAGTGAAACTATACACACAGAAAGAGTTTTTCGAAATTACACCCCTTAAAGGGTAAAATGAGAGGTTGTATTTTGTGTGAAACTTTTTATTCCCTGGGTCGCTCGATTGACTCGAAAATTGGGAAACATACTCTTCAATTAAAATTATGACATACGTATGTCACAGTATTTCCAAAATCATCCCCCACGCGTTTATCTGACAATTATATCAACGCACTGCCTAAACCGCTGTTCCTAAAGACATGACATTAGGAGAGTGTGTTATTTGTGAATTGCCTACAATTCACAAATAACACACTCTCCTACACTCTCCACAATCCCACAAAGAAAGAGTTTTTCGAAATTCCACCCCTAAGAGGGTGAAATGGAGGGTTAAACTTTTTATAAATTTTTTTATTCTCTGGGTCATTTGTCTCGAAAATTGGCACACGTACTCTTTAATAAATAAAACCGGCCAAGTCAAGTTGGACTCGCACACCAAGGCTTCTGTACCGACGTTGGTGACCACCCATTACGCTATACCTCTAAATTATATGAGCGCTATTATAACTCAACGGCCTACCTTAATTGGCGTAAAAAAAAATTTTTTTTTAAAAGCGTGAGGTGCATGGTGTCAATAGTTATAAATATTTTATTGACAGATATGAGTAGAGTGATTATCATTTTGATAATATCTTAAATTTCTATAAATATAAATTAATAATAGTGTGAATAAAAAAAAATATTTTATTGTAAAAAAAGCGTAAAGTGCATGGTGTCAATAGTTATAAATATTTTATTGACAGATATGAGTAGAGTGATTATCATTTTGATAATATCCTAACCAGCAAAAACTACACTTAAAATAATCTCTAGACCACTGTTTTCTTGCTCTTATACCATTCTTATATCGTCGTATAAGCCTGGATTTGGGCACCATTTATAAGCGTAATTTGTTTATATCTTTCTAATATCAGTCATATTGAATGTTGTTTTCACTTAAATTATTCTTACCAAAACTTATTTAAGCGAACATAGGCTTACATTGTTTTGACGTTAAGAGTCCTGTGAGCGTAAGAAAGTTTATTTTGATTTTACATAAGATCAAACACAATCGTAAAAAAACTTGGTGTAGTGTTTGTTTGAAAGTTACAACTAATAAAAAAAAAATCGAAAACAGTAAGGATAAAGGTATTTAATAATTATATTGTAATAACCTACCATTATTAACAAGTGTTTCGTTTTATGCTTTTCGATAAGTATTAGTATTGGAAAATATTATTTACTGTAAAGTAGACCCTAGTTTATGCTTCACAACTTGTGCGCTTCATTCATTCATTCATTCATTCAACGCGGTATTTTAAAGGTTGCAACAGGTAAACCATTTTTGTACCCAACCAATCTACTTTATAAGTATTGTGAGGTCCTAACTGTACGCCAGTTATTTATTTTGAACATAATAACAATGCAACACTCAAGACTAAAGTACGACCCCGTAGTTTTGACAAAAAGAAGAAAATACAAAGTCTGTGAACTACCAAATTCAATAAAAACATCATTCATTAAAAAGTTCTTTTACTTTTTGGGACCTTTTCTTTATAATAAAATCAACAAAATTTTGAATACATACATGTTAACAAAATCAGAAGTAAAACATAAAGTCACAGTTTGGCTACAAGAAATGACCTACGAAGAAACTGAAGAACTTATAAAGACTTTTCAATAAGTACCTCCTATGAATTTATGCATATCTTTAGTCAAACTAATAGCATTCATACATACTTTTAAACTCACGCTTTTATACACCTCACACACATCTTCTTACAAATCCAATGACCCAGAATTCATTACGTAGTAAATCCTAGGTCTGTGTACAAATCACACACTCACCATTTTCAATCCACACACCCTCTCACACTCATACACTCACTTTCACATTTAATACACCTAGAGGACTCACTTTTACACTACATGTCATTCACACATGTCAAATAAAACGGTTTAATTTTAGTTTTGTTTATACGTTTAGATATCTTAGTATAAGATTTAAATTGTATTCAATTGTTTTGTAAGTACGCCTAACTGCTAACCTTCGGGGGAGAGCGCTGTATGCTGAAACACAGGTGATGAGCCTATCTCAGCAGCAGATACTCAAGAATGAACATGATCATAATAGCCTCACAACTTCTAGTATAATGATTGTAACAATTTTTCGAAATAAACGATTTATTTATTTATTATTTATTCATCAATATATAGTATTTAGTATTCTTGTTTAATTATTTTATTTGTTAATTTTTATTAAAAGCGACGCCATTAGTATTGCATTTATTAGAATCACTATAAGACTATTTTAAGCTCATTTAGATCATTCCAACATGACTCCATGTTGGAATAACTTAGAGATCCTTGAATTGACATAAAACATTTATTTTCATTTAAGAGTGAACGTTTGGGATGTGAAATGGTATTTAATGTGACCGCACTAAAATACTTTTCGTGAAATATAATAGTCAACATCAAATGTTACTCTCACAATTTTAGTCACAAATTCGTTTTAAGATCAAACTTTCTTAAATTAGACTCGTTTTTTCTATTGTAAGTATGATGATTCAATATCACTCTAATACTGTGCCTATCCACTGCTGTCGATCTTATAATAGTTTGGAATAAGATCAATATTTACATGTTTTAAGTACTCTAATTAAATGCTGATATTAGTCTAACATTCTTACAATAGCATTTAGAACATATGTAATAAAATTAAATGAGCTTAGAAAATGTGGATATGAGTGCTAATTTATCTCAAGTGTGATAAGATAAGTCTTAATAAATGCTTTTTTAGGAGAGTGTGGCTTACAACGGCACTGTAAATTTAAACTTATATGCATAATTAAGACAAGGTATTAAGATCAAGCGTATTAGAGCCTGTAACGGCTTGTCAGAGACTAATATAGGAGCGATAGCAATGACGAAAACAGATAAGAGACCACTATAAGCTCAGAACTCTTATAAAGTGAGAAACGTAAGACGATTTTGCTAGTTGGGATCTTAAAAGCACCCCACGCTTTTTTTAAAATATTTTTTTTTTTATTCACACTATTATTAATTTATATTTATTGAAATGTTTAACACTATTCTTAATTTAAATTTATTAAAATTTATTTTCAAATTTTTAGTTCGGTTTTCTATAAAAAACGTGTTTTCTAGTTTTTTAAACTATTATTTATTTTCTACTTTTTAGTTGAAAAATGGAATAATTTTTTTATCAAATTAGTGTATTGTCATCGATCCTCGATAAATCTACAAAGTTTGAACGAAATCTGACCGTTTAAAGTGGGTCTAAATCGCGCCCATAGAAGTCGGTTACAAACATACAGGTGAAGCTAATAAAAAAACAAATGTTGAATAATAAGGTAAGTTTTGATACTTACAAGTTTTTGCAATAATCTAAATTTGCCCATATCTTTTTATTGTTTTGACTCAGGACCTTGATTTTTATACAGCTAATAGGGACTATAGAGCTTAACATTTGGTATAAATTTCAATTTCCTAGGTCCACCCGTTCCTGAGAAAATTCGGTGGTGACACACGGACAGACTGACAGACGGACAAGAAAGTGATCTTATAAGGGTTCCCCTACGCATTTGTCTGACTAATGATATCATCGTTCTGCCTAAACCGCTATAGAGTCGTGATATTTGCAGTGATTGATCTTTTTGAAGCGCAGGTATCCGGTACCTACATTGAATTTTCTGTGAAACTTTTTAATCCCTAGGTTGATTGACTCGAAACAGACTTAATAGCACAATGTGACCTAAATCCGTACTTTACGCACGCTTTTCCGTGACTTACATAGTCGATTATTTCACGACGTTTAGCACCTTCGCTGCGCTCGGGTGCCAACTTCACGCCGTGAAATAATCTTCTATTTGACAGAAAAGCGTAGCAAGCGTAAAGTGCGGGTTTATGTCACAGCGACTGCTATAAAATAATATACGACACTCACACACGTATCGTAATATACTATTATCGAACTCTGCTTATTAAGGTCTACTTTGTCAAGATCATAATTAAATCTCAAAGGGTTTGGGGTCGAAACAATGGGCTCATGGGGTCGAGATGCCCGGGGTTTCGTTAAGGAGTTGTCCAGACGCCTAACTGACATCACCCGTGACCACAGAGCTGGCGCTTACCTCGACCAACGTATTTACAGCTTTATTATTAACTCGCTAGCTTTTTGGTAACATTACCGGCAGGTAGTTCTACCTAGGTTCTGTATTTTATTAAATAGTTTAAGTATTAATATTGTAGTTTAAATAATTTTGATATTGTCATTAGGTAATTATTTTTAAGTTGTTTAAATAATACTTCTGTAAATAAATAAATTTAAAGGCAAAACTCTTAATTTAACACGGGTAATACGTGGTCTGCTCCAAAGTAAACTAACGGAGAAACATTTGTTTGGGATATTGTCAGTTTGTATATTCAATAGAGAGGGAGTGAGAGCGCATTTTAATATTTGTTTCTAAAGAAAAATATGTAATATTTTGTTTCTTATAGGCAACGCAAACGAAGCCGCGGGCAGAAGCTAGTTACATAGTAAGAAATAAAGTTGGTAAAAAACTACACAACGGATTTTAATGCGGTTTCCAACAGGAAGGTTTACTACCAGGATCTAACGCGGGCAAAGCCGCGGATCGCAGCTAGTTCATAATGCGGTTTCCAACAGGAAGGTTTACAACCAGGATCTAACGCGGGCAAAGCCGCAGATCGCAGCTAGTTCATAATGCGGTTTCCAACAGGAAGGTTTACAACCAGGATCTAACGCGGGCAAAGCCGCAGATCGCAGCTAGTTCATAATGCGGTTTCCAACAGGAAGGTTTACAACCAGGATCTAAAGCTTTGGTCTGGTGATCATGACGCACAACGCTGCGGTATGCGGTATGCGTTGCCGGACACTCAATCATATAAAAAACGTCGAGAATGTTCTCTTGTTCCGTCGCAGTATGCGTCAGCGGCGAGGGGCAAGCGCGGTGAAGTGGGGAGGTGTACTCCCGCACAGCGCGGCGTCATTCTCGGTTCAACGCTTCGGTGTGCGGTGTGCGTCACGGGTGTGCGTCACGGGTCAATATGGAATTTTACGAAGACAACATCTGCGGCAAAATCAACTGACCACCTCTCCGCAGGGACGCTAAATGCTGCGTCGTGACGCTGCGTTGCGGCGCATACCGCAGCGTTGTGCGTCATGATCACCAGACCAAAGCTTAACGCCGGCAAAGCCGCGGATCACAGCTAGTTCATAATAAATCATAATTCATTTTATTTTTTCCAGTGTACACCGAACAGGGTAATGTGTCCATCGGGGTGAGTGCGTCGCGCAACTGTCAGAGGAAGGCCCAAGATGTCCCTACAACCTTTATAATCTCTCGCGACTACACGTTCTACTACCTGCGTATATCCGGCGGTAAGTAAGGATCATTGTTACCATCGTGACAATTATCATACTATGCGTGGTTTGAGCTACGGCCGGCGCTTCAATAATCTTAAAATAATTATCTAGATATAATGTGATGGTAGTTGATGTTTTTATTCAATTTAAATTATAAAATTTAGAGCCAGTTCCCAATCTAGGCCTAGCGTGGTACCATCCTCGACCGCATCATCAACCACCAACAGTTGAGATAGTGGTCAAACGCTTGCCTATATGTACATATAATATACACATATTGTATATATAATTGTGGAAAGAAGTAGTCTCCAACGGGAAAAAGGCGTGATTGTATTTATATATGTATCTACTAGAAGTGTCCCGCGGCTTCGCCCGCGTTAAAACCTTCTTTTATTTACTTAAAACTTTTCTTTTGTAAAAACGATTCTATTATTAAACACATCAAATAAGAATTAGAAAAATCGGTTCACCCGTTTTCATGTTATCGCGTGACTAAGGCAATTCTGGATTCATATTTATAAAATCCTAAAAACCTAAATTTACAGACTCTGTTACCTACCCCATTTCGAAAAATCCTACAACACGTACTTTATCCCATCTTGTTTCGCCATACAAACTTTGGATCCCCGTTCCGTATCCGGGAGGAATTTTTAGAAAATCATTTATGAGCGGATATCTACGTCATAATAACTATCTGCATTCTAAATTTCAGCGCAATCCGAAACAATATTGATTTTTAGACTTTGTTACCCCAGTTTATCCTCTTAGGGTGGCAATTTGAAAAAGTCTGAAACTCGTATTTACTTATTTATTTACAGAAGTACTTGTGTGAAATGTCGAATAAAACGACTATCCAAACTTTGAACCCCGCTTCATCCCCTTAAAGAGTGTATTTTGAAAAATTCATTAAATTGTTTAAAATGTTGTTGTTAAAATGTGTTGAAAATTGTTTACTTATTTATTTCCTGATGCGCTTGTGTGAAGTTTCGAATAGAAAAAACTATCTAATGTTGTTTCTCCATAGAAACTCTGAACCCCCGTTTCGTCCCTTTAAGGGGTGAATTTTAGAAAATCCTTTCTTAGCTGATACTAACGTCATAATAACCACCTGTGTGCCAAATTTTAGCGCAATCCAAAACAATATTGATTTTCAGACTTTGTTACCCCATTTCACTCTCTTAGGGGTGGAATTTCGAAAAAACCTAAAACACGTGTTTACTTATTTATGTCTTGAAGCACTTGTGTGAACTTTCGAATAGAAAATACTATCTCTAATAATGTTTCTCCATAGAAACTTTGAACCCCCGTTTCATCCCCTTCAGGGGTGAAATAAGAAAAATACTTTTTCAAAGGTAACTAACATTGTAATAATTATCTGCATGCCAAGTTTTAGTGCAATCCGAAAAAATATCGATTTTCACACTTTGTTACCCCATTTCACCCTCTTAGGGGTGGAATTTCAAAAAAACCTGAAACACGTATTTACTTATTTTTGTACTGAAGCACTTGTGTGAAGTTTCGGATAGAAAAGACTATCTAATCTTGTTTCTCCATACAAACTTTGAACCCCCATTCCACCCCCATAAGGGGTGAAGTTTGAAAAATCCTTTCTTAGTACACCCCTACGTACTAAGACAAATATACCCTCCAAATTTCAAGTCTCTACGACCAGCGGTTTAGGCTGTGCGTTGTCTGTCAGTGAGTCAGTCAGTCAGTCAGGACAAAGATTCTTATAGTATTAGATAGATGTCAGGAAAATTGGTCAAGCCGTTTATTCGAGAAGAGGTCTTATATTTACAAAATACAATTAAACATATTTGGGCCCCCTGACTCGATAGCCAAAAAAAAGTATCCTATATCCTATTCTGCCCTATGCACTATCTTTGTACAAAATTTCAGCCAAATCGGTCAAGCCGTTTGACCGTGAAGAAGTCCCAAACAAACAAATAAACAAACTGACTTTCGCATTTATAATATTGGTGTTGATTTCATTATTTACGTTAAACTGTATTTCCCTACATAGTGAATCGAACCAGGAAATACATGTTTTCTATACTTACAAATTTCATTTTGCACACGAATGTTGAGTGAATCAAACCAAGTTTGTAATAAAATTTACCATAGAAACTTTATTTAACCATTTTAGGGATGATTTTTGAACATTAAAGTACCTTATTCCAATATCATCAAAATCGATTTAGTAGTTATACAGATACGTGGAAACAAACATTAATGTATTTTCTGTGATTTCTCCAGATTAAACTACATATTTACTCCCCCAAGGTGTAGATTTGAAAGAAATAAAAAATACATGTTTCATTATTTGTTTTAAGTTTTATTTGTACCTTTTTTGTATTGTACAGTTTTGAGTGAACCAGACCAAGGAATATCATTTTTATAGAAACTTTATCAACCTATGTTACCCCTTCAGGGGTTGAATTTTGAAAATCAAATTACTCTATATGTTATTTTAAAACATACACTATCTACGTGTCAACCTTCATTGAAATCGGTTTATTAGTTATGCAGATACGTCAAAACAAACATGACTGGATTTTATATATGATTTTTCCATACAAAATTAATTTTACAGACCCCCTAGGGGTAGATTTGGAAAATAAAAAAATACGTGTCTCGCTATTTGTTTTATAGATTATATGTACCGAGTTTTGAGTGAATCGGGCCAAGGAATACGTGGAAACAAACATAACTGAATTTTCTACGACTTTTTCAAACAAAATCATTTTACACCCCCCTTAGGGGTAGTTTTGAAAAAATAAAAAACACATGTCTCCTTATTTGTTTTAAGGTTTATTTGTACCGAGTTTTGAGTAAATCGGTCCAAGGAATAAAATTTTCCATAGAAACTTTATCACCCCTTTAGGGGATGATTTTCAAAAATAATATTAGCCTATGTCTTAAGTTAGTACCTACACTATCTACGTCTTAAATTTCATCAAAATTGGTTTAGTGGTTATCGAGATACATGGTAACAAACATTCACACACACACACTTACTTTCGCATTTATAATATTAGTAGGATAATTTCAGACACAATGAAGGTGGGAAAGAGAGGAGAGCCTCCATTGATAACACACACCAGCACTGAACTGAGGAGACTCCGGTACTTCAGTTTCAGGCGGGGATGGAACGAGGCTCTGTACGACTGTCCCGCAGAGTGAGGTAATGTGACATATCGTGTGTATATCGCGAGGATTATCAGCTGTAGATGTCTAGACGTAATACTATTACGTAGTAATTGACGTACGTAGTACGTGGCAAGACTTCTGCTAGTCTGCCAGGGCCGTAATATCACAGATATTATATAAAAACGACAAAGTATCTAGGGAAATTACAGGCACGCCAGACTCAATATCTACGGCCTAGCGCGTACAGCGGTAGCGGTGTATTTATTCAACCGCACGCATACTCTGTGAAGTATATAGTGTCAGAGAAGAGTGTTTTTCAATTTTTTTTGTACACTGTTATTCTATCGGTAGAATAAATGCACCGCAACGCTGTGTGCGCTTAGCCTACCTGTCTCAGTTTAACGGACGCTGTGCTCTAACGCACAGTCTGGTGATCCAGAGTGTGGCGACACTTTGTAGGCAGACAACATCGATAACCATCAGGCGAGCGTCTTGTTTGTCACCAATATCATAACATCTTAAACAACATTAAGAACCCCGATATTAATTATTATGTAAAAATGTGTACCTATAATACTTTTCGTTTATTATGTTTCAATTTGAATCTTCATAATTTGTGATGGCAACATTTGAAGTCAATTTGTCACAATGTGAGCTGGTGACGCGGTCTTATATGTAACGTAGTTACTCCCACACACACACTTGTCTCTGTCCAGTTAAAGTGTTTACAATAACTAGTGTTAACGTTACAGGGGCGGACTACACGACAGCTGACATCCAGTTATATTATATCACACTTACCTACAATGTTGTCTATTATATCCGTTACTTTCTGTCTTTTAAGGGATTCTTAACTTTAATTTTATTTCGATGTTCAATTTTAAAATTAATTTTAAATTTTAGTTTAAGTATTGATTGTCGTACACAATGTCACTTTATATGTTTTTAATGCTGTAATAAAACGCAGTGTACTTAATATTTGTTTAAATACAATTTTGTACATTTCAGTATGTTTTTTATTATTTGTGTAATGTTCTGTAATAAAAGCCTCACAGATAAATGTAACATAGCTCGGTGACGTGTCTCGCTGGAAGCTCTCCCGGGAGGTTATATTGTTAGAACACGCCGTCCTGACAGTTGACTACAGTGACTGCTGGCAGTACGCGACTTGTGTTACATTCTCTACCCAAACCCTCCGCTTATTTCCCTCCCCCTCTCCCCACTTACCCCCCACCCCTAAAACCTATTGGTGGTAAACTAAAGTCGTACCTCTTATTGTAATATATTGCAATGTGAAATGTATGCAGTGTCTAAATAGAAGGCACTATACATATTATGATTATTTTCGTAGTAAACGCACGATTAGTGGCAGCATATTACCGGACAATCAGAAGTGTAAGACTAGTAGCGATCATGGCAATTAGGTCCCTCGCAGTCTTCTAGTCTCCTAGTCAATAGGTCCCTCGCAGTCTTCTAGTCTCCTAGTCAATAGGTACCTCGCACTCTTCTAGTCTCCTAGTCAATAGACCTATTAAATGGATTTTGATAGTCACAAAAGCCATGCGGCGTTGTGTTAGGAGGAAAACTTGCAAGACGTCATTAATCACATATATGAATACCATTATTAAGCAGGAAACTCATTTATGTCCTCTTAATGAAGTGGATACTGAGATAAAATCAGGGTACAGCGATATATAAAAAAGGCAGTACATAAAACAACACCTATTTCAGCAATTTATACAGAAGCTGTTGAAGACTTTAATGATTCGGGTTATAACATAGTCTAAAAAATGCCGTCATTCGAAACCAAGACAAAAGTAGTGAATAATAATGAGTAAGGCATTGCAGGTATAACTAGATTTTTTAGAGTCCCAGATGTAGAGGTACCTGGTGTATTTAATACCTTCTTGCTTGCCGACTGTTCTAAAAACAGCCTCAGAATTCTAGCTTTTTTATAGAACTTATGAAGTATTGTAATGAGCAAAGCTGGTCATGCATTGATGTCGATTTATCGATCATTGCGTTATTACACAATCAGCTAAGTTATTACACAATCAGCTAAGTTATTACACAATCAGCTAAGTTATTACACAAGCAGCTAAGTAATTACACAATCAGCTAAGTTATTACACAATCAGCTAAGTTATTACACAATCAGCTAAGTTATTACACAATCAGCTAAGTTATTACACAATCAGCTAAGTTATTACACAATCAGCTAAGTTATTACACAATCAGCTAAGTTATTACACAATCAGCTAAGTTATTACACAATCAGCTAAGTTATTACACAATCAGCTAAGTTATTACACAATCAGCTAAGTTATTACACAATCAGCTAAGTTATTACACAATCAGCTAAGTTATTACACAATCAGCTAAGTTATTACACAATCAGCTAAGGGGTCAGTGCTTAATATACATATACATCATGACATCGCGTGGTCGGACCACTATCCTCTTGTTATTGCATGCAATTTAAAATTATTGACGAAGGTGTTACCCCATAATATTTTATTATTGTTGTATACCAGCTGTAATTTACGTACATTTAGTCGAACTTTCTCGACCTAGGTTTCGAGCGAGTCCGTCGCTCTTCCTCGGGAGTGAGGTTACGCGGTGAAATCGCGATGTTCACTGTACTTCGACTAAAGGTACGTGAATTAGAGCCGGTATATAACAATAATAATGTTACAAATTAACGATAATTTTAAAATAACCATAATATTTTGTCTAATAGGAACGTTCAGTGGGGAATAATCAATGACGAAAGCATTGCAATTTACAAAAAAGAATGTCATGATATATAAACAATGATAAATTTTCCTGATGAGTGTATTGACTGCGCAGATAATTATTGTAATGACGCCGGTCACAGGTGCGTTTTAGATAGGATATATGCTGACATTGTGCTCGCTCTCGGTGAGGCTGCCAGGGTGAGTCGAGGGAGCAGGCGGGCTGGTGGCGGTGGAGCGCGCGTGCGGGGTGGAACGATCATGTCAGAGAGGGTCACGGGGAAGCCAAAGGTAAAGGCTAAAGGCCAAAGGCAAAGGTCTAAAGGCAAATCTCCCGGACATGACGGGCTCAGCATTGAACATTTACAGAATGCAGGTCCTCACATCTTTGTAGTATTAGCGATGTTTTACTCGTTATGCGTGAGTCATTCATATCTCCCCGAATACTTTAAGCGGACGATTGGCGTTCCGGTAGTTAAAAATAAGACCTGCTAACTCGCCGATAAAAAGAACTACAGGGCCGGTAGTCTCTACATGCGATAGCGATGAATATCAAGCCATAAGCGTCGATACGAAAGAGATGCAGATAATAGCTGTCTAGCTGCATCTCATTCTAGCAGACGTTTGCGATGACAAGACGCATCGCTATCAATGTAGAGACTACCACCCCAACCTATCTCTCTAGCGATAATTATTGCCAAGATATTTGACGGGCTGCTTAATAAACAGTTAAACAAAATCGTAACATTGCACGACAATCAATTCGGGTTCAGATCAAGATTGTCCACTGAGAGTGCTATCATCATATCATCATCATAATCAGCCGATATCAGTCCACTGCTGGACATAGGCCTCTCCCAAGTCATGCCACTGAGCCCGATCTTCGGCTCTTTGTTTCCAGTCACTGCCCACCGCTTTGCGAATGTCGTCGCTCCACCTGGTCACAGGGCGTCCTACGCTACGTTTACCGATTCGCGGTCTCCACTCTAGAACCAGTCTACCCCAACGGTTATCGGTCCTACGGCAGATATGACCAGCCCACTGCCACTTCAGCTTGCTAATCCGATGAGCTATGTCGATCACTTTAGTTCTCTGGCGAATCACTTCGTTCCGGATTCGATCTCGCAGAGAAACACCGAGCATAGCTCTTTCCATAGCTCGCTGAGCAACTTTAAATTGGTGGACCAGTCGAACCGTGGGTGTCCACGTCTCGGCTCCGTATGTCAAGACGGGTAGGACGCACTGATTAAAGACTTTTGTCTTTAGGCACTGTGGTATATGCGACGAGAAGACTCGACAGAGTTTTCCAAATGCTGCCCAGCCCAGCTGAATTCTTCTCTGGATTTCCTTTTCGAAGTTATGTTTGCCTAGTTGGAGCGTCTGCCCTAGGTAAACATACTTAGTGACAACTTCGAGTGGGATTCCATCTACGGCAATCGGTTCCGGAACAACGTGCTCGTTGTACATGACTTTGGTTTTATCCAAATTCATCCGGAGACCGATGCGACGAGAAGAATCAGCTAGGCCATTCAACATCCTCTGTAAGTCCTGCAGCGTCTCTGCCATAATGACGATGTCATCTGCGAATCGTAAGTGAGAGATGTACCTGCCGTTGATGTTGATGCCACAATCTTTCCAGTCCAGCGTCTTAAACATATCCTCCAAGGCGTTAGTGAACAGTTTCGGGGATATGACGTCCCCCTGTCTCACTCCTCGACGCAGGTGGATATGATTAGTACGCTGGTTCTGTACTTGTACACTCATTGTTGCGGCATTATACAGACATCTCATCACTTCGATAAATCGCCAGTCGACTTGGCAACGCTGCAAGGACTCCAGAACAGACCAGGTTTCGATTGAGTCGAAGGCCTTCTCATAGTCCACAAACGCTAAGCACAGGGGCCGATTGTACTCTTCGGTCTTCTGTACAATCTGCCGCACTGTGTGGATGTGGTCCATGGTGCTGTAACCGCTTCGAAATCCGGCCTGTTCCGGAGGTTGGGACTCGTCGAGTCTTCGCGCAAGACGGTTCGTGATGACACTTGAAAACAGTTTGTAGACATGGCTCAGAAGCGAAATCGGGCGGTAATTTTTCAAGAGGGTTTTGTCTCCTTTTTTGAAAAACAAAACCACCATGCTCCTGTTCCATGCCTGTGAAGTTCTCCCAGTGAAGAGAACAGAATTGAAGAGCTGTTGCAGCTGGCTTACAGCTGGGGCTCCTCCAGGTTTTAGAAGGTTTAGAAGGTTTAAGGGCCATCACGATCTCATCTTGGCTGACTTCGGGCAGGTCTTCTGTGAAGTGGCGGGTTAAGGTGGCTCTACAATCCTCAGTATCGGGTACGGGCCTTGAAGCATGCGATGCGTAGAGCTTGCCGTAGAAGTCTTCAACTTCTGACAGAATCTCCGACTTGGATGCGACGACGTTCCCCGTTGACGTTGTCAGCTTTGTGAGGTGGCTTCTACCCAGAGGTTGGGCGAATACTTTCGACCCCCGATTCTGCTCAATTGATTTTTTAATCAAGAGCGTGTTAGAGGATCGGAGGTCTTGTCGTAGCAGCTTCTTAATGGTTTTGTTGCGCACCTGATTAATTGACAAAGCTGACAAAGGGTCTGTTCGTCTCTCTTCCATTAGTCGAAGTGTTTCTGCCGAAAGTTTGGACTTTTTGCCCGTACGCTTGCTCTCGCAAAACTTCGTCCCTTCATCCCTGAGGATTTCCACCACTTCTTCGAGTTTCTGGTCTACGTTATCTGTGGTTTTCAAGGCAGCGAATCGATTTTCCAATTTTAATTGGAATGTTTCAGACCCAACAACGGTTTGGAGTAGGTTTGGTCGGAGTGTGGACTTCATCAATCGGAATCTCTCGGCTTTGAAGTCGATATCTAGAGTGCCTCGTACAAGTCGGTGATCACTTCCAGTATTGAACCTACTGATCACTGAGACGTCTCTGAATATGCGCCGTTTGTCCGTATTGATGAAGTCGATCTCATTTTTAGTCACAGTGTCGGGGCTTTGCCACGTCCACTTCCTTTGGGGCTGTTTCTTGAAGACCGAGTTCATCAAGAATAGCCCCTCTTTCTCGAGAAAGTTGACAAGCATTTGCCCCCTGTGATTCCTACTGCCAAATCCGTGTGGTCCTATTGTCGATTCACTGCAGGTCTGTAATCCCACTTTGGCGTTAAAGTCTCCCATGACAACGTTGTAGTGAGCCTTAGATGTGGTATGTAAAGCTCTAGAGATGTCTTCACACATGCTCTCCACCTCTTCGTCCAAGTGTGCCGAGGTCGGTGCGTAAACCTGGATAACCTTGAGGCTGTTCCTCTTGGTTAACCTAATTATGAGGTACGCTACCCTGGTCGACACACTGGAGATTTCTACGACGTTGTCACTGAGAACCTTGTTGACCAGAAACCCGACGCCGCCTTGGGATGGCTGGTCTCCTTCTCTGTAATACATAAGATGGACCGATTCTAGAGTTATAGTGTCCTCTCCCTGTCTTCGGACTTCACATAACCCCAGAATGTGCCATCTTATGTGTCCCAGCTCCTCCTCCAGCTGCGCCAGATGATCATCCAGCCGAATCGTGCGTCCATTATATGTTGCGAGGGTCAGTTTGTTTTGGCGGCCTACCGTAGCCCGGAGATTCTTAGCACCCCCTGCCCTGCCGTTACCGTGACCGCCGCCGTGGTCAGGAATAGCAGGGCGGCCGGGAACTGGGGGCCGCGGCATATTGTGACTTTCCATCCTTCTTTCATCCCTTGGGAAGGATATGCCCTAATCGCCATGCTGGGCAGGCGTGTTGGCGATCGCAGGACGTAGCTTCTCGCACCGGTGACGCTGCTGCCCGTCACCGGCCTGTAGTATTTAGCTACGCCATAATTTGAAATGGTTATACCGCCATTTTTCGGTCGCCAGAGCCCCGTTCGTTGGTCAGCAGGATGCACCACGGGCAGGTGAGGTTGGCTGGGAGCACTTAGATGGTATGTGTGCCCCCTTACATCCCTGTGCCCCCTTACATCCCAGAGAGTGCTATACTGTGTCTTAAGCATACCGTCAAATACTAAAAAAATAAAAACTATACAGACAGGCAAACGCCTGTATACGCGTGCTTCCTCGACTTATAAGGCATTTGACCTGGTCTCGTACGACATCCTGTGAAAGAAGCTTGAGGATGTTGATGTGCCCCGGGGATTTGTCAGCGTCATCAAGTGTTGGTACGGTCACCAGGTCAACAGCGTGCGGTGGGCGGGTAAAATGTCAGATACATATCGAATGGAGTGCGGCGTGAGGCAGGGCGGGCTCACATCGCCTACTTTGTTTATTATGTTATGTACATGAACGCGCTTATCGACGGGCTCAGTTACACACGTGTCGGGTGCCACATTGATGGCGTATGTGTCAATAATTAGAGTTACGCGGACGACATGGTGTTGTTGAGTGCGTCGATATGTGGATTAAGGAAGTTGATGCTGATGTGTGAGGAGTACGCCTCTTATCATGGGCTAATAAATAATGTGGCAAAAATCCAATACATGGTGTTTGAGTGAGGTACGTAAAGACTCTGAAACGTTCCACTCGTTTCTCTCAATGGGGTCCTTTTGGAGCGGGTGGAGCAATTTAAATATTTCGGGCTAATAGTCACGTCCGACCTAAGGGACAATGACGATATAGATCGCGAAAGAAGGGCCCTATCCAGAAGAGCAAACATGATTGCCCGCAGGTTTGCACGTTGTTCAAGGAAGGTGAAAGTGACGCTCTTCAGAGCGTACTGCGCCTCCCTCTACACGTGTAGTCTGTGGGCCGACTACACACAGCGTGCCTATGGAGCCCTTCGCGTTCAATATAATTACGCTGTTAGGGCTTGGTGGGGCTTCCCCGCTTCTGCAGCGCTTCAGGCATGTTCGCGGATGCACACACCAGCTGCTTCCACCCGAGTATACGCAGACGCAGTGCGTCAGTATATTAGGAGTAGGTCATTTTTTTTTGATGAGAAATACATATTACATTTTAATTATTAATCTAATGTTCTTTTAATTATTGTTTGACAATTTTAATTTAATTTTATAATTTAATCTTTTTAGTGTGTGATTGTGAAATGTTTATTATTTTTGCGATTTTATTTTAATATTTTGTGTACCTTCTATTGTAATTCGTACAATATGGGCATGAGTCTGGAATAAATTTATTTTATTTATTTTTTTCGCGTCTACTAAAGCGAAAAATGTTCTCAAAATGCCTTAACACGTCTTCCTAGATGGCGCTTTTAAACGCCACCATTTAGTCAATTTATATTGTTAATAGAAATAGGAAACACTGTTGACAGTAACAGCATAATACCTGCAGTTTACGCTCTGCTTCCTAACAAGTAGAAAACGTATGAAACGTTGTTGTGGCTTATGATAAGGGATGATTTGGGAAAAACTGTGATAAGTACACGCGTCTCATAATATTGATGATAGAGTACAATGTAGCGTACGCACCTAAACCCGAAGTAGGTGGTGGCTTTATACTACACTGGGGTAAAACTATACGTGAGATATCGATGTTCCAACCAGCCTTGAACTGCGTCTGCTTTTCGTTGACCTTTCTACCTTCAGCTCGTCCTAAGTGTGTCGAAAAGTGTTTTTCTTCTTGTAGTATCCGTGCACGGTATGATGAGTATTATTGGTCTCATGAAGCCTACATAGAATAACAACAACAGTATATACTTTACATAACTTTTTGCAAAACATACATTTCTAAACGCAAGCATATTTGACAATCAATAAATATGTCAATCATTTGTCATTACTGACAGTATTTGACATTTTTAAAATATAAATACGCGATAATCCGTATATTGTAATCCTTATTAATTTGTGGTTTACCGTATCGAAGGAATAACAATTGAAAATCAAATGTTTGACAGGTATGAAACCCAGGAACATTTTGGGCAAATTATTTTTCTTTCATATTTTGTTTTTAGTCAGTTTTCCATTGTTTTTAATATTTATTCTGCTATTCGGAGACAAATCCAACAAATCAAAGTAATTAACCAGTGAACGCAAATAAAACAGTAAAAACCTTATCTTCTTCCTTGACGTGCGCGGTGTCCAGACAATAAACAAGTGATTGCGTTCTCCTATCACTTGTTTACTGTCTGGAGATTTCTCGTGGAGCTGTTCTTTGTTTATATCTGACAGGCTAGCTACTAGCTGCTGACTACTGTCCCACCTGATGGTAAGCGATGATGTGGTCGAAGATGGCCAACACGCTAGGCTTAGGAATGATCAAGTGCTGTCGGAACACCGTAAGGTTATGGCGGCAGATTTTCTCCTTGATGGTGGTAGCTACTTTGTGGTAGCAAGTTAGGCGGAATATCAAAATAGTAGAAATTTGTAAAAAAGTTAAAAATGGTTGATTTGCAACAAACGGTTTTATTATCTCCTCGTTGATAAGAAGAATAAATCTGAATAAATCAATGCGACAGCAGAGTGCCATGCGTGCCGTGGATACTATATTTGTTCAAAGAACAAATAACTTATAACATTAGTGACAACAGCACAGCGACTGTCCCGACACCAAACAATATAACTTTAACTGCCAGCACTCGCAGCCCCGAGCTGTTGACACTGTACTTTTTAGGGTTCCGTAACTAAACTAACTTTGGTACCCACCAAAGGAACCCTACTACTAAGACTTTGCTGTCTGTCCGATCGTCCATCCGTCCGTCCGTCCGTCTGTCCGCATCTCACAGGTCTGTATCTCCTTAACCGTAATAGGTAGATACTTGAACTTATCACGAAGTATGGGGAATTTTAAAAAACAAATACTAAAATAAAGTTCTAAATTAAAGGGGTCCCCCTTACAAGAAACGTGTTTTTCAGGCAATTTTACTTGATTTTACAAACCGTAATAGAGACATGTAATTTGATCATAGTGTGTATTAACACGTCAAATAATAAAAACTAAATTAAATTAAAGAAGGTCTCCATACTAAAAACTAAATCTTTCCGAAAATTTTACAAAATATATTAAACAAGAAGTGCCCCGCGGCTTCGCCCGCGTTGAAAATTTCCATTTATTTGAAACTTTTCTTTTGTAAAAACTTTTGTATAAAAACATAAATAATATCGTTTAAAAACTAAAAAAAAAACACCGACTTCAATGTTCATTTTCACTACCAATTTTGAGATGTTTATCTCAATATCTCTGGAGATACTTATCAGACCTCGATAAAATTACCATGGTACCATACTTGGGATATCTCCTTTCGAACAAAAAAATAATAATCAAAATCGGTGCATAAATGACGAAGTTATCCCCGAACAAACATAAAATATATATATATATATATATATACGGTCGAATTGAGAAACCTCCTCCTTTTTTTGAAGTCGGTTAAAAAAGGAATAGGGATTCATTAAAAAATAAACCCATAAAACCATATTGGTTTTCAGACGTTGTTAGCTGAAATCCTGAAACACGTATTTAGGTACTTATTTATTTACAGAAGTACTTATGTAAGGTTTCGAATAAAAAACTATCTAATCTCGTTTCTACATATAAACTTTGAACACCCGTTTCATCTCCTGGGGTGAATTTTAGAAAATCCTTAAGACAAATATACCCTCCAAATTTCAAATCTCTACGACCAGCGGTATAGGCTGTGCGTTGTCTCTGAGACAGTCATTCAGTCATTATGTCAAGACAAAGATTCTTATAGTATTATAGTACTATATTAATATAATTCTAATATATTAGAAGAAGAAGATATTTAAGCCAATTATAAATAAAAGCAATAAACTGCGAAGGCCAAGTGCGAGTCGGACTCGCACACAAAGGGTTCCGTACCGCGGTACAAAATGTAATAAGATCGAGCGAGAAATGCCGGAAATACACATTTCTTGTATGGGGTCTTCTTTTAATCTTTACCCCCGACACAAAAAGATGGGGTGTTATAAGTTTGACGTCTGTCTATATCGTATCTGTGTGTCTGTCTGAGACATCGTAGCGCCCAAATGGATAAACCGATTTCATTAAGTTTTTCAGTTTGATAGGTGTCTTAATCCAGAGTGTTCTTAGCTCTGATTCATCAAAATCTGTTCAGCCGTTTTAAGACTTTTTGGGGTTCCGTACCTCAAAAGGTAAAAAGGAACCCTTATCCGTCTGTCCGTCTGTTCGTCTGTCTGTCTGTCCGTGTGTCACCACTGATTTTCTCAGGAACAAACGGACATAGCAAGTTTAAATGTATACCAGATACGGAGATTTATATTCTTTTTAGGTGTATAAAAATCAAGGTCCTGAGTCAACACGATAAAAAGATATGGCAAATTTAGATTTTCATGAAAACTTGTGGATAGGAAAATGTATCTTAATTTTATTTTTTATTTTTCGGAATTTTCACTTTACTTGCCCTGTAAGACCTTGTTTTTAATTAAAATTGACAATTCTAGATCAACCGGAAGTATCCTATAGATTTTGGGTTGAAAACCTATGTGGTAGTTCCTATAGACCTAGAATTACGAATTTTGACCAGAAGCAAGGTCTTGGCGCATTTATATAGGAATACATCTGAAAACCATAATTATGTAGTGTTATAACTAAAAAAAGTTAATTTACTATTACAAACTTATTATTTGTAGTTGGTGAAATACATTTTCTATGGACGGAACTACAAAGTTAAGATTGTTCTTTAACCTAGTCTAAGGTGGTACGGACCAACTCGACTAGGCCAGTTTTATTTCTACGTTATGTCACTATGATATACCTACTTTCATAGTCTGATCAATTCTAAATTTGGTATCCTCTTACTGAAATGATATAGTAAGAACATGATAGCATCGACCTGATGCTGGGACATCTCCTAGAAGCTACAGAATACTCAACTCCCACCAACTAGCAGCAGGGATGTCGAGTTTGGGCTCATTGGAATGGTCTCAATGAACATTACAAATAGATCAGTCGGGGGTGGTTTTAAATTTTTAATGTAATTATTAAACATTTAATTTAGTTAATTTAATTTAGCTTAATTGGAGGGGTTAACAAGAATACTAGTAATGTGCAAACCACATTGTGAGTAATCTTTAAAAAAAAACAAACATAACAAATAGTTATAAATATTAAAATACGGGACTTATCGCGCCTAAAAGATAAATACTCTCAACATATATAATATATATACATAGTCAAAAGTTCGGGACGCTCACTGGGATGCAAGGCTTAGTTTCCAATCATGGACCAATAGCAATAGACCTAAATCAGGTAAAGTCTATGAGCGTATGGTCGAGACTCGTAGAATTTTCAAAGCTCGCCTTAAGTGGTGTCAAACACACCAAGATCAAATAAAAATGGATAAGTTAGCTTATCATCGCTCAAATAAAAATTTTGGCAAGTTTTGGAAATCCACGAGTAAGTTGGATATCAGGCCGGGACTCCCTGCGAGTGTGGGTGGTATGAGTGAGCCAGTAGAAATTGCTGACCTATTCAAAACTCATTTTAGGGTACAATCTCCACTCGGGACCCCAACCGCTATGCATACTCCTGACTATTGCTGTGCGGGGGATCAACCAATACTTCATTTTTCTGCCAAGCTAATAAAGTCGGTCATCAATCAAATGAGTAGAGGTAAATCCCCCGGACACGATGGGCTCAGTATAGAGCACTACAGACACGCAGGGCCTCACCTTCCTCGTGTACTGTCCATGTTGTATACTCTTTGCCTGAGTCATGCATATCTTCCTGCCGACTTAATGAAAACCATAGTAGTTCCAATAGTCAAGAACAAAACAGGAGATATTTCTGACAAGGGTAACTATCGGCCAATCTCCCTTGCAACGACTGCAGCAAAAATATTGGACGGTGTGCTTGATACCCACCTCGATAAATATATGCACCTACATGACGCACAGTTCGGGTTCCGACCCGGACTATCCACTGAAAGCGCAATCGTAAGTTTCAAGCACACTGTTCAATATTACACCGATCGCAGAACTTCGGTGTACGCCTGTTTCCTGGACCTCTCCAAGGCCTTCGATCTCGTCTCGTATGAGGTACTCTGGGGAAAGTTGAGGAGCAGGGGTTTACCGGAAGAGCTGCTCAGGCTCCTCCAGTTCTGGTACGGAAACCAGACGAATATGGTGAGGTGGTCCAAAGTTCTCTCGGATCCGTATAGGTTGGAGTGCGGGGTGAGACAGGGAGGGTTAACGTCTCCGAAGCTTTTTAACCTATACATAAACGACCTCATTGTTGAGCTCAGCAGCATGCGTGTCGGCTGTCGAGTTGGTGGAGTTACCATCAACAATATCAGCTACGCGGACGATATGGTGCTGCTGGGCCCAACTGCGGGGGCAATAGGACAGATGCTGAGGGTCTGTGAAAAGTACGCTGCGTCTCATGGGTTGATGTACAATGTCAAAAAATGTGAGTATTTGATCTTTAAGGCCGCCGGTAAATGTCCCGATATATACCCAAAGATTTCTTTAAATGGAACTGAAATCAAGAGGACAAACCATTTTAAATACCTTGGGCACATTCTTACCGACGACCTTAAAGATAATACGGATATAGAACGGGAACGTAGAGCGCTGGCGGTCAGAAGTAACATGTTGGCTCGTAGATTTGCTCGGTGCAGTAAAGAGGTCAAAATTACCCTTTTTAAGGCGTACTGTCAGAGTTTCTACACCGGCAATCTATGGGTCAACTTTACTCAAAGATCGCTTAGTGTTCTACGCGTCCAATATAATAATGCTTTTAGAATGTTGTTGGGTCTGCCTCGATTTTGCAGCGCGTCCGAAATGTTTGCGCAGGCTCGGACAGATGACTTTCATGCCGTTATTAGAAAGAAGACGGCCTCGCTGCTAAGTAGGCTTCGAGACAGTCCTAACAGCATTCTAAAAACAGTAGCGGAGAGATACAATTCGCCTGTCATGGTGCGCTTTGTGCATGTACTGGTTGACAGAAAGCGATCAGTGTATGTGTAGAGTGCGCTGTGGCGAGTGGTTCGTTTTCCTCTTTCTACATTTTTAATTTTTAATTTTTGCTCGTATAAATTTGTACTAACCTATTCCTAAGCTAATTAATTACTAACAAATGGATGTGTCTTATCTGAAAATAAAAATATTGAAATTGAAAAAAAAGTCAAAGCATTTATTCAGTATATGGGCAAATTAAAAATTTGCACTTATACACGTCAAATTACATCAAACAGATCATATTCAATAAAAAAATATTATAGATATAACAGAAACATAACTTATTGCTTTGAATTTACAAAAAAAACAAAGGTATTGAGCCACTCAGCTTTCATCTAGACGTCGAACGTCACACTTAAAACACATGTTTAATTCCCCTGATTAATGTAGGGTTGCCATATATATAATAATCAACGCAGGTCCGTTTGCGCAAGGATGTGATTCCTTTTCAGATACCTAGTGTGTACAAAATCGATTGCAGTTGCAGTAAATCGTACATCGGACAGACTAAGCGTACTATTGCAGAAAGGGTCAAAGAACACATCGCAACTGTAAAAACCACCAGGTCAATAAATCTGCTATCGCTGAGCACTTACTGGAATCCGAACCGAATCACTGGATCGAACTTCATGACCCTAAGATCCTCTCGACCGACCGCTACTATTACTCCTGTATTGTGCGTGATGCGAAGAAGAATAAGAATAAGAATAATATTTATTTACCAGAAAGTACACTTTACAAAATTTTTTGTGGTGATTAACAACAAAGTGAGGTTACATTAGACAATGATAATACTTTCCAGCGAGACACAAACTAGGCGGAAGCCTGTGACTTGGGGCTCTGAGGCAGGATTTCCAAGCTTGATGTTATGTGCATTGATCAATGATTACCACGTAAATTGCATCAAAATTGACTTGATGATTATCGCGAGATCTTATTTAATTTAAAATTACAAATTCACATCTACTAATAACTACAATTATAACCTGGGAAATCAAAGTAACTAGCAATATATTGTAGTTGGAACGGTATGTGTGTGTGTGTATGTGTGTGTGCGTGTAGTGTGTGTGTGTGTGTGTGTGTGTGTGTGTGTGCGTGTGTGTGCGTAGTTTTTGTGTGTGCAAGAGTAAGGATTTAACTCATATTTATACTTATATTTTTATATATAATTTTCTGTTTCCTCGTACGAAAGTTGTAGAAGCCAGTTTTTTTACAATGTTTTTGCACATTTAGGTGTTACAGTCTTTTATATCGCACACCTGACAAACCTTGTTGTAGGTATTAACTAAAGCAAATGCTGGACTTCTTCGTGATAAGAGCGATGTAGCTCTAGGTATGGGAAGCCGAAATGTTCGTCTTGCTAAGATTTCTTTAATATTAGGTCGATTACGGTAATCTTTGTGAACATTAAGGGTTGCTTTAAGAATGAACAGCTGTCATACAGTCAGCACATTAAACTCTTTGTACAGTGTTGCAGTAGGAAAACGAAACGGTTTATTTAATGTTACTTTAATAAGAGCGCGTTGGGCTCTCTCTATGGTAATGAAAAAACTCTTGCCTGCACTTCCCCACACAGGAATACAATATTGTAAAATCGATTGACATAATGCTAGATAAACGTCACGTATAACATTAACAGTGGCACAATGACGAAGCTTCCTCATAATAAAGATCAGCTTTCTGACTCGACCTGACAGGTCACTAATTTGATCTTTATACGACAAGTTCTCATCAATGATGAGACCTAGATATTTCATCTTAGAGACCCTGTCTAGCGGTTTCCATTGGCACTTGTTTTGTTGGCTATTTGAGTTATTATGGCACGAATGAACTTTTAGGACTAGGCTGTTTGAGGGACTATTTACACGAGTTTTGGAGAAAGCTACGTATTTGGTCTTTGTAATGTTTAATGTTAGAAGTTTATTGTCTAGTAGAGTGGAAACATGTGAGAGACCTTCTTCAGCCACTTGGAACACTTGTGTCCAGTTTTTATCGAGGAAGATAATCGCAGTATCGTCAGCGTAGGTGATAATTTCGGTGTTTTTTAAGGCGCAGTTTACAATGTCATTCATGTATATGGTAAAAAGTGTCGGACCAAGAATGCTACCCTGTGGCCCGCCAAAATTTATGGGTAAAGACTCGCTGACATGACTACCTATTTTAATATACTGTCTGCGGCTTGTTAGATAGCTTTGGAACCAGTTTAAAGCAACTCCTCTTATGCCTAGTGCTTCCATTTTCTTTAAAAGAAGGCCGACCGAGACGGTATCAAAGGCCTTTGCCAAATCGAGAAACACCGCTATACAGTTTTCTTCGTTTTCAATATAGGTTGAGACTAGGTTGACAAGTAAAGTAGCACCGTCTTCAGTCGACTTGCCCCGCCGAAAACCAAACTGCCTATGTGATATTGCACTGTATTTTTCTAAAAACGAGATGAGTCTATTATTTACGACCTTTTCCAGTATTTTAGACAGTATACTTAGCAATGCAATAGGCCTATAATTTTCAGGTAGTTTTTTGGAGCCACTTTTGAAAATCGGTGATACTTCTTCCAAGAATCGGGGAAGGAAAATGCCAGTTTCCAAGCTTAAGTTAATAATATAAGTTAATGGTTTAATTATTGAATTTAGTGATTTCCTAAGAAGCGCGACGGTAAATCGGTCAGGTCCGGGAGCGCTGTCTACTTTAAGGCTCTTTATAATATTTGATATATCAAAAAAGTCAGTTGGGAAAAGAAAAAATGAATGTGATGTGGACGATGGAGGATTGTATGCAGTAATAAGAGAGTTCTGAGTCATGGATAGCTTGTGTAAGATGGAGTCTGCCAACGCTTTTCCTACCGATACGAAATATTTATTGCAGTCAAGAAACGACGTTTCAGGACTACTATTGAGACTTAACAAATCCAATGAGTCATTTGACTTTTTATTAGTTTCGCATATTGTTTTTATGGTCTTCCATAGCAGTTTTGTGTCGTGCTTCGCTTCTTCTCGTTGTTTGGAGTGATATTCATTCTTCAATTTTTTGATGAGCTTGTTACAGTGGTTACGGTACCTAGTGTAGATTTTGCGGCGTGTGTGATCATCTGGGTGTTGCCTATAATCGAGATGTAATCTATCACGATGCCTCATGCACCGCAATAGTCCTGGGGTAATCCAGGGCTTGATAGTAACCCACTTTCGACCTTTACTTTTTGGGTGTGTTTATTAGTGGCTTCAGTCAACATTTATTATTTATTAACAAATAAAAAAGCATCCCAATTTCAACCGGGAGGATGGATTTAGGTTGGCCGCAACCTGGAACCCTGTAATTAGCAAGTGTTCGAATCAAAAATCAAAGCAGCAAAAATCTGCCGATATTGTCAGTGTTGTGTGTCGCACTGGCAACTCTGATAAAAATTAAAAATAAAAATAAATTGAGGGTAGTTTCCAACGAACTCTCCTATAAATAGCAGTGCGGACACTCGCAACATTCAGTCGTCTCGTGACCACGATCAATGCAACTTGGTCGAAAAGTCGAGTTAAATAAAAATTTATGTTTTAGGCGCGATAAGTCCCGTATTTTAATATTTATAACTATGTGTTCAAATCACGAAAGTTTAAAGTTTACAGACAAAACAAAAACAAACAAACAATTTATTTTCATAATGTGTTGTTACAGCGGCCATAGTATTACACCTTTCGTGAACATTTCAAGTGTATGCCTATTACGGTTCAGAAGATAAAGCCCTGTGACAGACGGACGGACGGACAGCAGAGTCTCAGTAATAAGTTTCCATTGGCCCTCTTTGTGCACGGAACCCTGTAAAATAAGCCTCACCAGTAGGTGTATAAACAAGCGAGGTGTAAGTAAGATAACGCCAGGATCAGTATATATAGCGAGCGAGAGTCACCCACATACATCAGTACGTGACTGTTGCGGAGACAGGAGACACACATTGTACCACCATGACCTCCGTGAGAACTTCACTGATAGCTGTGCTGGTGATCTTCAGCGGGTGAGTCTGTTCTGTACATGATGTTCCGAGTGTATTCATGACCGATTTTCAAAAAAGGAGGAGCTGCTCAAATTCTTCTGGTTTTTTAAATGTATCTTTTTGATTTCACCGCCTATTGTGAACCGATTTAAAAATATTTAGTTTGAGGAGAGTAGTAGAGTAAAATGTCATGAGTGGAGATTTGATGAGTATCTCCATAGATCAGAGACACTCACCTCGCGGCGTCCACTGTGACCGTCAAACAAAGTACCTACAGTATATACGTCTTGTGTGATTCGTCAACCTAAGCTGGTGGGTGGTGGGAGACCTCATTACTCATGTACTGAACTCTGTCTAACAAACAACAGGCAAAAACCTTCACCTTAACAACAACCTGACATACTCGTAAGGCCAGGTTCTAATTCTGTAAAAATTTCAGATATTACATGTTTATTTAAAATATTTTTTGTAATGTATGCTTATTTGTCTTCTTTTGTGACAAAAACATAATAAATTTTGATTTCACACACACAATAATCAGTTCTTTATATGACATGCAATGATTCATTTTTAATAAAACATGTACAAATTCTTAGCTAGTTACAAGTTTTAAAAACGTTCTGTACATTTCGCTAAAATCTGGCTGTATATATATAAAAGAGTATTGGTAAGGAAACAAATTACTAACTTTGAGAATTGCTCGCTGAGCTCTTTCCAAAGTCAGCAACAAGGTTTTAGCGGCTCCACCGCATGATTCTATACAGTATTAGTATGTCAATGACTAGCAGCCCGCCCCGGCTTCGCACGGGTAGAACATATATGCCTAAAAAATTTGCATCAGTTTGTTGCATCCAATATAAAATATTAACATATTTAACAATCATCGTCATATTTCATCCAATTTACGTAAAACCTTAACGAATTATGCACCTAAACCTTCCTCATAAACACTCTGGCTATTGGTGAAAACCGCATGATAATCCGTTCAGTAGCTATTGAGATTATTGCGAACAGACAGACGGACGCAGTGATGGAATTTGTTTTATAATACTTACGTAGTGATATTGGACGGCCCTTTAGCGTAAAGGATAGTTACCCTGATTCTGACCCGACGGTCGTTGGTTCTAATCCTAGCTATATACCAACCAATGAAAGTTTTATGTGCATTCATGAATCATGAGTTTTCGTACAGTGGTAGTGGGATCATTAAATCTACCAAAAAGTAGCTTACCACCAAGTAGCCCGGACCCGGTGGCGTAATCGGGAGAACGGTCAGCTTTGACGCCGTGGTACCGAGTTCAAACCTTACCGTGCACCAATGGATTTTTCCATCGAAAAATGTATGTGCGCTTCTCACAGTGGCCCTCCGGTGAATGAAAACATCGTTAAGAAACCAACAACCCCCGCATGGTGGTAGTGCACTATCTAGTGTCCGCCTGGCCAGCTACCACCCTCAAGTTAGAAAATCTGTCGCCAAAAACATCTAATGTGTTCCGGCAGCTATCCTTGAGAGCCAGTTCCCCAGTCTAGGCCTGGCGTGCTTACCATCTTCGACCGCATCATCACTTACCAACAGGTGAGATAGTGGTCAAACTCTAGCCTATAAGATATTAAAAAAAATGTGAACATCTGCCGCCGTTACCTTACGCGTTCCCCGACGCAAAATGTAGGGGTAATATACGTTTAACGTGTGTATATGTGTGTCTGTCTGTAGCATCTTAGCACCTAACCGAATGAACCGATTTTGTTTTTATTATTGATAGGTTTTTTTTTGTTAATTGCGCTATGAAATCAACTTTCATAGGTCTGATCAATTCGAAAATCTTCTTCTTCAACGATATTGTAAGAACATGGAAGCATTGACCTGATGCTGGGACATCTCCTAGACTCTACAGAATACTCAAATCCTCACCAACTTACAGCTCAGATTTTAAATGTCGTGTTTAGAGTCATTGGAATGCTTTTAATGAAAAGATTATACATAGATCAGTCGGGGTGGTTTAAAATATGATATTATTATATATATAGATGAATATTATTTTATACAATAGATCATATTATTATACTATATTGACTTTAAATTGATTGTGATCGGTGGGGATCTACAACGACTGACCTTGGCTACGTTCAACGGACGCACTCTAAGACTGGATGAACACATGGCACAGCTAGAAGTGGAAATGCAAAACATAAGGTGGCACATTTTGGGGTTATGCGAAGTCCGAAGAGAGGGAGAGGACACCGTAACCCTAAAATCGGGCCACCTTATGTACTACAAAGAGGGAGAACATCCATCCCAGGGCGGAGTAGGATTCCTCGTCCATAAAGTCCTCGCTAACAACGTTGAAGAGATCTGCAGTGTATCGAACAGGGTAGCGTACCTTATCATCAGGCTCACCAAGAGATATACTCTCAAGGTGATACAGGTATATGCTCCGACCTCGACATACGCAGATGATATGGTAGAAGAAATGTACGAAGATATTTCAAAGGCCTTACATTCCACAAGAAGGGCCTACTTCAACATTGTTATGGGGGACTTCAATGCTAAAGTTGGAGTTCAAGACGGCAACGAATCAAGAATCGGACCCCATGGATTGGGCAGCAGGAACGCCAGAGGGCAAATGCTTGTGAACTTTCTTGAGAGGGAGGGGCTCTTCTTAATGAATTGACAGCATAGCTAAGCCTATAATAATATTTTCGCAGTAACTATGACCTAATCTGTGGTTTCACTGCAAATATTTTATTAATTTTGCGATGCGTGTATGTGAAATTCGTGATATCTTGTAGAGTTTTCATTTGAATTATAAACTGTAAAGGACAATTTTAGCCAAGCTAATTAACGTAATTATTTGGATAAGGATTAATACTATATACTTGAAAATAGCCTTGGAAGTTATGTAATATTTTTTAACAAAAATTTTAAGATTAAAATGGTTACTGTGAGTCAACCTTAAGAGATAGACATATGTTTTCGCGGACTTTTTTGTACAACTCTTGCATAGAAAATATTCTTCTATCTATTTTCATTTAAGCAGCGTTCGTAAGAAACGTGTTTTTTCGACCGTTTTTTTGCCGACTTAGGTTGCAAATTAGGTCTCCACGAATGTACCTTTGATTTAAACGGGATAATATATAGCCTATTTTCATTCCGAAAGTCCATTCTATGTATTAGTGAAAGAATTTTTTAAATCGGTTCAGTAGTTTTTGAGCTTACTCATTACAAACATACAAAAATACAAAAATACAAATGTTCTCTCTTTATAATATTAGTATAGATTGGCAAAGAGCATAATATGTTATTTTAAGAACATTACTATCTGCAACGTAACTAATGTTTTAAAAATCGCGATCACTTTTCTTGTATTACATATTGTTAACATTTTAAAGTGACTATTAAATTTTAATGGACTATCCAGAATAATGCCTCAATACCTAATCGAATCCATCGATGTATCGTCCGTGGATGTTGCAAGAAGTGCGTCTTATGGCAACATCTATCCCTTACTCACCTATGGTGTCATCTTCTGGGGGAATTCTGTCAACGTAAATCAAACTTTTCTGCTTCAAAAACGATCCTTACGCATAATACATAGTAGAAGTACCGACTTCTCACTACGTTCGTTATTTAAAGAGCACGAATATTTAACATTGAACATCTACAATTATCTACATTCTAGAAATTGCACTATTTTGGAGACGGAACATGCAACTTTTCAATAATATCGTTTAAAAACTAAAAAAGAACCGACTTCAATGCCGCGCTATTCATTTTCAGTACCAATTTTGAGATGTTTATCTCAATATCTCTGGAGATACTTATCAGACCTCGATAAAATTACCATGGTACCACACTTGGGATATCTCCTTTCGAACAAAAAAAGAATAATCGAAATCGGTTCATAAACGACGAAGTTATCCGCGAACAAACATCGGTCGGAAGTGCGAGTACTGCTCCACTCAGAGGCTATGACTATTTACATCTCCCTTCGATTCATTCAATGATTTTTCAGAAAAGTGCATACATTAGAGCAATTCAAATATACAATTCATTACAGAAAAACATGAAGGATGTCACTAGTAATCATATATTTAAGACAAAACTCAAAAGGTGGCTAATTAAAAATGTATTTTATGATTTGAAGGAATGTATGTTAAGAAACAAATCAGCTGACGACAAATAATTATAATAAGTAGTTTTGGACATTCGGATATTTTGTGTACCTTTATTGAATTTAATTTGACATCGATTCTAAGAGTTTTATAATGTCGCACATGTTTTCTCAGAATCTATATGTTTTATATATGTTTTTCTATATGTTTTATCTATATGTTTTATCTATATGTTTTATCTATATGTTTTCTCAGCCTATTTATTACAATGTACTAATAACAAATATTGTAGTTATATTGAATGCCCGATGTGGGTAGACTGACATTACCAACGATTGCTATGTGACCTAGCATCATTATTGTATAGTCAGCATCAATAAATGATTTCTGATTCTGATTCTGATTCTGATTCCTTTTTAAACAGAGAGAACTACATAAATTGCTAGAAAATGTATATATTATTACATTTTTAATAATAAAACTATCAGTTTTAGGTGGTGGAGAATTTTTAGTACGGCAAAAGTAAATGACTTTTGTTTTATCTGCATTGATGGTTAGGAGTCAACACGATAAAAAGATAATGGGCAAATTTAGGTTTTCGCAAAAACTTGTAAGTACCAAAATTTACCTTATTTTCAACTTTTTTTATTTTTCGGAATTTTTCCTTTACTTGTGCTTATCTTACTTTTAACCAAAATTGACAATTCTAGGTCAACCAGAAGTACCCTATAGGTTTTGGGTCGAAAACCTATAGGGTACTTCCCGTTGACCTAGAATCATGAAATTTGGCAAGAAGCAAGATCTAAGAGCTTGATCAAACTCCCTAAATTGATCAATAAAGATTAAAAAAAACAAATATAAGAAACATTCAAAAAAAAAGAAAATGTTGAAAATTAAAGGGTGTCCCCATACATACATAGTTTACGCCAGTTAAGATATGAGTTATATGAGCGCTGATATAATTTATAGGCCTAACTTAATTGGTACTAATCAACATTGGTACGGAAACCTCGGTGGGCGAGTCCAACTCGACCTGGCCAGTTTTATTTATTATTTATGAGCTTCCGACATTTCAGCGCTGTTGCAAGCTCCATGTTCACGGAGAAACTGACATGGAGCTTGCAACAGCGTCGAAATGTCAGAAGCTCATAAATAATGAAAAACATGGTAACTATCCCGTTCAAATATCTTAAAAAGTGTCAGTGATCATGAAAACTTAAAAAAAAATAAAACGCAAACTATTCGCAGTACAAATCTTTTCCGAAGTAGGAAATTCAACATCTATGAAGTTTGGTATGAAAACTCGTACTAAGGGTAGGTACTGGACTCGTGGTGCGCATTTTTAGCAGCTATTATTATTTTATAAATTTTAATAACAACTGTCTCTTATTATTTTTTCTTACCCGATAGGCTAGTGTTTAACCACTATCTCGGCTGCTGGAGTTTTTATTGTCTTAATATGTAGCTCAGATTTATTGGAAATATTTTTTTTTTCGAAACTTTGTTGTCCTGGAGTTATAATGTAAAACCTATTTTTTAATTTAAGTAATTCAATTTTATTTGCTTAAAATAATAAAAATGGAATTTAAGCAAAGGAAATGTAAGTTTGTAAAACAGATCACCATTGGTCGAATCGAAAGTTGACGTCATAATTCACTACTCCACGTGATAGAAACATTGAGCGCGGGAACATAAAAATCAATGTATGGTGTGGTCTTATTGTATTTATTTCCAAATATTTTGTTTGCCGCGTATTATTGTGCAAAAATGTATATTACTTACCATTTAATATAGGTAAAAATGAGTACGAGATTAGAGAAACTGCATAATTTAATAAAAACATGCTATTGGCTAAATTGTCGGCAATTGGCAATTATCGCGCGGAATCATAGTTAAAGAAAAAAAAAGCTAGTTTGCTTCAAGCGGCATGTGTCTGACGTATGTGCGTGACGTCACAATTCACTACCAAAGAGCCCGGGAAATAATGGCGTTTAAACTGCTCAAATTTATTTGTATTATTAAAGAGAACAATTTTATTTCCATATTAAACAATATTTACAAATAGTACATATATACAACTTAAAACTATCAATTACATTATATACCTTGATATATTTGTAAAACTACCTAACTATACACATAATATAATATAACACATAAATAAATCTAAACAAAAACAATAAAAACTAAAATGCAGTCTACCAAACCACTACCAGTAGGTAAAGTTCCCAAAATGCTGGCTGTATTCCCCCGTTGAATGGCGATGCTTAGTCTCTGAGCTAAATATATGCCAGCATTTTGGTCCCGTGTCGTTTCTACCAGACGTGCGGAATGGTATTTATATATTGTAGATTGAATATTAAAGTTTATCTTACAGTGTAAACAGCAAAAAACTTAAAACTAAATTAAGATATAATACAACTATTAGAATAAAACTATTTAAACTGATATAAATAAGTAAAATGTTATAAATAAAAAACAGAACCTAGGTCGCAGCTGTCTGCCGGTAACGTTCCAAAAAAGCTGGCGACGTTACCTCGTTTAATTGCTAGGCTAATCCGTTGGCTGAGGAGGTCGCCAGTTCTTTGGTCACGAGTGACGTCGATTATAATACAATAGTATAATCGTCTGGACAGCTCCTTTACAAAACCTCGCGCATCTCGACCCCACGGACCCATTGTTTCGACCCCAAACGGAAGAAAAATGTAGCCATCACCAATGGCAGCATATTTCCTCCGTTTGAGGGTTTTTGCCGCATCCGCTGCCGCACCCGCTGCTCGTGAGGTCCCGCATATGTGGGTCCGCTAACGTGTCAGCACACGTCGCGTCCCACACCAACGGTCTCCCTCGGCACCACGGCACCAACGTCATACCGTCGGGATTAAATTAATTATTAAATATTTATTTAAAAAATAAGTGGACCATTTCCAGCAGTATTTTATTTTTTTATTATGTTATGTGGATGTAATTAGAGAAATAAAAATATTTAAAAGAAACATGCATATTCCCTATTAAGAAAATAAAAACTCCACCAGCCGAGATAGCCTATCAGGTAAGAAAAAATAATAAGAGACAGGTTTTATTAAAATAAAAAAATAAAAAGTGTGTGTACTTATGTACACGCGTTAGAAGTTATACTTCTGTGGCGTATGGAAAAAAATAACTAAAATGCAGTAGTGATTAACGATAAATATTAAAATTAATCAAAAAGATTTTATTTAAATAAAAAAGGTTTTATTAACGTAAAAATCACACAGAAAAAAATCAAAAATCACTAGGGTGAAATGGGTCGATACATATAGGTCATAGGTAGACATACCATAGGTCAACCGATAGAATATATCTAATCAAATACCGTTAGATGGCGCTTTTTACAGTAAGTAAAATATTTTTTTCGATGGCAACATTACCGGATGTAAATAATGGGGAATGTCACGAAGGAAACGTTTTTTTTTCTTGATGCGTGGCCCGCATCGACTAGGTCCCTTTGGGCCCCTAGTCGGTGCGGGGTCCCTAGGCATTTGCCTAATCCGCCTTATGGATAATCCCTGCTCCTTCAACATCAAGTGAGATAGTGGTCAAACGCTTGCATATCTTATTACCATAAACATAATACAAAATATGTCATTTATATATTTGTAGGTCTATCCTCGCGCAAACGGAGCTTTTGGACAACAACGAGCATGGTCATAATATCTCAGCACCCGGTAAGTTTCACAAGTATGTTGTCACTAGTGGCGCCCCGCGGCCACGCCCACTTTATTTTGTATCCCATGTCCTATAACATTGGCTATCTCTGTACGAATATCAACCAATTTCCCTGTACCTACAATAGGCATGACGACATTGTCAAAATATCGAAGATTTAATGATTTTAGGGGAAAATACATATTAGTGAAATTTAAAACGCTAGTTTAGTTTTAATGAAAAAAATTAGATTATTAAGATTTTCAATAAAATAAAACATTAAATTACTGCAATCCGCCATTTTGATTGAAACACCAATTACAGCGCATGACGTCACGCCTAGGTTCTCTGGTCTAGGATCTCTGTTTTGTTGTTGTGAATACTAGTGATTATGCATTTGGATTCATTTTTTAGTCATTTGCGTGTGATTTATCGACTCCACCCGAATATTATAGTGGAACCATGCTTTGTTAAGGCAAACAGCTCAAATGTTCCCAGGATTGATATATTGATATTGGGCGATTTCCTCGCAACAATTAACACAACAAACAAAAAACTCGCTGAGTTTATTTAGGAACGTGAAAACTTCCTTGTATTTTTTTAACCGACTTCACAAAAAAGGAGGAGGTTCTCAATTCGTCTGTATGTTTTTTTTTTGTATGTTACGCGATTTCTCCATCAATTGTGAACGGATTCAAATGATTCTTTTTTTAATAGGTAGGATACGTTTTTATCGAGATCTGATTAGTATCACCAGAGATATAGAGATAAATACCTCAAACATAGGAGAATGTACTAGTTTTAGTAGAAGAGTCCCAAGAAGATTACACACAATGGAGGTTGCTATTGCATATAAGATATTCTTACGGTAACTGTGAGCGAGATAGAAATTAAGGTGGGGATATTTTTTTTTATATCTTATAGGCAAGCGTTTGACCACTATCCCACCTGTTGCTAAGTGATGATGCGGTCGAAGATAAAGAAGTGGACTAGAATGGGAACTGGCTCTCAAGGATAGCTGCCGGAACACATTAGATGTTTGGCGACAGATTTTCTGACTTGAGGGTGGTAGTTGGCCAGGCGGACACTAGATATGTTCTACCACCATGCGGGGGTTATTGGTTTCTTAACGATGTTTTCCTTCACCGGAGGGCCACTGTGAGAAGCGCACATATATTTTTCGATAGAAAAATTCATTGGTGCACGGCGGTTTGAACTCGGTACCACCGCATCAAAGCCGACCGTTCTCCCAATTACGCCACCGGGCCCTCAATAAATAATTATATATTAATAATTATAATAAATAATTATATATAAATATAAATAATTTGTCTTCACAGGAATGTTCTACCGGGCAAAGTCTTGTTAGGGTGAAAACTTTTTTAAACATACCTAATATTTTTTGACATGACATGACATTTGGTGAAGATGGCGGCCATTTCAGTCCCGCGACACTGCATATATTATTAAATAACTCAGAATTATGAACGTACTTTGTACCAATAAACACAGCAAAAAAAAATTATAAGCATAAAACCACATATTATATAATAGTTACTACGTAAATAATACTTTCCGTTGTTAGGTTGGCTACACAGTGCTTTCATAATTCGGGTATCCACAATATAGGGAAGTGCCTCTTATAACGTAGTAGAGTGATTCAGTACTCTGTTGGCCATATGGCGGCAATTAATGTTAATAATCGCAAATAATACTTTTTAATATTCATTTTGGAATACAACTAGTCCGTGTTATAAAAGTATTTGGAATTATTGTAATAAAATAGACAATTAATTATCGTGTATGTCAGATGCTTTAATTGCACAGGGCCATTTTGGACATTTCGTCCGTCCGTCCGTCCGTGTGTCTATATGTGCGCACTTTATAGATCTGGGGCCTTATTCAGTATGACCAATGAGATAACGCGTGCCTTAACGCGCCACGTTACGTTATTGAAAAATTGTATTCTGTATGCCACACGATAGGTAAATTATACAAAACGCGCGCGTTACACGTCCTCATATGTCACGATATTTTGACAGCTCAAAATGCGCTCATAACCTTACCCTACCGCATTTTAATTGGCATAGAGAATACCATAACGCGGAGATAACGTAACACGGCACGGTAAGACTTTAAAATGGTCATACTGAATAAGGCCCCTGTATCTTCTTAACCGTTATAGGTACATACTTGAAATTTTCAAAAAGTATATATCCGTCAGTGTATAACGGCCCAGACACGAAATTTAATAGATGCATGTAATTTCATTAAAACTTTTTTTGCACTAAAAAGGGTAAAATAAGTTAGTTTTCAAAAAAAATAAAACCGACTTCATAACCACAAAAAGGCACTCAAAAGCGAAAAATAATTTACTTAAAATTATTATAAGCGTTACCCAATTCTCTATTTGAAGTCGGTGCCAGCCAAGTCTATTGGATATTAGATAGATACTATGTATGTAGTAGTAGTAAGTAGGTACATGTATGTTAGTAAGTAGGTAGATACATGTAGGTATTATCTATCTACTACCTATTAGACTTGGCTGGCACCGACTTCAAATATAGAATTGGGTAACGCTTATAATAATTTTAAGTAAATTATTTTTCGCTTTTGAGTGCCTTTTTGTGGTTATGAAGTCGGTTTTATTTTTTTTGAAAAATAACTTATTTATTTATCTTTACTACTTGATACATCCAACTTAGATATATTCTAGCTTCTTTTGAACTGAGGTGTTATTTAATTTACGTTCATAGCTTATTATTACAATAAAATTGTAATTTAGTTATACATATTAAAATACGGGACTTATCGCGCCTAAAATATAATTTTTTATTTAACTCGACGTTTCGACCAAGTTGCATTGATCGTGGTCACGTGGGCAAGTTGCATTGATCGTGGTCACGTGGGCAAGTTGCATTGATCGTGGTCACGTGGGCAAGTTGCATTGATCGTGGTCACGTGGGCAAGTTGCATTGATCGTGGTCACGAGACGACTCAAATGCATGCAACTTGCGACGAATGCAACTTGGTCAAACGTCGAGTTAAATAAAATTAATGTTTTAGGCGCGATAAGTCCCGTATTTTAATATTTATAACTATGTGTTCAAATCGCGAAAGTTTAAAGTTTACAAAAACTTGTCATTGTTTATTTTTGAGGTTAGCTCCCTCACAACTTGTAAGTTGGTACTTTAGAGTTAATACCCAATAAAATTAGTAAATTTTTATAACTATTAAAAAACACCTACTAGTACTAGTAGTATTTTTCCTCGTAAACACCTTAAATCTGATAAATCAGCAAGTCAATGTGAATGTATTTCTTCTGAGTAATTTCAATAATTTCAGGTCTTCAAGACAATAATATGGGGATGATGCATTTCG
This sequence comes from Cabera pusaria, assembly GCA_954871355.1. Classification (NCBI taxonomy): domain Eukaryota; kingdom Metazoa; phylum Arthropoda; class Insecta; order Lepidoptera; family Geometridae; genus Cabera; species Cabera pusaria. The sequence continues at coordinate 15,891,910 of OX940915.1, read as the reverse complement.
TTATGTACTCGTATCTGCAACTAAAACGGGAAGGAAGTATTTGTACAGTAAAGTGAAACATTTGCCCAGAGCATAAATTCCATGCAAAACTATATGCTGTTACATTGATGGTTGATGAAAATGTATCTGAGTGGTCGAAATAAGTGTTACTTTTGCGCTGCAGACCCAAATTTTGCTGATAATATAAATGTTGAAATTTTATGTAGCTTTTGATGAGCAATATACCTATGTCAGGTTTTGTTGAAAATGTTGTTAAATTTTGGAAAACCCATGTGTATCCGTCGTTATTATAATGTCAATGACCTAAGCGTGACGTCACAGCCGACGCCATGACCTGTGAGCTGTTTTCCTGCACTATTGAAATAATTTAAGATCGTTTGAAAAACTAAAAGAGCCGACTTTAAACGTCGCGCTAGTCAAAGTAGCCAGTAGACGTAGTAACTATTATACAAGGTGTCGGGTGTCATATGGTCCAAACGAAAACCGTCGATGGAGGACTCCAAGGGCTACCCAGAGAACCCCCATGTATGTTCCGCGAAAATCTATAGTTTTCGAGAAAATTGCGTTTTACTTGTTTTCTAGTTAGTCCCCGAAATGATGCAATTTATTTAAATTTTATCCCTAACTACAAAGGCCAGAGCTTTAGTTTTTTTGTGGGACTATAAACAATGAATAGGTCTTTCAGGGTAAGCTAGGATTTTTTATTTAGGCTTATTATTTTTTGAGAAAAAAAATAAGACATCACATTTTTTTTATTTCGACGATATTTGAACTTTTACTTTGAGTAGGCTTTTCTCCAAAAAAAAAAACACAGAATAAAAAAAGTTAAAACCGATTTCAAAAACTTGTCTGTTTTATGGACCTGCTGCTCGCCAAATTTCAGACGGCTACGACAAGAGGTTCAGGTTTAAAAACATAATTAACGAAATAGAAAAGATTTCAATATTCAAATTACTTCTTCTGAAATACACTCTGGTAATCTCTTTATTACAGAATCAACTCATATGAAGGAAATAAGTTGTAATAAAAGCCCAAAATATTTGAATTAAGGAACTTTAGGAGTAAAAATTGAGGTTTTATGTTGAAAAATATCGATAATTTCCCAAGCCCTTCTTTTTTCATTTTGATAATTTGATAATAAAAGTTAAAAGTTACAGCTACTCGTATGCACATAATATCGCTTAATAAAGTTTTTTTTTTAGATCATAAAAGGAGTGATCACTTTTAGTTTTCTACTTCTAGAATAATTTTAGTTTGGTGTTTAATTTACGTAACAGTTTGACCACTATCTCTCTTGATGATAAGTGATGATGTGGTGATCGACGATGATGCTCGCTTTCTTACTTTAACACTCGCGAGCTTGGGTCGTTCTCCCATGTAAAAAATAAAATAATTTGAGGTCATGCATCTTGATGGCCAGAGACAGATCCATCGCGCCGGATACCTACATGAACTTGTGTAAGTGTCACCCTAAAGATTTCAATTCTACAGCGAAATTAATAAGAATAAATATCAACTTAAACTAAGAGATGCACACAAGAAGAGAAGTGCAGACAATGACTTCCTTCATCATATCAGAAGAAACGTCATAAAGTGTTATCTTAAGTGCAATAATGTGCATTGCTGTGAATTGCATTGCTGTAAAGGGACACTTTGAAGTTTATTACAAATTTGACAAGAAAGTTAAGAAAATTGTCGATTATTTTCAACATAAAAATTTAATTCAAAGATATTGGGCTTTAATTATAACTTCTTCTCTTCATTTGAGTTAATTCTGTAAAAAAAACCATTACCAGAGAATATTTCAGAAGAAATAATTTGAAAATTGAAATCCTTTCTATTTTGTTAATTATGTTTTTAGACCTGAACCTCTTAGCCTGAACTGTTGTAGCCGTATGAAATTTGTCCATAAAACAGACAAGTTTTTGAAATCGGTTTTAACTTTTTTTATTCTGTGTTTTTTTGGAGAAAAGCCTGCTCAAGTTCAAAAATCGTCGAAATAAAAAAAATGTGATATCTTATTTTTTTCTCGAAAAATAATAAGCCCAAATAAAAAAATCCTAAATTACCTTGAAATACCTATTCATTGTTCATAGTCCCACAAAAAAACTAGGGCTCTGGCTTTTGTAGTTTGGGAGATAATTTAAATAAATTGCAACATTTTGGGGACGAACTCGAAAACAAGTAAAACGCAATTTTCTCGAAAACTATAGATTTTCGCGGAACATACATGGTTCTCTGGGTAGCCCTTGGAGTCCTCCATCGACGGTTTTCGTTTGGACCACATGAAACCCGACATCCTGTATAATCTGTTCCAGTAGTAAGTAGTAAATAGTCAAGATAAGTAAATGCATCGTAATACAAATGTTGATACGAGTATATTAATAACGGCTCAGCCGATTTCGTTAAAATTATATTGAGACTACCTCGGAAACGTACCCTACCCATTAAAAAAATAATCATTCGAATCCGTTCACTTGACGGAGAATTCGCGTAACATACACACAAAAAAAATATACAGACGAATTGAGAACCTCCTCCTTTTTGTGAAATCGTTTAAAAATATTAGAAAAATTGCTTTAAACTTCGTTAAATTTAAGTTTATTACCAAAAAAAGGTTTTTTCGTAAATAGTAAATTTGTTTCCATATTACGGAAGAGGATTTCAAAAGTTTCGTCACACCTATTCGAGCGTATGTTGATCTGAATGGATTGCTTGATGCATTCCGTTAGATCAGTTACTGTATATTGATCAATCTAATGCAGATGTATCTCGATGAATCGCTTGATGCATCCAGTCAGATGGCTTGATGCGTCTTGAAGAGTCAAGAGACGTTCTCCCCAGTAAACTCGTAAAGATGGCGACGATTACCCCTAGGATTTAGTGATGCTTTCCTTAGAGACATTAACGTTCTCAAGGATATATTTCATTCATTGCGAGACAGCAGGGAGACATTACAAAGTGAATCCACTTGTATTGTATCTCAAAGAACCAAATTAATCTGCGTAATTCTTTTCCATTATAAACTAGGGTGGTTATGTAAATTTAATAACGCATTTAATTGATTACTTGATAGCGCTATTATTTTATTTATTTTTAAAAGATTTAATTTAACGTGCAATGTATGTATGTAAGTAAGTTTGTTCGGGTTGAATCTTGGAAGCTAAATTAGACTCACTTCCCGATGTCCGTTTTGACTCAAATTTGGTGAATGTATCCGCGGTGACAATACAATAATATGGTACCATGGAGCTGGTCTGATGATGGAGACAGAAGGTGGCCACGGCATCTCTGTGATAAAACAACATAACCCCACCAAGTTTGGGCTCGATTGATTCGTCTTGAAGAGGACTTTACACCTAAATGATATTCAGGGTCTGATAATGAGGCTGGAAGGTGGCGACAGCATCTCTGTGATAAAACAACATAACTCCACTGAGGTTTTTTTACAGCTTATGGGCTAGCGTTTGCCACTATCTCGCCTGTTGGTAAGTGATGATGCGGTCGACGATGGTAAGCACGCTAGGCCTAGAATGGGAACTGGCTCTCAAGGATAGCTGCCGGAACACATTGATTTGTGATAGATTTTCTAACTTGAGGATGGTAGCTGGCCAGGCGGTCACTAGATAGTGTCCTACCACCATGCGGGGGTTGTTGGTTCCTTAACGATGTTTTCCTTCACCGGAGTGCGACTGTGAGAAGCGCACATACATTTTTCGATAGAAAAATCCATTGGTACACGGCGGGGTTTGAACTTGGTACCACGGCATCAAAGCCGACCGTTCTCTCGACTAGCTTCAATCTGAAGCATCTTTTTAATCAGCCAACAAGAATCACTAGCTCGTCAGCTACCTGCTTGGATAATGTGTTCTGACTGTGAACCCGAAAAAATTGCAATTTTTGATAAACTTGGCTCGGACCATCTGGGACAAAGTGTCACTTTTTCATGTAAATTATCCACCAAAGGCCAAGAACATTTTTACAGGCCCATTACCACCAAACGGGTTGAACAGTTTGTGGATATCATTGACAAGCAATTAATGAACCTAATATTTTCTGAGGATCCTAATGACCTATGCAGTGCTTTATTTCAAATGTAAGATGCAGAGTTCAATGATATTTTTAAAATTAAAATGGTTAGAAAGGGTGCGAAGGTTCGTTTTGATGACTGGGCAACTCCTGGTATTTATAAAAGTAGAAACAATTTGTATAACTTGTACTCACAAAAAAACATTAATTTACATAATACTAAATTCATAAATCACTTAAAATTGTATTCAAAAACTTTTAAAGTTGTTTATCAGACAGCAAAATCATTGCATCTAAGTAGAAAAATTAAGCATGCCGATGACAAAATAAAATCAACATGGAAAGTAATTAATACAGGAACTGGAAAAAATAAGCAGAGGGACGGTAAAATTATGTTAAAAGTTAATAATAAATTAATCATAGATAATAATGATGTCGTTTGTTGAGTTCTTCTCACAAGTACCTATTATTACTACTCAGCCTTTAAACTCTTCCCCTAAGGATGCTTTTGTTTTACTATCAAAGTGTGTGAATGAATGTGATTCTATGTTTGAGTTCAGACACATAACTTCGATATCAATAATCAAAACGTTTAAAATGCTCAATCAAAAGAAAACCGAGGATCTGTGGGGTATGTCAACCAAAATACTTAGTTATATTATTAATGTAATTAGCCCTCACTTAGCGTTTATTTTCAACAGATGCGTCGATGAAGGTGTCTTTCCTGATGTAATGAAAAAAAGTAAATTTAATCCCCTATTCAAATCAGTGAACAAAAATGATCCTTCAAACTATAGACCAATGTCTATATTACCGGCGCTCAGTAAAGTTTTTGAAAAAGTTATATTAGACCAGCTTTTGGCACATTTTAATATTAATCATCTTTTATATCACAAACAATATGGTTTCACTAAGGGGCGTTCCACTACTGATGCTGGAGTAGATCTTCTTAAACATATATTTGATGCCTGGGAGAAAGCACAAGATGCTATCGGCGTTTTCTGTGACTTATCTAAAGCGTTTGATTGCGTCTGTCACAAAACGCTAATTTGCAAATTAAAACACTACGGCGTTAACGGAAAAGCACTTGATCTGGTCTCATCCTACCTCTGTAATAGAATACAGATGGTTGAGGTCAATGGCGTCAGGTCATCTGGATCCCTCATACAAATGGGAGTTCCGCAGGGATCGATCTTAGGACCATTTTTATTTCTAGTTTGTATTAATGACTTGCCGTCTTTCGTGCAAAACTTATGTGACATTGTTTTGTTCGCGGATGATACATCCTTAATATTCAAAATAGATAGGATTGCGCCTAAATTTGACGATGTTAACAAATCAATCACACAGGTTTTGAATTGGTTTACAATCAATAACTTATTACTAAACGCCAAAAAAACTAAATGTATTAAATTCTCGCTGCCAAATGTAAGAAAAGGTGTCATTAATAGCAGGATATTAATAAACGATGTACCACTAGAATTTGTTGAATCCGCTACATTCTTGGGCATCACCTTGGATTCAGAGCTACAATAGGGTTCTCAAATATCGGATCTAGCAGGTAGATCGAGCTCCGCTGCATATGCAGTACGTAAAATTAGAAACTTGACTGACGAATCCACTGCTAGATTGGTTTACTTTAGCTACTTCCACAGTATAATGTCCTATGGCATTTTATTGTAGGGGAAAGCCGCCGAAATCCAATCTATATTTGTTTTACAAAAAATAGCTATTCGATCTATATATACCATGAAGACGCGAGACTCACTTCGTGAAAAATTTAAGGAGATTAAAATTCTCACATTGGCATGTAATGTACATACATAATAAAACATTATGTATGTACGCAAAAATTTGAATGATTATGATTACAGGTCCGATGTACATAATTTCAATACAAGATACAAAAATAGATTAATTTTACCTCAATTCAGGTTGTGGAAAGTTAGTGGTTATTTTTTGGGGAACTGTATACGATTTTATAATAAACTTCCTAAAGATATTGATCAACTGTCTATGAGCAGATTTAAAACCTTTGTAAAATCCAATTTAATGAAGAAATCGTACTATACATTAAATTACTATATGAATGACAAAAATGCTTGGCCTGAATGCCCCAAGCTCTAAGATATAATATAAATTGTATGATAATATAATTATTTGTTGTAAATTAAAATAAATAAATAATATGAATAAAAAAAAAATGAATTAAAATAAGTGACAAGCATCATAGAGTTTCTTGGTGTTGATGGGAGTACTTCCGAAACACCAGTATATACCAACAGTTAATCAGTTTTCATCTTTTGTTTGCAGATCTAGGGTTGCCTGTAGAGACGGTATTATGCAGCTGATAGACGGACAATCGGTTCCATTCGGAATATGATTTGTACTGCAATTAGTCAGCGTTTTATTTATTTATTATATTTCATTATTTCACATTTTTTTGGATAAAAATTGTCTGGAGTACTGAAACATGCACTGGGTTGCGGGTGCACGTAATAACGGTTGGCACCCTACATTAATCAGGGGAATTAAACATGTGTGTTTTAAGTGTGACGTTCGACGTCTAGATGAAAGCTGAATGGCTCAATACCTTTGTTTTTTTTTTGTAAATTCAAAGCAATAAGTTATGTTTCTGTTATATCTATAATATTTTTTATTACATATGATCTATTTAATGTAATTTGACGTGTGAAAGTGCAAATTTTTAATTTGACCATATACTGAATAAATGCTTTGACTTTTGACTTTTGACTACGCCACCGGCCCCTCAGTTTGGGCTCGATTAATTCGTCTTGAGGAGCACTTTACACCTAGATGATATCCAAGGTCTGATGATGAAGCTGGAAGGTAACCCCGGCATTCCTGTGGTAAATTAACGTAACTCCTCCAAATGTAGGCTCAATGGATTCGTCTTCAGAAGCACTTTACACTTAAATGATATCCAGGACCTGATGATGATGATATGGTGTGTGACATCATTCTAAATCCAAAATGGCGGACCATCCAAGATGGCGGAATAGTTATTTTTAATGCACTTCTACAATATGGGTATCAAATGAAAGGGATGGTTGAGAATAACCAGCGATAACTAAAAAATAAAAAATAAAATAATAGAATATCTTTTATTTTTATTTTTAAAAAAGTTTTAATTAAACGCTCTAAAAAGAAGAAAATATATTTTTCCTTAAAAATTTTAACTATCAACTTATAACCTCAATTACAATCAAAAAAAACTTTTCGCGCGATTTGTAAATAAACTAGTACCAATTTATATATGTAAATTGATCTGCTATAATTATTATATTTACAATTTTAATTTAATTAATTGCTGATATGTAATTAAACCTCGCGACAAGCTTTTATGATCATAGTATTTGAATAAAATGAGGTTATAAGTTAATAGTCAACATTTTTAAGGAAAAAAATATTGTCTTTTTTTAGAGCGTACAAATAAAAGCTTTTAAGTTTTTATTTTGAGATACGAGATAATATTCTGGGGGAACTTGACAAATAAAAACGTTGTTTTTAAAATGCAAAAATGCTGCATTAGAGCTAAAGCTGAAATTTGACACTTCCGTCCTTGTATATTATGGAAATTGCTATTTTTGTAAAGAATAATCCGAACCTCTTTCCAAAGCTTTCTGAGACGGTAAAACGGAATAGACAAAATCATAGGATTCGGATAATTCCAGGCAAAACGACATTACTTCGCAAAAGTAAACTTGGTATGGCCATTACTTAGTAACTATTATATAATCTGTGGCATGGCACCAACAGTTTTTAATAAGATTCCTAAATCTTTGAAGGACCTGTACAAAATTATGTTTAAAAATAGGCTCAAACAATTTTTGATTCAGAAATGTTATTATAGTAGTGACGAAAAATTCGTCAGTACTATAATAACATAGTACGAATTTTTAAATGACAAATTATAATATATATATATATATATATATATATATTTATGACATTACTATTTTCATGACATTGTATTGTATCCATTTTAATTTCAATGTAATATACAATGACCAGTGAATAGCTTAATAATTATTAATTTTAAATGTATATATAGCTGAGCAAAGCAGCGCCATCTGCAAAGTTTGCGCGCCCGTTAAGGCAAAACATGACGATCCATTTATTATATTTGTCACAACCTTTTGTAATACGTATGTTTTACGCAAATAAAATATCTTTATCATTAAAGGTATCCTTTGTTTTATTCCCCATAATTATGGCTATTCCTGTACATTTCAGTCAAATCTATACCGTTAAGAGAGGAGATGAGTTACCTCTTCTCGGATAAACGCAAACGTAACCTAAAAAACAAATACATGCACTGATTAAAAATATAGTGTATGATGTATCGTGTTTACAGGTCCCAGAGAGTGTGACCGCAGTCAGTATGAGACGTGCTGCACTGCAGATACAGAGTACAAGAATATGTCCGCGAGAGGGCGCCACACGGCGGTGAACATGACCAGCGCCGGCCTGCAGGAGTACACCATGTACTTTGCCACCCGAGGACGCTCGATGCACCTGCAGCTGTCACCGACGTCTCCTGTGGACGAGGGTGATACGTGTTATAATATAGAGGGTATGTACGAGTACTTCGATACTACGATATTCAGACATACTTTAAAACACTCGTGGTTATAGTCCGACCGCGGTAGCTGTGCCTGAGGAACAGAGCGAGCACGACTACATGCTAGAGAGAGATAGCATGCTGCTCTACTATCCCCGTCCCACAGCGCATGTTGCTGAGACACGAACTGTACCACAATACTCATCATAATCAGCCGGTATCAGTCCACTACTGGACATAGGCCTCTCCCAAGTCATGCCACTGAGCCCGATCGTCGGCTCTTTGTTTCCAGTCACTGCCCACCGCTTTGCGAATGTCGTCGCTCCACCTGGTCACAGGGCGTCCTACGCTACGTTTACCGATTCGCGGTCTCCACTCTAGAACCAGTCTGCCCCAACGGTTATCGGTCCTACGGCAGTGGGCTGGTCATATACCAGCCCACTGCCACTTCAGCTTGCTAATCCGATGAGCTATGTCGATCACTTTAATTCTCTGGCGAATTACTTCGTTCCGGATTCGATCCCGCAGAGAAACACCGAGCATAGCTCTTTCCATAGCTCGCTGAGCGACTTTAAATTGGTGGACCAGTCGAACCGTGAGTGTCCACGTCTCGGCTCCGTATGTCAAGACGGGTAGGACGCACTGATTAAAGACTTTTGTCTTTAGGCACTGTGGTATATGCGACGAGAAGACTCGACGGAGTTTTCCAAATGCTGCCCAGCCCAGCTGAATTCTTCTCTGGATTTCCTTTTCGAAGTTATGTTTGCCTAGTTGGAGCGTCTGCCCTAGGTAAACATACTTAGTGACAACTTCGAGTGGGATTCCATCTACGGCAATCGGTTCCGGAACAACGTGCTCGTTGTACATGACTGTGGTTTTATCCAAATTCATCCGGAGACCGATGCGACGAGAAGAATCAGCTAGGCCATTCAACATCCTCTGTAAGTCCTGCAGCGTCTCTGCCATAATGACGATGTCATCTGCGAATCGTAAGTGAGAGATGTACCTGCCGTTGATGTTGATGCCACAATCTTTCCAGTTCAGCGTCTTAAACATATCCTCCAAGGCGTTAGTGAACAGTTTCGGGGATATGACGTCCCCCTGTCTCACTCCTCGACGCAGATGGATATGATTAGTACGCTGGTTCTGTACTTGTACACTCATCGTTGCGGCATTATACAGACATCTCATCACTTCGATATATCGCCAGTCGACTTGGCAACGCTGCAAGGTATCCAGAACAGACCAGGTTTCGATTGCGTCGAAGGCCTTCTCATAGTCCACAAACGCTAAGCACAGGGGCCGATTGTACTCTTCGGTCTTCTGTACAATCTGCCGCACTATGTGGATGTGGTCCATGGTGCCGTAACCGCTTCGAAATCCGGCCTGTTCCGGAGGTTGGAACTCGTCGAGTCTTCGCGCAAGACGGTTCGTGATGACCCTTGAAAACAGTTTGTAGACATGGCTCAGAAGCGAAATCGGGCGGTAGTTTTTCAAGAGGGTTTTGTCTCCTTTTTTGAAAAACAAAACCACCATGCTCCTGTTCCATGCCTGTGGAGTTCTCCCAGTGAAGAGAACAGAATTGAAGAGCTGTTGCAGCTGGCTTACAGAGCTTTTAGAAGCTCCGTTGTGATTTCGTCTTCACCTGGGGCCATTCCATTTTTGAGCTGTTTAAGGGCCATCACGATCTCATCTCGGCTGACTTCGGGCAGATCTTCTGTGAAGTGGCGGGTCAAGGTGGCTCTACAATCCTCAGTATCGGGTACGGGCCTTGAAGCATGCGATGCGTAGAGCTTGCCGTAGAAGTCTTCAACTTCTGACAGAATCTCCGACTTGGATGCGACGACGTTCCCCGTTGACTTTGTCAGCTTTGTGAGGTGGCTTCTACCCAGAGACTGGGCGAACACTTTCGACCCTCGATTCTGCTCAATTGATTCTTTAATCAAGAGCGTGTTAGAGGATCGGAGATCTTGTCATACCAGCTTCTTAATGGTTTTGTTGCGCACCTGATTAATTGACAAAGCTGACAAAGGGTCTGTTCGTCTCTCTTCCATTAGTCGAAGTGTTTCTGCCGAAAGTTTGGACTTTTTGCCCGTACGCTTGCTTACGCTACGCTAAACTTCGTCCCTTCATCCCTGAGGATTTCCACCACTTCTTCGAGTTTCTGGTCTACGTCATCTGTGGTTTCCAAGGCAGCGAATCTATTTTCCAATTTTAATTGGAATGTTTCGGATCTAACAACGGTTTGGAGTAGGTTCGGTCGGAGCGTAGACTTCATCAATCGGGATCTTTCGGCTTTGAAGTCGATATCCAGAGTGCCTCGTACAAGTCGATGATCACTTCCAGTATTGAACCTACTGATCACTGAGACGTCTCTGAATATGCGCCGTTTGTCCGTAATGATGAAGTCAATCTCATTTTTAGTCACAGTGTCGGGGCTTTTCCACGTCCACTTCCTTTGGGGCTGTTTCTTGAAGAACGAGTTCATCAAGAAAAACCCCTCTTTCTCGAGAAAGTTGACAAGCATTTGCCCCCTGTGATTCCTGCTGCCAAATCCGTGTGGTCCTATTGTCGATTCACTGCAGGTCTGTACTCCCACTTTGGCGTTAAAGTCTCCCATGACAACGTTGTAGTGAGCCTTAGAGGTGGTATGTAGAGCTCTAGAGATGTCTTCATACATGCTCTCCACCTCTTCGTCCAAGTGTGCCGAGGTCGGTGCGTAAACCTGGATAACCTTGAGGCTGTACCTCTCGGTTAACCTAATTATGAGGTACGCTACCCTGGTCGACACACTGGAGATTTCTGCAACGTTGTCACTGAGAACCTTGTTGACCAGAAACCCGACGCCGCCTTGGGATGGCTGGTCTCCTTCTCTGTAATACATAAGATGGCCCGATTCTAGAGTTATGGTGTCCTCTCCCTGTCTTCGGACTTCACATAACCCCAGAATGTGCCATCTTATGTGTCCCAGCTCCTCCTCCAGCTGCGCCAGATGATCATCCAGCCGAATCGTGCGTCCATTATATGTTGCGAGGGTCAGTTTGTTTTGGCGGCCTACCGTAGCCCGGAGATTCTTAGCACCCCCTGCCCTGCCGTTACCGTGACCGCCGCCGTGGTCAGGAATAGCAGGGCGGCCGGGAACTGGGGGCCGCGGCATATTGTGACTTTCCATACTACTTCTTTCATCCCTTGGGAGGGATGTGCCCTAATCGCCATGCTGGGCAGTCGTGTTGGCGATCGCAGGACGTAGCTTCTCGCACCGGTGACGCTGCTGCCCGTCACCGGCCTGAAGTATTTAGCTACGCCATAATTTGAAATGGTTATACCGCCATTTGTCGGTCGCCAGAGCCCCGTTCGTTGGTCAGCAGGATGCACCACGGGCAGGTGAGGTTGGCTGGGAGCACTTAGATGGTATGTGTGCTCCCTTACATCCCTATCCAATACTAACATGTACTAATTGAATATCGACCTTATCCAGTTGAAGTAGAGAAATAATTGTCTTCTATATATCAACGCACTGCCTAAACAACTTGTCCTAGAGACATGATATTTGGAGGGTGTGTTCTTTGTGAAGTGAAACTATACACACAGAAAGAGTTTTTCGAAATTACACCCCTTAAAGGGTAAAATGAGAGGTTGTATTTTGTGTGAAACTTTTTATTCCCTGGGTCGCTCGATTGACTCGAAAATTGGGAAACATACTCTTCAATTAAAATTATGACATACGTTATGTCACAGTATTTCCAAAATCATCCCCCACGCGTTTATCTGACAATTATATCAACGCACTGCCTAAACCGCTGTTCCTAAAGACATGAAATTAGGAGAGTGTGTTATTTGTGAAGTGTAGGTATCCCACAAAGAAAGAGTTTTTCGAAATTCCACCCCTAAGAGGGTGAAATGGAGGGTTAAACTTTTTATAAAACTTTTTATTCTCTGGGTCAATTGTCTCGAAAATTGGTACACATACTCTTTCTATACTAGTCTATACTAATATTATAAAGAGAGAACATTTGTATTTTTGTATGTTTGTAATGAGTAAGCTCAAAAACTACTGAACCGATTTAAAAAATTCTTTCACTAATACATAGAATGGACTTTCGGAATGAAAATAGGCTATATATTATCCCGTTTAAATCAAAGGTACATTCGTGGAGACCTAATTTGCAACCTAAGTCGGCAAATAAACGGTTGAAAAAACACGTTTCTTACGAACGCTGCTTAATTGAAAATAGATAGAAGAATATTTTCTATGCAAGAGTTGTACAACTTAATAAGACCTACAAAAAAGTCCGCGACAGAATATGTCTATCTCTTAAGGTTGACTCACAGTAACCATTTTAATCTTAAAATTTTTGTTAAAAAATATTACATAACTTCCAAGGCTATTTTCAAGTATATAGTATTAATCCTTATCCAAATAATTACGTTAATTAGCTTGACCACATATTATAGATTAAAATTGTCCTTTATAGTATATAATTCAAATGAAAACTCTAGAAGATATCACGAATTTCACAAACACGCATTGCAAAATTAATAAAATATTTGCAGTGAAACCACAGATTAGGTCATATTTACTGCGAAAATATTATTATAAGCTTAGCTATGCTGTAGATCCCCACCGATCACAATCAATTTGAAGTCAATATAGTATAATAATATGATCTATTGTATAAAATAATATTCATCTATATATAATAATATAATATAATATTTTAAACCACCCCGACTGATCTATGTATAATAGCTTTTTCCAATGACTCTAAACACGACATTTAAAATCTGAGCTGTAAGTTGGTGAGGATTTGAGTATTCGGTAGAGTCCAGGAGGCTTCCATGTTCTTACAATATCGTTGAAGAAGAAGATTTTCGAATTGATCAGACCTATGAAAGTTGATTTCATAGCGCAATTAACTAGAAATAAATAATAGTTTAAAAAAACTAAAAAAATACGCTTTTATAGAAAATCCAACTAAAAAATAGAAAATAACTTTTAATAAATTGGAATTAAAAATAGTGTAAGAAAAAATGATTTTATTGTAAAAAAAAAGCGTGGGGTGCATGGTATCAATAGTTCCAAATATTTTATGAACAGATATGACTAGAAGGGTTATTTTGATAATATCCTGAAAAGCACCCCACGCTTTTTTTTACAATAAAATCATATTTTCTTACACTATTTTTAATTCAAATTTATTTTCTATTTTCTTGTTGGATTTTCTATAAAAGCGTATTTTTTTAGTTTTTTTTAACTATTATTTATTTTTCATTTTTTAGTTGTTTTTTTTAAATCCTTTTTTTTAATTTTTTATTTTATTTATTTATTGTCATCGGTCCTTAATAAGTATGCCAAATTTCCATTGTTTCAAAATTCCATTTGCCAAATTTCGAGTTAATCCGACGTTTTGAAGAGGGTTAAAATCATGTTCAAATATTCCGTTACATACTAACATACAAACTTACATACGTCTGAAGCTAATAAAAGCGTATTAAAAAGCTCATAATTTTATAACGATTGAACGAATTTTCATGAATCAAACCTAAGAAAACTCTCTCATCTATCAAACAAAAAAAAACTATCAATAATAAAAACAAAATCGGTTCATCCGGTTAGGTGCTAAGATGCTACAGACAGACACACAGATACACACGTTAAACGTATATTACCCCTACATTTTGCGTCGGGGAACGCCGTAAGGTTACGGCGACAGATGTACTCCTTGGTGGTAAGCTACTTTTTGGTAGATTTAATGATTCCACTACCACTGTACGAAAACTCATGATTCATGAATGCACATAAAACTTTCATTGGTAGGTATATAGCTAGGATTCGAACCAACGACTGTCGGGTCAGAATCAGGGTAACTATCCTTTACGCCAAAGGGCCGTCCAATATCAATACGTAAGTATTATAAAACAAAGTTCATCACTGCGTCTGTCTGTCTGTTCGCAATAATCTCAATAGCTACTGAACGGATTATCATGCGGTTTTCACCGATAGCCAGAGTGTTTATGAGGAAGGTTTAGGTGCATAATTCGTTAAGGTTTTGTGTAAATTGGATGAAATATGACCATTGTTGTTAAATATGTTCATATTTTATATTCGATGCAACAAACTGATGCAAATTTTGTAGGCATATATGTTCTACCCGTGCGAAGCCGGGGCTGCTAGTAATAAATAAAACCGGCCAAGTCAAGTTGGACTCGCACACCAAGGCTTCTGTACCGACGTTGGTGACCACCCATTACGCTATATCTCTAAATTATATGAGCGCTAATATAACTCAAAGGCCTACCTTAATTGGCGTAAAAAATATTTTTTTAAAAAAAGCGTGAGGTTCATGGTGTCAATAGTTATAAATATTTTATTGACAGATATGAGTAGAGTGATTATCATTTTGATAATATCTTAAATTTCTATAAATATAAATTAATAATAGTGTGAATAAAAAAAAAATAATGTAAAAAAAGCGTAAAGTGCATGGTGTCAATAGTTATAAATATTTTATTGACAGATATGAGTAGAGTGATTATCATTTTGATAATATCCTAACCAGCAAAAACTACACTTAAAATAATCTCTAGACCACTGTTTTCTTGCTCTTATACCATTCTTATATCGTCGTATAAGCCTGGATTTGGGCACCATTTATAAGCGTAATTTGTTTAGATCTTTCTAATATCAGTCATATTGAATGTTGTTTTCACTTAAATTATTCTTACCAAAACTAATTTAAGCGTACATAGGCTTACATTGTTTTGACGTTAAGAGTCCTGTGAGCGTAAGAAAGTTTATTTTGATTTTACATAAGATCAAACACAATCGTAAAAAAACTTGGTGTAGTGTTTGTTTGAAAGTAACAACTAATAAAAAAGAAATCGAAAACAGTAAGGATAAAGGTATTCTATAATTATATTGTAATAACCGTACCATTATTAACAAGTGTTTCGTTTTATGCTTTTCGATAAGTATTAGTATTGGAAAATATTATTTACTCTAAAGTAGACCCTAGTTTATGCTTCATAACTTGTGCGCTTCATCAATATATAGTATTTAGTATTCTTGTTTAATTATTTTATTTGTTAATTTTTATTAAAAGCGACGCCATTAGTATTGCATTTATTAGAATCACTATAAGACTATTTTTAGCTCATTTAGATCATTCCAACATGACTCCATGTTGGAATAACTTAGAGATCCTTGAATCGACATAAAACATTTATTTTCATTTAAGAGTGAACGTTTGGGATGTGAAATGGTATTTTATGTGACCGCACTAAAATACTTTTCCTGAAATATAATAGTCAACATCAAATGTTACTCTCACAATTTTAGTCACAAATTCGTTTTAAGATCAAACTTTCTTAAATTAGACTCGTTTTTTCTATTGTAAGTATGATGATTCAATATCACTCTAATACTGTGCCTATCCACTGCTGTCGATCTTATAATAGTTTGGAATAAGATCAATATTTACATGTTTTAAGTACTCTAATTAAATGCTGATATTAGTCTAACATTCTTACAATAGCATTTAGAACATATGTAATAAAATTAAATGAGCTTAGAAAATGTGGATATGAGTGCTAATTTATCTCAAGTGTGATAAGATAAGTCTTAATAAATGCTTTTTTAGGAGAGTGTGGCTTACAACGGCACTGTAAATTTAAACTTATATGCATAATTAAGACAAGGTATTAAGATCAAGCATATTAGAGCCTGTAACGGCTTGTCAGAGACTAATAAAGGAGCGATAGCAATGACGAAAACAGATAAGAGACCACTATAAGCTCAGAACTCTTATAAAGTGAGAAACGTAAGAGGATTTTGCTAGTTGGGATCTTAAAAGCACCCCACGCTTTTTTAAAAATAAAATATTTTTTTTTAATTCACACTATTATTAATTTATATTTATTGAAATGTTTATGTTGCACTATTCTTAATTTAAATTTATTAAAATTTATTTTCAAATTTTTAGTTCGGTTTTCTATAAAAAGCGTGTTTTCTAGTTTTTTAAACTATTATTTATTTTCTACTTTTTAGTTGAAAAATGGAATAATTTTTTTATCAAATTAGTGTATTGTCATCGATCCTCGATAAATCTACAAAGTTTGAACGAAATCTGACCGTTTAAAATGGGTCAAAATCGCGCCCAAAGGAGTCGGTTACAAACATACAGGTGAAGCTAATAAAAAGCTAATAAAAAAACAAATGTTGAATAATAAGGTAAGTTTTGATACTTACAAGTTTTTGCAATAATCTAAATTTGCCCATATCTTTTTATTGTTTTGACTCAGGACCTTGATTTTTATACAGCTAATAGGGACTATAAAGCTTAACATTTGGTATAAATTTCAATTTCCTAGGTCCACCCGTTCCTGAGAAAATTCGGTGGTGACACACGGACAGACTGACAGACGGACAAGAAAGTGATCTTATAAGGGTTCCCCTACGCATTTGTCTGACTAATGATATCATCGTTCTGCCTAAACCGCTATAGAGTCGTGATATTTGCAGTGATTGATCTTTTTGAAGCGCAGGTATCCGGTACCTACATTGAATTTTCTGTGAAACTTTTTAATCCCTAGGTTGATTGACTCGAAACAGACTTAATAGCACAATGTGACCTAAATCCGTACTTTACGCACGCTTTTCCGTGACTTACATAGTCGATTATTTCACGACGTTTAGCACCTTCGCTGCGCTCGGGTGCCAACTTCACGCCGTGAAATAATCTTCTATTTGACAGAAAAGCGTAGCAAGCGTAAAGTGCGGGTTTATGTCACAGTGACTGCTATAAAATAATATACGACACTCACACACGTATCGTAATATACTATTATCGAACTCTGCTTATTAAAGTCTACTTTGTCAAGATCATAATTAAATCTCAAAGGGTTTGGGGTCGCAACAATGGGCTCATGGGGTCGAGATGCCCGGGGATTCGTTAAGGAGTTGTCCAGACGCCTAACTGACATCACCCGTGACCACAGAGCTGGCGCTTACCTCGACCAACGTATTTACAGCTTTATTATTAACTCGCTAGCTTTTTGGTAATATTACCGGCAGGTAGTTCTACCTAGGTTCTGTATTTTATTAAATAGTTTAAGTATTAATATTGTAGTTTAAATGATTTTGATATTGTCATTAGGTAATTATTTTTAAGTTGTTTAAATAATACTTCTGTAAATAAATAAATTTAAAGGCAAAACTCTTAATTTAACACGGGTAATACGTGGTCTGCTCCAAAGTAAACTAACGGAGAAACATTTGTTTGGGATATTGTCAGTTTGTATATTCAATAGAGAGGGAGTGAGAGCGCATTTTAATATTTGTTTCTAAAGAAAAATATGTAATATTTTGTTTCTTATAGGCAACGCAAACGAAGCCGCGGGCAGAAGCTAGTTACATAGTAAGAAATAAAGTTGGTAAAAAACTACACAACGGATTTTAATGCGGTTTCCAACAGGAAGGTTTACTACCAGGATCTAACGCGGGCAAAGCCGCGGATCGCAGCTAGTTCATAATGCGGTTTCCAACAGGAAGGTTTACAACCAGGATCTAACGCGGGCAAAGCCGCAGATCGCAGCTAGTTCATAATGCGGTTTCCAACAGGAAGGTTTACAACCAGGATCTAACGCGGGCAAAGCCGCAGATCGCAGCTAGTTCATAATGCGGTTTCCAACAGGAAGGTTTACAACCAGGATCTAAAGCTTTGGTCTGGTGATCATGACGCACAACGCTGCGGTATGCGGTATGCGTTGCCGGACACTCAATCATATAAAAAACGTCGAGAATGTTCTCTTGTTCCGTCGCAGTATGCGTCAGCGGCGAGGGGCAAGCGCGGTGAAGTGGGGAGGTGTACTCCCGCACAGCGCGGCGTCATTCTCGGTTCAACGCTGCGGTGTGCGGTGTGCGTCACGGGTGTGCGTCACGGGTCAATATGGAATTTTACGAAGACAACATCTGCGGCAAAATCAACTGACCACCTCTCCGCAGGGACGCTAAATGCTGCGTCGTGACGCTGCGTTGCGGCGCATACCGCAGCGTTGTGCGTCATGATCACCAGACCAAAGCTTAACGCCGGCAAAGCCGCGGATCACAGCTAGTTCATAATAAATCATAATTCATTTTATTTTTTCCAGTGTACACCGAACAGGGTAATGTGTCCATCGGGGTGAGTGCGTCGCGCAACTGTCAGAGGAAGGCCCAAGATGTCCCTACAACCTTTATAATCTCTCGCGACTACACGTTCTACTACCTGCGTATATCCGGCGGTAAGTAAGGATCATTGTTACCATCGTGACAATTATCATACTATGCGTGGTTTGAGCTACGGCCGGCGCTTCAATAATCTTAAAATAATTATCTAGATATAATGTGATGGTAGTTGATGTTTTTATTCAATTTAAATTATAAAATTTAGAGCCAGTTCCCAATCTAGGCCTAGCGTGGTACCATCCTCGACCGCATCATCAACCACCAACAGTTGAGATAGTGGTCAAACGCTTGCCTATATGTACATATAATATACACATATTGTATATATAATTGTGGAAAGAAGTAGTCTCCAACGGGAAAAAGGCGTGATTGTATTTATTTATGTATGTATAATTTCAGACACAATGAAGGTGGGAAAGAGAGGAGAGCCTCCATTGATAACACACACCAGCACTGAACTGAGGAGACTCCGGTACTTCAGTTTCAGGCGGGGGTGGAACGAGGCTCTGTACGACTGTCCCGCAGAGTGAGGTAATGTGACATATCGTGTGTTTATCGCGAGGATTATCAGCTGTAGATCTCTAGACGTAGTACTATTGACGTACGTAGTACGTGGCAAGACTAGTCTGCCAGGGCCGTACTATCACAGATATTATATAGAAAGGACAAAGTATCTAGGGAAATTACAGGCACGCCAGACTCAATATCTAAGGCCTAGCGCGTACAGCGGTAGCGGTGTATTTATTCAACCGCACGCATACTCTGTGAAGTATATAGTGTCATAGAAGAGTGTTTTTAAATTTTTTTTGTACACTGTTATTCTATCGGTAGAATAAATGCACCGCAACGCTGTGTGCGCTTAGCCTACCTGTCTCAGTTTAACGGACGCTGTGCTATCACGCACAGTCTGGTGATCCAGAGTGTGGCGACACTTTGTAGGCAGACAACATCGATAACCATCAGGCGAGCGTCTTGTTTGTCATACCAATATCATAACATATTAAACAACATTAAGAACCCCGACATTAATTATTATGTAAAAATGTGTACCTATAATACTTTTCGTTTATTATGTTTCAATTTGAATCTTCATAATTTGTGATGGCAACATTTGAAGTCAGTTTGTCGCAATGTGAGCTGGTGACGCGGTCTTGTATGTAACGTAGTTACTGTCACAATGTGAGCTGGTGACGCGGTCTTGTATGTAACGTAGTTACTGTAACAATGTGAGCTGGTGACGCGGTCTTGTATGTAACGTAGTTACTGTCACAATGTGAGCTGGTGACGCGGTCTTGTATGTAACGTAGTTACTGTCACAATGTGAGCTGGTGACGCGGTCTTGTATGTAACGTAGTTACTGTCACAATGTGAGCTGGTGACGCGGTCTTGTATGTAACGTAGTTACTGTCACAATGTGAGCTGGTGACGCGGTCTTGTATGTAACGTAGTTACTGTCACAATGTGAGCTGGTGACGCGGTCTTGTATGTAACGTAGTTACTGTCACAATGTGAGCTGGTGACGCGGTCTTGTATGCAACGTAGTTACTGTCACAATGTGAGCTGGTGACGCGGTCTTGTATGTAACGTAGTTACTGTCACAATGTGAGCTGGTGACGCGGTCTTGTATGTAACGTAGTTACTGTCACAATGTGAGCTGGTGACGCGGTCTTGTATGTAACGTAGTTACTGTCACAATGTGAGCTGGTGACGCGGTCTTGTATGTAACGTAGTTACTGTCACAATGTGAGCTGGTGACGCGGTCTTGTATGTAACGTAGTTACTGTCACAATGTGAGCTGGTGACGCGGTCTTGTATGTAACGTAGTTACTGTCACAATGTGAGCTGGTGACGCGGTCTTGTATGCAACGTAGTTACTGTCACAATGTGAGCTGGTGACGCGGTCTTGTATGTAACGTAGTTACTGTCACAATGTGAGCTGGTGACGCGGTCTTGTATGTAACGTAGTTACTGTCACACACACACTTGTCTATGTCCAGTTAAAGTGTTTATAATAACTAGTGTTAATGTTACAGGAGCGGACTACACGACAGCTGATATCCAGTTATATATACCGATGTTCAATTTTATAATTAATGATAAATTTTAGTTTAAGTATTTCTTGTCGTACACAATGTCACCTTATATGTTTTTAATGCTGTAATAAAACGCAGTGTACTTAATATTTGTTTAAATACAATATTGTACATTTCAGTATGTTTTTTATTATTTGTGTAATGTTCTGTAATAAAAGCCTCACAGATAAATGTAACATAGCTCGGTGACGTGTCTCGCTGGAAGCTCTCCCGGGAGGTTATATTGTTAGAACACGCCGTCCTGACAGTAGACTACAGTGACTGCTGGCAGTACGCGACTTGTGTTACATTCTTCTACATTCTCTACCCAAACCCTCCGCTTATTTCCCTCCCCCACTCCCCCCTTACCCCCCGCCCCTAAAACCTATTGGTGGTAAACTAAAGTCGTACCTCTTATTGTAATATATTGCAATGTGAAATGTATGCAGTGTCTAAATAGAAGGCACTATACATATTATGATTATTTTCGTAGTAAACGCACGATTTGTGGCAGCATATTACCGGACAATCAGAAGTGTAAGACTAGTAGCGATCATGGCAATTAGGTACCTCGCAGTCTTCTAGTCTCCTAGTCAATAGGTACCTCGCACTCTTCTAGTCTCCTAGTCAATAGACCTATTAAATGGATTTTGATACTCACAAAAGCCATGCGGCGTTGTGTTAGGAGGAAAACTTGCAAGACGTCATTAATCACATATATGAATACCATTATAAAGCAGGAAACTCATTTATGTCCTCTTAATGAAGTGGATACTGAGATAAAATCAGGGTACAGCGATATATAAAAAAGGCAGTACATAAAACAACACCTATTTCAGCAATTTATACAGAAGCTGTTGAAGACTTTAATGATTCGGGTTATAACATAGTCGAAAAAATGCCGTCATTCGAAACCAAGACAAAAGTAGTGAATAATAATGAGTAAGGCATTGCAGGTATAACTAAATTTTTTAGAGTCCCAGATGTAGAGGTACCTGGTGTATTTAATACCTTCTTGCTTGCCGACTGTTCTAAAAACAGCCTCAGAATTCTAGCTTTTTTATAGAACTTATGAAGTATTGTAATGAGCAAAGCTGGTCATGCATTGATGTCGATTTATCGATTATTGCGTTATTACACAATCAGCTAAGTTATTACACAATCAGCTAAGTTATTACACAATCAGCTAAGTTATTACACAATCAGCTAAGTTATTACACAATCAGCTAAGTTATTACACAATCAGCTAAGTTATTACACAATCAGCTAAGTTATTACACAATCAGCTAAGTTATTACACAATCAGCTAAGTTATTACACAATCAGCTAAGTTATTACACAATCAGCTAAGGGGTCAGTGCTTAATATACATATACATCATGACATCGCGTGGTCGGACCACTTTCCTCTTGTTATTGCATGCAATTTAAAATTATTGACGAAGGTGTTACCCCATAATATTTTATTATTGTTGTATACCAGCTGTAATTTACGTACATTTAGTCGAACTTTCTCGACCTAGGTTTCGAGCGAGTCCGTCGCTCTTCCTCGGGAGTGAGGTTACGCGGTGAAATCGCGATGTTCACTGTACTTCGACTAAAGGTACGTGAATTAGAGCCGGTATATAACAATAATAATGTTACAAATTAACGATAATTTTAAAATAACCATAGTATTTTGTCTAATAGGAACGTTCAGTGGGGAATAATAAATGACGAAAGCATTGCAATTTACAAAAAAGAATGTCATGATATATTAAAAATGATAAATTTTCCTGATGAGTGTATTGACTGCGCAGATAATTATTGTAATGACGCCGGTCACAGGTGCGTTTTAGATAGGATATATGCTGACATTGTGCTCGCTCTCGGTGAGGCTGCCAGGGTGAGTCGAGGGAGCAGGCGGGCTGGTGGCGGTGGAGCGCGCGTGCGGGGTGGAACGATCATGTCAGAGAGGCTCACGGGGAAGCCAAAGGTAAAGGCTAAAGGCCAAAGGCAAAGGTCTAAAGGCAAATCTCCCGGACATGACGGGCTCAGCATTGAACATTTACAGAATGCAGGTCCTCACATCTTTGTAGTATTAGCGATGTTTTACTCGTTATGCGTGAGTCATTCATATCTCCCCGAATACTTTAAGCGGACGATTGGCGTTCCGGTAGTTAAAAATAAGACCTGCTAACTCGCCGATAAAAAGAACTACAGGGCCGGTAGTCTCTACATGCGATAGCGATGAATATCAAGCGATAAGCGTCGATACGAAAGAGATGCAGATAATAGCTGTCTAGCTGCATCTCATTCTACGCAGACGTTTGCGATGACAAGACGCATCGCTATCAATGTAGAGACTACCACCCCAACCTATCTCTCTAGCGATAATTATTGCCAAGATATATGACGGGCTGCTTAATAAACAGTTAAACAAAATCGTAACATTGCACGACAATCAATTCGGGTTCAGATCAAGATTGTCCACTGAGAGTGCTATCATCATATCATCATCATAATCAGCCGGTATCAGTCCACTGCTGGACATAGGCCTCTCCCAAGTCATGCCACTGAGCCCGATCTTCGGCTCTTTGTTTCCAGTCACTGCCCACCGCTTTACGAATGTCGTCGCTCCACCTGGTAACAGGGCGTCCTACGCTACGTTTACCGATTCGCGGTCTCCACTCTAGAACCAGTCTACCCCAACGGTTATGGGTCCTACGGCAGATATGACCAGCCCACTGCCACTTCAGCTTGCTAATCCGATGAGCTATGTCGATCACTTTAGTTCTCTGGCGAATTACTTCGTTCCGGATTCGATCTCGCAGAGAAACACCGAGCATAGCTCTTTCCATAGCTCGCTGAGCAACTTTAAATTGGTGGACCAGTCGAACCGTGGGTGTCCACGTCTCGGCTTCGTATGTCAAGACGGGTAGGACGCACTGATTAAAGACTTTTGTCTTTAGGCACTGTGGTATATGCGACGAGAAGACTCGACGGAGTTTTCCAAATGCTGCCCAGCCTAGCTGAATTCTTCTCTGGATTTCCTTTTCGAAGTTATGTTTGCCTAGTTGGAGCGTCTGCCCTAGGTAAACATACTTAGTGACAACTTCGAGTGGGATTCCATCTACGGCAATCGGTTCCGGAACAACGTGCTCGTTGTACATGACTTTGGTTTTATCCAAATTCATCCGGAGACCGATGCGACGAGAAGAATCAGCCAGGCCATTAAGTAGGCCAGGCCTGTAAGTCCTGCAGCGTCTCTGCCATAATGACGATGTCATCTGCGAATCGTAAGTGAGAGATGTACCTGCCGTTGATGTTGCTGCCACAATCTTTCCAGTCCAGCGTCTTAAACATATCCTCCAAGGCGTTAGTGAACAGTTTCGGGGATATGACGTCCCCCTGTCTCACTCCTCGACGCAGGTGGATATGATTAGTACGCTGGTTCTGTACTTGTACACTCATCGTTGCGGCATTATACAGACAGCTCATCACTTCGATATATCGCCAGTCGACTTGGCAACGCTGCAAGGACTCCAGAACAGACCAGGTTTCGATTGAGTCGAAGGCCTTCTCATAGTCCACAAACGCTAAGCACAGGGGCCGATTGTACTCTTCGGTGTTCTGTACAATCTGCCGCACTGTGTGGATGTGGTCCATGGTCCTGTAACCGCTTCGAAATCCGGCCTGTTCCGGAGGTTGGAACTCGTCGAGCCTTCGCGCAAGACGGTTCGTGATGACCCTTGAAAACAGTTTGTAGACATGGCTCAGTAGCGAAATCGGGCGGTAATTTTTCAAGAGGGTTTTGTCTCCTTTTTAGAAAAACAAAACCACCATGCTCCTGTTCCATGCCTGTGGAGTTTTCCCAGTGAAGAGAACAGAATTGAAGAGCTGTTGCAGCTGGCTTACAGAGCTTTTAGAAGCTCCGTTGTGATTCCGTCTTCACCTGGGGCCATTCCATTTTTGAGCTGTTTAAGGGCCATCACGATCTCATCTCGGCTGACTTCGGGCAGATCTTCTGTGAAGTGGCGGGTCAAGGTGGCTCTACAATCCTCAGTATCGGGTACGGGCCTTGAAGCATGCGATGCGTAGAGCTTGCCGTAGAAGTCTTCAACTTCTGACAGAATCTCCGACTTGGATGCGTACGTTCCCCGTTGACGTTGTCAGCTTTGTGAGGTGGCTTCTACCCAGAGGCTGGGCGAACACTTTCGACCCCCGATTCTGCTCAATTGATTCTTTAATCAAGAGCGTGTTAGAGGATCGGAGGTCTTGTCGTACCAGCTTCTTAATGGTTTTGTTGCGCACCTGATTAATTGACAAAGCTGACAAAGGGTCTGTTCGTCTCTCTTCCATTAGTCGAAGTGTTTCTGCCGAAAGTTTGGACTTTTTGCCCGTACGCTTGCTCTCGCAAAACTTCGTCCCTTCATCCCTGAGGATTTCCACCACTTCTTCGAGTTTCCTGTCTACGTCATCTGTGGCTTCCAAGGCAGCGAATCGATTTTCCAATTTTAATTAGAATTTTTCAGACCCAACAACGGTTTGGAGTAGGTTTGGTCGGAGTGTGGACTTCATCAATCGAAATCTCTCGGCTTTGAAGTCGATATCCAGAGTGCGGCGGTGGATAGGTCCTGCCTACCGCAGATAGGTAGATAGGGTCGGGGTAAATAAAAGTAAATGTAAGGTCTTACTTTTATATTGCCTATTAAGTTACTCAGCCGCACAAGAAGAGCTTCACAAGAATTAGGAGCGGCACTGGCCTGCTAGTCCGTCCGGTGCGATGGGACCCCTTCCCACAGCTGGGAGGGTGAGCGACTACAATTCAGCTCGCGCGCAGCCGTAGTAAGCGGCGACGTGAGCGATGGCCAGCGTCGAGTGGTAGGCACAGGGTGTAGGTAGGTAGGCACTGCAGGTACCTTGCTCCTGGTTTAAGACCCAGCTCCCTGTTTAAGACCTGGAATCAACGTCGGTACGGCATTAGCGCTCGTCCTCAACTTAGCTGATCTGCCAGCGTGGAGCGTCGTGATAGGTAGACCAGCGGCTCAGTCCGATGATTACGGTTAGTTAGAATAACCGCAGTCAGCGTACCGTGGCAGAACAGCTTACACAGTTTTATAGGCTCGTATGATAATGAAAACTCACCCCAGCGGGTTTTCCAGAATACGTAGTATTTAAAAAGTGTGGAGGCAGGCGCGTGCGCGTTCAGCGCGCGATCAGTAACTAGTGGCCGAGGCAGGCGGTCGAATGAGCTCGAAGCATCGGAACAATAGAAGCGGTTTTTGGGGTCCGTAGGACAGGCAACCCGAGCCATTTAGCGTTTGCTTTTGAACTCACGAGTTCCGTAGGAAATCATTAAGTTTTGATATTTAAGTAGGTATTAAGATAGTAAATAAATACTTTATATTGTATAATTTGTGTAGTTTTTAGTGTAGTATTTAATATTTTTAATAAGTTTTATTTAGATGTTTTAGACTTTTATTATTTCACCTAGATTTAGTAACGGCGCTAGACGCAACGTTACAGTACCCCGCCAAAAACAGTAGGATTTTTCCTATTACAGAAAAATCCGACTTACTACCTAATATCCTAGTACTATTCCTACATTCATATTATCTACAGTAATCTTAGAAATCCTGGGACCCTTACTTACAGAGTAAGCGTGTATTATAGAACACTTTTACTCGAAAATAGCCAAGGCAGAGTTTATTGTTTTAGGCAACAACTCATTAAACGTAGCTTGTTATGATTTATAGGCATTTAGGTACTTATTATTAGTATTAGGTACGTATTTTAGTTTCTTAATATTTTTTGTTTATTATCCTAATTATAATTTAATTTAATCTTAGTTTTAAGTAAGTAATAGTATACGTATTTATAATTATAACATTGATAGCACGTTGTAAGTTAGACAAAGTGCTTTTCTTAATAATCGATTAGATCTTATTATATAGTTTTTAATTATATATATATTTTTTTTTTTTTTTTTTACTGATATAACACAGATTATTATTATTCTTTATAGTTTATTAGTTTAATATCTTTAATGTGCCATGAACCGATCCCTTTACCATTCATATCGGCCAGTTCGTACACAAGGGGTGATTTTTTCGAGATAATTTTACATTTTATATATTTAGGAGCAAGTTTTTTAGAGAATCTTTTATCCTTATCGCTTTGGAAGTAAGTCTTTTTCCAAATTATATCACCAACCTTAAATTCGAAATTTTTTCGTCTGAGATTATATTGACCACAGTTTCTTTCATGTGATTTTATTAATGAGCTTTGTACTTGGTCGAATATTTTACGTAATTTACCTACATTTTCCGCATACTCATCTCTAGGTGCAAATACTAAATCATCCGTTAAGTCTGCATCGACATAATGTGATCCGCACGTTACAAGTTCCCTACCATATACAAGGAACGATGGCGTATAGCCAGTTACTTCGCTTACCGCTGTGTTAATAGCTAGTTGGATTTTAGGTATGTGTTGATCCCATGATCTATGATCTTCCTGGATGAAAGTAGAGACAACAGTCATTATAGTCTTATTATATCGTTCTACTGCGTTCACTTGCGGTGTATATTTTGGTGTAAAATGGACATTAGGTATTTTGTATTGTGAAAACAATTGTTGTTAGTTTGTGGCTAACAAATTGTTTTCCGTTATCCATTAATATAGTGCTAGGTATGCCGTGGACTAAAAATATTTGTTCCTCCACAACACGCGCAATAATATCAGCTGTTGCTCGACGTATTGGGAATAGAAGTGAATACTTTGAGAAACAGCAAGTTACAACTAGGAGCATAGTATTTTGCTTTCTTGAAGGAGGCAGAGGACCTACAAGGTCCATGCTCAAAAATTGGAAAGGTCTTGAACAATTTTTGGGTCGCCCCATGAAACCTAAGGTGGCATGGTTAGCATGCTTATGTGCGTTGCAAGAATCGCATGAAGAAACAGTATTTACTACGTCAGCGTGCATACCGGGCCAGAAATATTTTAGAGCAAGGCGTTTGTACGTTTTGAAGACTCCTAGATGTCCCGCAATAGGCTCTGCATGATTATCGAGAACTACTGTTTTTCTAGCTTCAAGAGGTACAACTTCTTTCCAATTAAATTCGTTCATTAGAGAACATTTACTTTTCATTAGACGGTACAGTCTATCATTTTTAACAATATAGTTAGGAAAGGATGTTGGAAGATTTTGACAACCGTGAAAAATGTTTAAGTACCAATCGTCCTTCGAATTTGTAGCTGTAAGCGAAGTATCTATCGTGGATACTTGACAAGTACGCGATAGCGCGTCAGGTATAACATTGTCAGCACCCCGACGATGCTTTACCTCAAAGTTGAATGATGAAAGTCGCACACCCCAGCGAGCGAGACGACCAGAAGGGTTATTAAGGTTGAGAAACCACTTTAGTGCGGAATGGTCTGTGTAGACTATGAATTTTTGACCATTCTCTAGGTAACATCTCCAGTGCTCCAATGCTACAAGCACGGCTAATGCTTCTCTTTCAGTGATGCTGTAGTTACGCTCTTGAGGAGAGAGAGATTTGCTCATATAAGCAACTGGGTGTTCCACGCCATCGATAGTCTGCGTAAGCAAGCCTCCTACTCCGTAATCGCTCGCATCGGTGTGAACCTCGAATGGTAGATCGAAATTAGGACACGAGAGAATGGGAGCAGAAACCAGACATTTCTTTAGTTTGCAGAAGGCATCATCAGCTTCTTTAGTCCAGACAAAAGGTTTAGCCTTTTTGCTGGTAGAAGTTAGAGCATTCAAAGGGCCTGCTATGGCACTAAAGCTTGGAACAAACCTTCGGTACCATGAAGCGGTTACTGTAGTGTTTGTGTGTGATTGTGCGGCTGAGTAACTTAATAGGCAATATAAAAGTAAGACCTTACATTTACTTTTATTTACCCCGACCCTATCTACCTATCTGCGGTAGGCAGGACCTATCCACCGCCGCAGTGGCGCCCAACGTGGAGCGTCGTGATAGGTAGGTACCAGCGGCTCAGTCCGATGATTACGGTTAGTTAGAATAACCGCAGTCAGCGTACCGTGGCAGAACAGCTTACACAGTTTTATAGGCTCGTATGATAATGAAAACTCACCCCAGCGGGTTTTCCAGAATACGTAGTATTTAAAAAGTGTGGAGGCAGGCGCGTGCGCGTTCAGCGCGCGATCAGTAACTAGTGGCCGAGGCAGGCGGTCGAATGAGCTCGAAGCATCGGAACAATAGAAGCGGTTTTTGGGGTCCGTAGGACAGGCAACCCGAGCCATTTAGCGTTTGCTTTTGAACTCACGAGTTCCGTAGGAAATCATTAAGTTTTGATATTTAAGTAGGTATTAAGATAGTAAATAAATACTTTATATTGTATAATTTGTGTAGTTTTTAGTGTAGTATTTAATATTTTTAATAAGTTTTATTTAGATGTTTTAGACTTTTATTATTTCACCTAGATTTAGTAACGGCGCTAGACGCAACGTTACAAGAGTGCCTCGTACAAGTCGGTGATCACTTCCAGTATTGAACCTACTGATCACTGAGACATCTCTGAGTATGCGCCGTTTGTCCGTATTGATGAAGTCGATCTCATTTTTAGTCACAGTGTCGGGGCTTTGCCACGTCCACTTCCTTTGGGGCTGTTTCTTGAAGAACGAGTTCATCAAGAAAAGCCCCTCTTTCTCGAGAAAGTTGACAAGCATTTGCCCCCTGTGATTCCTACTGCCAAATCCGTGTGGTCCTATTGTCGATTCACTGCAGGTCTGTACTCCCACTTTGGCGTTAAAGTCTCCCATGACAACGTTGTAGTGAGCCTTAGAGGTGGTATGTAAAGCTCTAGAGATGTCTTCATACATGCTCTCCACCTCTTCGTCCAAGTGTGCCGAGGTCGGTGCGTAAACCTGGATAACCTTGAGGCTGTACCTCTTGGTTAACCTAATTATGAGGTACGCTACCCTGGTCGACACACTGGAGATTTCTACGACGTTGTCACTGAGAACCTTGTTGACCAGAAACCCGACGCTGCCTTGGGATGGCTGGTCTCCTTCTCTGTAATACATAAGATGGCCCGATTCTAGAGTTATGGTGTCCTCTCCCTGTCTTCGGACTTCACATAACCCCAGAATGTGCCATCTTATGTGTCCCAGCTCCTCCTCCAGCTGCGCCAGATGATCATCCAGCCGAATCGTGCGTCCATTATATGTTGCGAGGGTCAGTTTGTTTTGGCGGCCTACCGTAGCCCGGAGATTCTTAGCACCCCCTGCCCTGCCGTTACCGTGACCGCCGCCGTGGTCAGGAATAGCAGGGCGGCCGGGAACTGGGGGCCGCGGCATATTGTGACTTTCCATCCTTCTTTCATCCCTTGGGAGGGATATGCCCTAATCGCCATGCTGGGCAGGCGTGTTGGTGATCGCAGGACGTAGTTTCTCGCACCGGTGACGCTGCTGCCCGTCACCGGCCTGTAGTATTTAGCTACGCCATAATTTGAAATGGTTATACCGCCATTTGTCGGTCGCCAGAGCCCCGTTCGTTGGTCAGCAGGATGCACCACGGGCAGGTGAGGTTGGCTGGGAGCACTTAGATGGTATGTGTGCCCCCTTACATCCCTGTGCCCCCTTACATCCCAGAGAGTGCTATACTGTGTCTTAAGCATACCGTCAAATACTACAAAAATAAAAACTATACAGACAGGCAAACGCCTGTATACGCGTGCTTCCTCGACTTATCCAAGGCATTTGACCTGGTCTCGTACGACATCCTGTGAAAGAAGCTTGAGGATGTTGATGTGCCCCGGGGATTTGTCAGCGTCATCAAGTGTTGGTACGGTCACCAGGTCAACAGCGTGCGGTGGGCGGGTAAAATGTCAGATACATATCGAATGGAGTGCGGCGTGAGGCAGGGCGGGCTCACATCGCCTACTCTGTTTATTATGTTATGTACATGAACGCGCTTATCGACGGGCTCAGTTACATACGTGTCGGGTGCCACATTGATGGCGTATGTGTCAATAATTAGAGTTACGCGGACGACATGGTGTTGTTGAGTGCGTCGATATGTGGATTAAGGAAGTTGATGCTGATGTGTGAGGAGTACGCCTCTTATCATGGGCTAATAAATAATGTGGCTAAAATCCAATACATGGTGTTTGAGTGAGGTACGTAAAGACTCCGAAACGTTCCACTAGTTTCTCTCAATGGGGTCCTTTTGGAGCGGGTGAAGCAATTTAAATATTTCGGGCTAATAGTCACGTCCGACCTAAGGGACAATGACGATATAGATCGCGAAAGAAGAGCCCTATCCAGAAGAGCAAACATGATTGCCCGCAGGTTTGCACGTTGTTCAAGGAAGGTGAAAGTGACGCTCTTCAGAGCGTACTGCGCCTCCCTCTACACGTGTAGTCTGTGGGCCGACTACACACAGCGTGCCTATGGAGCCCTTCGCGTTCAATATGATTACGCTGTTAGGGCTTGGTGGAGCTTCCCCGCTTCTGCAGCGCTTCAGGCATGTTCGCGGATGCACACACCAGCTGCTTCCACCCGAGTATACGCAGACGCAGTGCGTCAGTATATTAGGAGTAGGTCATTTTTTTTTGATGAGAAATACATATTAAATTTTAATTATTAATCTAATGTTCTTTTAATTATTGTTTGACAATTTTAATTTAATTTTATAATTTAATCTTTTTAGTGTGTGATTGTGAAATGTTTATTATTTTTGCGATTTTATTTTAATATTTTGTGTACCTTCTATTGTAATTCGTACAATATGGGCATGAGTCTGGAATAAATTTATTTTATTTATTTTTTTTCGCGTCTACTAAAGCGAAAAATGTTCTCAAAATGCCTTAACACGTCTTCCTAGATGGCGCTTTTAAACGCCATCATTTAGTCAATTTATATTGTTAATAGAAATAGGAAACACTGTTGACAGTAACAGCATAATACCTGCAGTTTACGCTCTGCTTCCTAACAAGTAGAAAACGTATGAAACGTTGTTGTGGCTTATGATAAGGGATGATTTGGGAAAAACTGTGATAAGTACACGCGTCTCATAATATTGATGATAGAGTACAATGTAGCGTACGCACCTAAACCCGAAGTAGGTGGTGGCTTTATACTACACTGGGGTAAAACTATACGTGAGATATCGATGTTCCAACCAGCCTTGAACTGCGTCTGCTTTTCGTTGACCTTTCTACCTTCAGCTCGTCCTAAGTGTGTCGAAAAGTGTTTTGCTTCTCGTAGTATCCGTGCACGGTATGATGAGTATTATTAGTCTCATGAAGCCTACATAGAATAACAACAACAGTATATACTTTACATAACTTTTTGCAAAACATACATTTCTAAACGCAAGCATATTTGACAATCAATAAATATGTCAATCATTTGTCATTACTGACAGTATTTGACATTTTTAAAATATAAATACGCGATAATCCGTATATTGTAATCCTTATTATTTGTGGTTTACCGTATCGAAGGAATAACAATTGAACATCAAATGTTTGACAGGTATGAAACCCAGGAACATTTTGGGCAAATTATTTTTCTTTCATATTTTGTTTTTAGTCAGTTTTCCATTGTTTTTAATATTTATTCTGCTATTCGGAGACAAATCCAACAAATCAAAGTAATTAACCAGTGAACGCAAATAAAACAGTAAAAACCTTATCTTCTTCCTTGACGTGCGCGGTGTCCAGACAATAAACAAGTGATTGCGTTCTCCTATCACTTGTTTACTGTCTGGAGATTTCTCGTGGAGCTGTTCTTTGTTTATATCTGACAGGCTAGCTGCTAGCTGCTGACTACTGTCCCACCTGATGGTAAGCGATGATGTGGTCGAAGAT
This sequence comes from Cabera pusaria, assembly GCA_954871355.1. NCBI lineage: Eukaryota > Metazoa > Arthropoda > Insecta > Lepidoptera > Geometridae > Cabera > Cabera pusaria. The sequence continues at coordinate 15,859,156 of OX940915.1, read as the reverse complement.
GGCCAACACGCTAGGCTTAGGAATGATCAAGTGCTGTCGGAACACCGTAAGGTTATGGCGGCAGATTTTCTCCTTGATGGTGGTAAGCTACTTTGTGGTAGCAAGTTAGGCGGAATATCAAAATAGTAGAAATTTGTAAAAAAGTTAAAAATGGTTGATTTGCAACAAACGGTTTTATTATCTCCTCGTTGATAAGAAGAATAAATCTGAATAAATCAATGCGACAGCAGAGTGCCATGCGTGCCGTGGATACTATCTTTGTTCAAAGAACAAATAACTTATAACATTAGTGACAACAGCGCAGCGACTGTCCCGACACCAAACAATATAACTTTAACTGCCAGCACTCGCAGCCCCGAGCTGTTGACACTGTACTTTTTAGGGTTCCGTAACTAAACTAACTTTGGTACCCACCAAAGGAACCCTACTACTAAGACTTTGCTGTCTGTCCGCATCTCACAGGTCTGTATCTCCTTAACCGTAATAGGTAGATACTTGAACTTATCACGAAGTATGTATTACTATGGGGAATTTTAAAAAACAAATACTAAAATAAAGTTCTAAATTAAAGGGGTCCCCCTTACAAGAAACGTGTTTTTCAGGCAATTTTGCTTGATTTTACAAACCGTAATAGAGACATGTAATTTGATCATAGTGTGTTAATTAACACGTCAAATAATAAAAACTAAATTAAATTAAAGAAGGTCTCCATACTAAAAACTAAATCTTTCCGAAAATTTTACAAAATATATTAAACTAGAAGTGCTTCGCCCGCGTTAAAAAAATTCCATTTATTTGAAACTTTTCTTTTGTAAAAAATTTTGTATAAAAACATAAAAAAAGGAATAGGGATTCATTAAAAAATAAACCCATAAAACCATATTGGTTTTCAGACGTTGTTAGCTGAAATCCTGAAACACGTATTTAGGTACTTATATATTTACAGAAGTACTTATGTTAGGTTTCGAATAAAAAACTATCTAATCTCGTTTCTACATATAAACTTTGAACACCCGTTTCATCTCCTGGGGTGAATTTTAGAAAATCCTTAAGACAAATATACCCTCCAAATTTCAAATCTCTACGACCAGCGGTATAGGCTGTGCGTTGTCTCTGAGACAGTCATTCAGTCATTATGTCAAGACAAAGATTCTTATAGTATTATAATACTATATTAATATAATTCTAATATATTAGCAGAAGAAGATATTTAAGCCAATTATAAATAAAAGCAATAAACTGCGAAGGCCAAGTGCGAGTCGGACTCGCACACAAAGGGTTCCGTACCGCGGTACAAAATATAATAAGATCGAGCGAGAAATGCCGGAAATACACATTTCTTGTATGGGGTCTTCTTTTAATCTATACCCCCGACACAAAAAGATGGGGTGTTATAAGTTTGACGTCTGTCTATATCGTATCTGTGTGTCTGTCTGAGACATCGTATCGACATCGTTTTCAGTTTGATAGGTGTCTTAATCCAGAGTGTTCTTACTCTGATTCATCAAAATCTGTTCAGCCGTTTTAAGACTATTATGACCTTTTTGGGGTTCCGTACCTCTAAAGGTAAAAAGGAACCCTTATGCGTCTGTTCGTCTGTCTGTCTGTCCGTGTGTCACCACTGATTTTCTCAGGAACAAACGGACATAGCAAGTTTAAATGTATACCAGATACGGAGATTTATATTCTTTTTAGGTGTATAAAAATCAAGGTCCTGAGTCAACACGATAAAAAGATATGGCAAATTTAGATTTTCATGAAAACTTGTGGATAGGAAAATGTACCTTAATTTTATTTTTTATTTTTTGGAATTTTCACTTTACTTGCCCTGTAAGACCTTGTTTTTAATTAAAATTGACAATTCTAGATCAACCGGAAGTATCGTATAGATTTTGGGTTGAAAACCTATGTGGTAGTTCCTATAGACCTAGAATTACGAATTTTGACCAGAAGCAAGGTCTTGGCGCATTTATATAGGAATACATCTGAAAACCATAATTATGTAGTGTTATAACTAAAAAAAGTTAATTTACTATTACAAACTTATTATTTGTAGTTGGTGAAATACATTTTCTATGGACGGAACTACAAAGTTAAGATTATGTTTCTTTGAAGTGTCTCACACGTTATATTTTTGTAAATTGTTAAACACAATCCAAAATTTCATCGTACCTATTAACTACCTATTAACTACCTATTAACTTACGTAATAAGTAGTCATAGATGGCGCCACCAATGCATAATTGGGTTAACAATGCAATCCACTAATTTCGTCGTAACGATACTTAGATGATAAGATAAGATAATTTATTTTCCATTAACATTAATGTACAGAGAATGCAATAGAACATTAATATACATAGAATTTAATGTAGATGTAACATATGCAAATTTAGCTGCGGCCCCACACTAGGCACAAGGCCCGTGTCGTGGAAGCCTGTTGCACTTTGCACCGTGGCTTAATTGGCAAAGCACCGGAACATGTTATTCCGGAGGTTGCGGGTTAAAGTCCCGTCGGTACGATGAAATTTTGGATTGTGTTTAACAATTTACAAAAATATAAAGTGTGAGACACTTCAAAGAAACATAATATTTGATTTACGCAGTGCAACATCTCTCGTCGGATTTGAAAACTGTAATGATTTCTTCCGAATGATTAACTTACGTAATAAGTAGTCATAGATGGCGCCACCAATGCATAATTGGGTTAACAATGCAATCCACTAATTTCGTCGTAACGATACTTCGCACCGTGGCTTAATTGGCAAAGCACCGGAACATGTTATTCCGGAGGTTGCGGGTTCAAGTCCCGTCGGTACAATGACATTTTGGATTGTGTTTAACAATTTACAAAAGTTAAGATTGTTCTTTAACCTAGTCTAAGGTGGTACGGACCAACTCGACTAGGCCAGTTTTATTTCTACGTTATGTCACTATGATATACCTACTTTCATAGTCTGATCAATTCTAAATTTGGTATCCTCTTACTGAAATGATATAGTAAGAACATGATAGCATCGACCTGATGCTGGGACATCTCCTAGAAGCTACAGAATACTCAACTCCCACCAACTAACAGCAGGGATGTCGAGTTTGGGCTCATTGGAATGGTCTCAATGAACATTACAAATAGATCAGTCGGGGGTGGTTTTAAATTTTTAATGTAATTATTATACATTTAATTTAGTTAATTTAATTTAGCTTAATTGGAGGGGGAACAAGAATACTAGTAATGTGCAAACCACATTGTGAGTAATCTTTAAAAAAAAAAACATAACAAATAGTTATAAATATTAAAATACGGGACTTATCGCGCCTAAAAGATAAATACTCTCAACATATATAATATATATACATAGTCAAAAGTCAAAGCATTTATTAAGTATATGGGCAAATTAAAAATTTGCACTTATACACGTCAAATTACATCAAACAGATCATATTCAATAAAAAAATATTATATATAAATATAACAGAAACATAACTTATTGCTTTGAATTTACAAAAAAAAACAAAGGTATTGAGCCATTCAGCTTTCATCTAGACGTCGAACGTCACACTTAAAACACATGTTTAATTCCCCTGATAAATGTAGGGTTGCCATTTATATAATAATCAACGCAGGTCCGTTTGCGCAAGGATGTGATTCCTTTTCAGATACCTAGTGTGTACAAAATCGATTGCAGTTGCAGTAAATCGTACATCGGACAGACTAAGCGTAAGTAGGTGGTTATTGGGTGTTCTACTCCAGTAGCTGGAGTAGAACACCCAATAACTAAAAATTGATTATCTCTCACCACTTGTGTTTTAGAACTCAAAGCCTCCGGTGTAATAATTTTGATCGACGTGTTTTAGAACTCTCAATGACCCCGGAGTAATAGTTTTGATCAACTGTGTTCGTAACACATACGGTTGGATGATCCATGGTAAGTATCATCCTGAGAGCCCAAGGTAGGATTATCTCTCACCGCATACGATGTCTCAGCACATACGGTTGGATAAAACATGGTAAGTATCATCCTGAGAGTCCAAGGCAGGATTATCTCTCGCCGTTTGCGATGTCTAAACACAATCGGTTAAGTGATCCATGGTAAGTTTCACTCTGGGAGCCCAAGGTCGGATTATCTCCACCGATTGCGATTCCTAACCTACCTGTGTTTTGAGCATATCGTATAGTCAGATAAACCTGTTCTACTACTTCTACTAAAGCCGTAATGACTTTTTGTTGGAATACTTACGATAAATTATCGCGCCCTAACCTACCTGTGTTTTGAGCATATCGTATAGTCAGATAAACCAAAAAATATTACAAAATTAAAATCTGCTCTTTTATATTTTCTGTACTTTAAAGAAATGTGTGTATATACGTTAATAAAAATTCAAGCGTAGTCACTCACCATTTTCATCTAAAGGATTTTAATTTATTAAATTCATGAAGATCTCATTGTCCCTGCTGCTTGTCGTTCCTGTAAAATATAAATTGGTACACATTAGTTTAAAACTAAGAATACACAATTTAATTTAAAAAAATCTTTACTCAGAATAAATCAAATTAAACTTGGAAATAACTAAACATTAAATCAGTGTGTAGTTAATATAAACAGCAATCGAAAAATAATCATTTTTATGTAATTTTTTAATATTATTTTCTTTACATAACATTTACATAACATGTTCAAAATAATTAGGATCGTTTAAAAAACCGACTTCAAATGCTACTGTATTCAATTTGAGTAGCAAGTTTGCAGTTATTATCGCCATATCTCTGGAGATACTTGATAAATTTACAATGAGACCACTACAAAAGTATAATCTTTGAAATAAATATATAATTAAAAAAATCGGACCACAATTGACAGAGAAAAATAAATAAAAAAAAATTTACAGTGAAACATAGAACATCCTCCTTTTTTTAAAGTCGGTTAATAGGGCTTTTTGTCGTATGAAGACCTATTTTATTTTTTCGATTTCTAGTTATTGAGAAAATCTTTATTATATAATACGACAGAAACTTGGTTTTTAATTTTATTTTCGAATCAACCAAAAAAGAGTACGTTGCAAAATATTATACAATAAAAGCTAGGTACTTACTTGTTATTTCCAAATAGTTACAGAACTACACTCACAGATACACTCACCGACACCACAGCCGACACCGTACACTTATATAATGAATGATTTTGTTCACACGCTAGATAGTAGGTACAAACGTATCAAGGTAAAATGGATTGAATAACAATTATGTACATCGTAAGCATTTCTTTTAAGGGTTCGCATACACGTTCGTTTTTAACTCTGCGATTGAACTGTTCTGTAGGTACAGATAAATTTTTATACCATTAAGTTTGCACTGTACAGTTAATTAAATGCTATTTTAACCGACACCTAACCGAGGAGTAGGTTCTGAATTCGTCGGAATCTTTTTTTTATGTATGCTTCTCGATTACTCAAAGATGGCTGTACCGATTTAGAATATTTTTTATATTTGTTTGAAAGGACATACTTTCCAAGTAATTTCATTTAAATTTCATCGAGATCTCATGACTATCTCAAGAGATATGGAGACAAACACATCAAACTTGGCACATGACTAGCGCGACATTTGAAGTTGGTTCTTTTGGTTTATTAACGATTTTAAATTATAATTATTACCATTCAGTTAAACTATCATTCATATGTATAGTCACACTATTTAGTGAAAACGAGCAGTTTAAACTCAAGGTGTGTAGCGGCCTTAGGACAAATTACTTTTTAACCGACTTAACAAAACGAGGACTTAACAGATAGCGTTTGTACGAATTACTTTTTTGTTTATTATATCATAGCTCAATCATTTATGAACTGATTTGTTTTTTTTTTTTTTTTTTTTACTGACTTCACAAAAAGGAGGATGTACTCAATTCGTCTGTATAATTTAATTTTTTTGTCACTTCAGAACCTCATCATTTATTAACTGTGTGTGGATTTGGAGAATGTTTTTTTTTTAATTTTTTTACCGACTTCAAAAAAAGGAGGAGGTTTCTCATTTCTACCGATATTTTTTATGTTTGTTCGCGGATAACTTCGTCGTTTATGAACCGATTTTGATTATTCTTTTTTTGTTCGAAAGGAGATATTCCAAGTGTAGTAGTACCATGATAATTTTATCGAGGTCTGATGAGTACCTCCAGAGATATTGAGATAAACATCTCAAAATTGGTACTGAAAATGAATAGCGCGGCATTGAAGTCGGTTCGTTTTTAGTTTTTAAACGATATTATTATTAATAGAATATGTTTACAGTGTAGTTCCATTTTAATTTTAACGAGATCCGATAAGAATCTCCAGAGATATGGAGATAGATACCTCAAACTTAGTACTGAAAATGACTTGCGCTGCATGTGAAGTCGGTTTTTTTGTTTTGCGAACGAACTTAAATTATGTAAGAAAGTAAATAGTAATACTTCCCGTGTGGTGTATTGTACAGTTCAAATAATTAGATACCGTCTTATTATCTAAACACATAAAATATGATTGTAATATTTTATGCACTGACTTTTAATTTTTCTAACTTTTAATCTATCGTAGTCGGGTGTGAGTTTTTATATTGTCATCCGAGTAGGCGGAATCTTTCTTTGATCCGATTTCAAAGGTGGTGCGACAAAGGTGGTGCGACCATTAGCTTCAAATTTGCTTGTTTTGTTAAAGTACGGGTACTTAATATCTTTTGAATTGGAATATTATTTGCTGACACATAAAAAGTATTTGCTATAAAATCGCGTAAAATTAGAAAACTGACATATTCTTCGCTGGTTCATCATCCTCGAGAATCTTGCTGCCTGCCAGACCCTGCCAACCGCCCGCCACCCTGCTCAGCCACCGCCTGCCACCCTGCTCAGCCGCCGCCTGCCACCCTGCTCAGCCGCCGCCTGCCAGACTCCGCCAGCCACCGCCAGCCCGCCTGCCGCCTGACATTGCGCAGCCACGACACTTCGAGAAAACATCTACAGAAATATGTGAGTGAGTATTGTCTTATTACGTGTTTTTTAAAATCTTTGTTCCATCCATACTCATTTTTTATTTTTTTTCTCAGGTCGGACTCTGAATACGAATCTGAAGCAATCGTGGCCACAGCACCGTCGGTGTTGTCGCAGCCTACCAAGAAGCCAAAAGCCTCAAAGCGCAAGATCACCCCCGTCGTTAACGCTGCTGCCCTTGCTAAGCGCGGTCATGCATCATATTCACCATCCTTCACACCACCCGATTTGCAAGAGCCGGAATTTTCGTGGTACGTATATATATATATATATTATATCTGATAGGTTATCGTTTTTATCGCTTGGTGGTAACTACTACTAGGTACCGATGCAGGGCCCCAACCGTACTATAATTAACGTACCGTACTATAATTAACGTATATACGATAATTTAGGCCTCCGTATTATGTACGCAAATACACGATAAATTCCATACACCACAAAGTTTGAGAATTACGCTCATATTCAATAAAAAATTGAGATACTATTGTTTATTGGTAACAGCGCCAGCTTATTTCTTAATTTCAAAACGTTGGTACGCTTATAAAATCTGTGTACTGTGGTCTGTCTTCTCAGCCCGTCTGCCTGTATGGAGTTAAATATACATTGATTCTGTTCTGTATACACAAACAAAGTGTAATAAAAATTATCGTTTTATATGATTTTTTAATGTATTTTAAGCCATTATACTGAGTGTACGATAATTTTGCTCCAAAAACGTCAAAATACGATAATTTCACGGCCCTGGTACTTTCCTCGCTTCAGGTTGGGATCCCTGTACCGATGATGATAATAATTATTTAACAATAATGTATATTGTATGGAGTGAGCAACGTTAAATGATTATTTAACTCTGAATCTAATTATGATGATAAAAGTTCCTAAATATTATCATAACAGTATTTCATCATATTTTATTTTCTTTGTTTTACAGGTCTAAAAAACGCAAGTCAGACATCTTTTCGATTCTGAAAGGGGAAGAAAGCGTTGCTGCATCTAACGCATCACAAAGCGCCGGAGGCAACGTATCGACTTCTTCCTTCACGACGAGGGTTTCCGGAGGGCAGAGCCGACGCACCGCAACAGTCTCCGAAGGCGACTTTTACGTTGAGGTGATGCTTTACAACGTCGTCGACGTTCAAAATACGCCTCCTCAAGAACGCTATAAAAAAGCGTTGACGAGTGTAAAGCTGCGTCTCAACGAACAAACTAAGGAGTGGGAAATTTTACAAGAGTTTCTCATTACGGTGTTTAAATTATTTAAAGATTCTAAACCATCAACATTTAGTGATAAGATTAATTTTAAATAAACAAAACGTGTGCATAGGTTTATTATGGTTTTTATTTTATTAAATTAAGTTAGGTTCATAAAGGTAGATAGAATTATTATAGTATGTTTTGATATATGTAGTGTAGGTAGACTATATTAAACTCTCAAAGTAATTTTTTTAATTAATTTGAAATAAAAAAGAAAATTAAAAGCGTATAATATTATAATACTGACTTTAAAAAATAGGTAACTTTCTATGTAGGTAGGTACTTAAATTAATAATTATATCTAGTAGGTAAACAAGCAAGTAGCTTCTACAATGCCATTCTGTTCAGTTTGTAACACATCTATAAGCGGTAGGCGCTGGACAGGTCATTTGCGAAGTAATACACATAAACAAAACGTTTTAACTGTACCGCATATCGATGTGGAAGGCGTAGATATTGTAGCGACAGCATTTCAGAACCGAATAATATCTTACAGGATTGCTGCGCAATACGCAAATGAACATTCTATTGATGTATTTTTAGATTCAATACGAAACAAAGTCAAACTCATTTTAGATGAATGCATAAAAAAACATATTTGTGTCAAAGTCAACTTCGAAATATTCTCAAAGTTTTTACTTTTCAAAAATAATGAACAAGAAACTAAATCGTTTATGACAAAAAATATCCCTGTTTATGGAAATTATAATTTTGAGCATTTATATTTAAATGTAATCAATACAATACGCACAAAAATTGACCAATTCGAAGAGCAAGATTCGGGTTGGACTTTTCTTAATTGTATGCATATTGAGGTTAATGTTAATAAATATCAACCACTTCGCGGCTCCACGTATATTGAACTACCAATATTCATCAAGAAAAAGAAAGCATGTTTAAATATTCAAAACAACGATAAACACTGTTTTCTGTGGAGCGTACTTGCAGCCCTCTATCCAGCTAAAAACCATCCTGAAAGGGTTTCGTCATATGTACATTTTCGCAATGTCCTAAACACTGAAAACATTTCGTTTCCCATGACATTATCTGATGTTAAAATATTCGAAGAAAACAATCCAAACCTAAGTTTTATCATTTTTGGCTTAAAAAATAACAAGACTGTTGTAGGCCCGCTTTATAAATCAGAAAGCCATGAAAATAAAAAAACGATTCACCTTCTTTGGATAGAAAACAACACAACATCTCACTATTGTCTCATAAAGAATTTATCGAGACTGGTGAGAAGTCAAATAACGAAGCATAAAGGACAGATCTATTTTTGTGACACTTGTTTGTTGTTTTTTAAAACGGTTGAGGATGTAGAAAGTCATACCTGTAACGGAATTGTCACTGTCCTACCGGAAAAGGGGTCAGTAATTAAATTCAAGAATTTCGAACGCAAACAAGACATTCCTTTTGTAATTTATGCTGACTTTGAAACTATGCTAGAAGATGTAAGCAAAAGTGAATCAGATCCTCAAAGTTCTTATACGCGCACTACACAAAAGCATACACCTATCGCATTTGCTTACAATGTGATTAATTCTGTTGACCCTTCTTACAATAAATTCGTAATCTTTAGAGGTCCTCATTGTGTAGAAAAATTTGTTAGCTCTCTTTACAAAGATGTTCGGGATATCCATGCAGTGTTATCACAAAACGTTCCCATAATTTTTAATGCAAACGATGCAGTTGATTTTAGGAATGCAGTTCGATGTCATATTTGTGAGAGTTTTCTATTCGGAGATAAGGTCAGAGACCATTGTCACCTTACTGGACAGTATCGGGGTGCAGCTCATAGCTTATGTAATTTACAGTACAAAGTTCCAAAGTTTGTGCCAATTTTTTTCCACAATTTAGCAGGGTATGATTGTCACTTGTTTATAAAAACACTTGGTGAAGCGCCTGGACCAATAAAAATAATTCCTAAAACGAAAGAAAATTATATCTCTTTCACAAAATTCATTCCAATATCAAGAGACGAGTTCGTTCAGTTAAGATTTGTAGATTCGTTCAAATTTTTAGGAACCAGTCTAGAAAAATTGGTTAAAACCATGAAAACTCATGAGTTTACTCATTTAAGGAATATTTACCCAAATGAAAATGAGTTTTCCCTTCTAACTCGTAAAGGCGTTTACCCTTACGAGTACATGAACGCATGGGAACGTTACAACGAGCCATTTCTGCCAAGCAAAGAAAGTTTTTATAGCTCTCTCAACAATGAGCACATATCAAATAAAGATTATGAGCACGCACAGTCAGTTTGGACCCAATTTGAAATTCGGAACCTAGGCGAATATACCGATTTGTATTTAAAAAGTGATGTGTTGTTGTTAACAGATATATTTGAAAACTTTAGAAAAACTTGCAAACATTACTACAACTTGGACCCTGCATTCTATGTTACAGCACCGAGTTTATCATTCGATGCTATGCTTTATAAAACAGGCATTGAGTTAGAACTAATAGATGACTTTGCTATAGTAGATATGTTACAGACAGGCATACGAGGAGGTGTGGTAATGGCAGCACATAGGCATGCCAAAGCAAACAACGAATTTATTTTCGACCATGATCCGTTGATGCCAGAATCATTCATAGTCTATATAGACTGCAATAATCTTTATGGATACAGCATGTGTCAAACATTGCCCTTGTCAAACTTTAGGTTTCTTGATCAATCAGAAGTTAATAAACTGGATGTGAATAATGTATCTGATGATGCAGAGTTCGGCTTCATTCTAGAAGTCGATCTCATTTATCCAAAAAAATTACATTGGGAACATAATGATTTACCGTTTTGCCCCGAAAAAGATATTCCACCGGGTGGAAAAAATGAAAAGTTAATTCCAAATCTTTATGACAAATTTAATTATGTTATACATTATGTACATTTAAAAACCTGTTTAAGACATGGTTTGATCTTGAGACAAGTACATCGTGCTATAACGTTTCGACAGAGTGCATATTTAAAACAATACATCGATCTTAATACAAATTTGCGTCAAAAAGCAACGTCAACTTTTGAGCAAGACTTTTTCAAATTGCTCAATAACAGTGTTTTTGGTAAAACGTTAGAAAACAACCGCAAGAAGGTCCATGTTGAGTTGATAAATCAATGGAATGATCAAAACAATAGAACTAAAAAAAGAAATAACGCAGAAAAATTAATCGCGAGTCCAAACTTTCACAGTGCTTCAGTTTTTACGGAAAGTTTGGTTGCGATTCAATTAAAGCCTAATCGTATAGTATTGGATAAGCCACTGTATATCGGATTTACAGTTTTGGAATTATCAAAATCACATATGTATGATTTTCACTATTCTATATTTAAACCATTTTACAGGGACCGCTTGACGATGTGTTATACTGATACAGACAGCTTTATTTATCACATCCAAACCAAAAATTTTTATCAAGATGTGAAAAATACGTTTTTGGAGTATTTTGATACCAGTAACTTTTCTGTTGATAATTATCACAAATTACCAATAATTAACAAAAAAGTACCAGGACTTTTCAAAGATGAAATGGGTGGAAAAATAATCACTGAATATGTAGGATTACGCTCTAAATTATATTGTATAAAAAATACTGACACTGAAATTAAAAAGGCTAAGGGAGTAAAATCATGTGTTGTTCGAGATCTTAGTATCTTAGATTATACAAACACATTGCTTACATCAAATACACTACGCAAGAAAAACATATTGTTTAAAAGTATAAAACATGAAATATTTACACGTTCTGTAAACAAAATTGCGCTTTCTAGTAGCGACGATAAACGATTTATTTCGCAAGATAAAAAATCAAGCAGAGCTTGGGGTCATATTTCAATTCTTGGGGTCTAATCTAATGTAAGTAGCTTAAGATTATCTGTAAGATGAAATAAATATGTAATATAATAATAATAATAATAATGTTATAATAATAATGTAAAGTGAACCTTAAGTAAGAATATAGTGAATAAACGAATTTCATTTAGAATACTTGTTGTTTTTATTTTATTTTACGAGCCTTAACATCTAGCTTAAGTTAATAATGCAAAATCAATTTAATGTTTGTGAAAAATTTTGTGTAAGCTATTCCTGTAATCTACGTAGATACTTCAAATTCACTAACGCAGCATAAACTTTTAACACCGACGCAGGTGCACTGACATGTCACTACATGATTTTGCACATTCGACAAACATTGAATAAAATTCATCATGCCCTGCTCATTATACCCTGTTCGAGCGTCGCAGTTAACACACATATTCACATACTTTCAAGTCGACTTAAGACGTAAGTTTTGAACTTTTATTCGTTTATTTCTATTTACTCGATATTATCCATAAAAATGACCCTAATAGTTTTCTATTTTGTTTCAGATTATGACAGACATTGTAATAAATAATAACAGTGAGACTCAAGATGGACTTTTTGGAATTAATACCCAAGACCTTCTTTTCCACTGTGCGCAGAATCCATTAGAAGGCTTTGACGAAATTTTTCCAATCACTAATCAGAAGAAATCATCTCCAAAACGTCCAAAACGGAAAACAAAGAAGACACCTGGTGAAACTAAGAATCTTCGCAATAGTATGCGGCGATCATCATTTGTTTTAAACCGTGAAGCATGCAAAGGGAGACGTTTGATTCAGATCAAAATAATAGACATTAGTGGTGATAACAGTGACACTGAAAGTGATGTTGTAATATCGGCTCAATATATAGTAAAAGATTTTACGGACAGAATATTAGATCAAACCGAAAGAGTGATTAAAAATATATCTGAAAATATAATAAGTGATTCTGACTGATGAGACGCATAATTGAATAAAATTATTTTTAAATAGATCAGTTAAATTAAATTAGAAGTGATTCTTAAGATGTTTAATCAAATCAGTAAGTAGTATCTCCCTGAATGCATTGTACTATTTAATTCATTAAATTTAAGATATGTTTTAATTTTCGATATTATATTAAAAACCTATTCAAATATCTGCTGTATTTTAATTCCTAAATACTCACCACTTTAATTCGTTAAAATATAATTTGGTAGAATAAAACAACAACCAGTTTAGGCAATAATTATTTTATTTTATTTAAAACATTAAATTAAATTCTTAGCTTACATTGAATAAATGTATATTATTATTATCATACCACTTTTTTAAGCACAATACATTTTTTAATGCACACATTTTCGTGTGTTGTACACAATTTAAATTTATATTAGGTTTTTCATAGTCGTGATATAATTTTAAAAAATTAGGACATCCTTTTTCTCCCACATCTATTATTTCACAGTTCTCACAAAGGCCTTTGATCCACATAACTTTCTCAGTTCCTTTTGTTAACACTTTTTTCTTATTCAAATATGGTATTATAATTCTTTTGAATTCCCTGTACTCAATGTGGCCTTCACTCCAGAAATATCCTCGATTTGCTTCTATCCACCGCACTTGTTTCTTTTCTTCGATCGATAAGTTTTTAAATGGATAGGGGGGCTTGACAAGAAAGGTTTGGGTATTTTCTTCGTTTAAAATAGACAATTCTTTTATAATAAAATTATTTTGTGTATCTTTGAATCCTTGTACATCCACGAATATATATTTTATTCTGCAAGGATTCATATTTTAAGATATTTTTTTTACTATATTACTCAACGGTCTGTACTCGATGATGGAATCGTTTAAAATAAGACAATATGCAGCTGTCTGATCAGGTATTTCTGAATGACATTCAAGTTCCACACGTACGCTAACTACAGGACCTGACTTAAGGTTTTCGCTTTGTCTAGAGCAATCGATTACAAACAGCGGTGCTTTTTCTTTGAATTCAGAAGTACTTAGCAGTGGTTCACTTCTGCGTCCATAATAAGATGTCTGAAACCTGACATATTGCTCATACAATAATGAATATTTATGATCATCAAGACTAATATTCAAGTTTTCATATGGAAAATAGTTAGAGTTAAGATATACTTTGACATCTCTTAAATAACAAGGGTCGAATTTTGATATATCGCGATCAGCTAAATTTTTTCTATTTGTTTGTAAGCCTATGATTACATATCTTGGCTTTTCAATCTGTGAGGACGTTTTAATTGACCAAGTATGCTTAGTTGTTTTAGGTAATAAGGGATACTCATATAAATCCCAATTTCTAAAAGCCAAATATAGAGAACGATCCTTTTCCAATAACTTTAGTAAATTAACTTTTTCTTTATCTGATACCTTGACGTGTGGAACGCGCCAAACTAACTTATTTATTATTATATCTTCAAGAACCTCACCAGATGGAACTTTCAAAGAATTCAAATTTGTATTACTGCGTAATAATATCAGTTCATGTTTACAATTCATAATTATTTTCTTATAATCTTCAGCAAAGCCCAAAATATTACTAAGAGGTATTGAGGCAGAAAAACTATTTCCATGGGTTGTTTTTGTTCCATTTATATCCCAACCCCAAGCTTTTGCTATCTTAGCTTCATTTTCATTAAATGATACTAAACTCTTCATTGTTGTAGTCATTCCAGCATTTTTGATTCTATCTATTTCAACTCCATTTAGTTCATAACGAATATCTTGAAAAAGAAACAGTAATGGATTGTTTGTGAATTCCACAGCAGTAACTTTTAGTTTTGTATCCTTCTTTATGATGTTTACTGTTCCTTCTAAATAAAGGGTACTTGCTGATGGTAGTATGTATAAATCCTGCTGATTGATAGGTATGCGGATTTCATCATTCCTGTTAAAACTTGTTACGTAAGGTTTATATGAATGATATTCGATACCGTCTATGGTGTTATCGTATGCTGGTGAACTTGTTATATCCAAAATGTTCATTTTAATAGACCAATTAATTTCAGGAACTTTTTATTTTCCCTGGTCAATTTAATTTTTTTCTTAGTTGTTCCTTTTCGGATTGTTCGATGAGTACTGGTGTGTTTCATTATTGAATTACTACTTTTATTGAAGTCGATCATCTTTTCCTGATATGCAAATATAATTGAACTTCTTCACCGCGTAGATTTATTAAATTATTATTAATATCTAATAATCTAATATTAATAGTGCTGACGTCAATTTGATTGACAGGAAAATAAATTATATTCTTTGGCACTTCTATTATTCGGTATCCTGGAGGCACGTTAGGAGCAAATTCATAAAGAATATGGCTTGGTTTTCCATTAATATATGATCCGCTCACTATATCACATTCGACTCTTACCACTGTTGTCGATAAAATGTTAACTGGGAGTTGCGACTCGTGTATTATATTGGCTTTAAGAGTTTTATTACCAAATCCTAGTAAAGTTCTTGGAGAATTAGCTTTTTCAAAATGGATATCTTTAGAGCAGAAGATAAACGATTTCAACGTGTTATTATTGCAAAATAAATTAAAAGCGACTCCTTTTTTTACGTTTGACTTTAGATAATCAGAAATATCTTGCAGTTCATAAGTACCTTCTGGTATGTCTACGACTTCGTTATTGTCATAATAATATTTATTGTTTCTGTTATCAATGTTAGGTATTGAATTGAATGTTGAGAAATATAACAGAGCACACTCGTATTCATCATCAAATTGTAAAGCTGGATAATAGGTAGTGGATAAAATAGAGGTGTTGCCTGTTATTGACAGCGTGAAAGACATTTTAGAAATGATGGTAATAAAAACACGTTTATAAATATATAGTCACAATACTTTATTAGAACATTTTATACAAATAGTATTAGCATAACATTTTTTCCAAAATTCACTTAGGAACTTTAAACATAAATGACCACAATTAGATGTATTAAAACGTTGATATCTACAATAATTGTATGTTATATTAAATTTTAAATATCTTAGTAACTCAATTGGTGGCTTTAAATCACCAAAGCTATCAAAATACTCACAATAGTTAAAATGTTTTACATAGGCTACCCAATGGGTTCCTTCATTCTCTGAGCTATCTAAATTAACAATCGCACACTCAATGTCCTTAGGCTTTGGCGGCAATTCATTTCTCATGAAAACACCTCTAAAGTAAGGTATGTGTTTAGTAGCATACTCTAATATGTCTATATCAGTGAGAGCACGCTTGGGTAACCTTTCTATTAGTTTTTTGAACTATTTACAAAAAGACCATTGCCTTTTTTATATGGTTTTATATATAAGCCTTTTCCTAAGGCGATACTTTCCATCGTTTTATTATGACGTTGGGCTTCTTCCAAATTCTTTTTAGCTGCTTTATGATCATTTACAGCTTTAGTAATACCTGCTGCACCTCCAACCAATGCACCTAGAGCAGACAGTCCTGCGAATATTGGTATAAGTGGTAAAATACCACCTGTTTTTGGTAACGGTATTACACGAGGCAGACACACTCCTTTTTTATTTTTTATCAGTTTTTTCGCAGCTGAATATGCAGCTTTAATAGCTCTAGAATTGCTTTTTGGTTTTAATTTTTTCAGTCGTTTATGTATTGTAGAGACGATCGATTTAAATGTTCTCACGCCAGCACCATGCTTCATTTTGGTTTTCATCACTTTGCTCACAAGCCACGAAGACAGTTTTTCTCCTCTTCCTGCATTTTTCGATTTCATCCGTTGCTTTGCCATATTTAATAATTCTAAATCAGCTCTGTGTCGATCTTCCAATTTATTTGAATTATCGTATGCTATATCGTGTCTCATGCAAGCATTATCAAGCTCATTAACTCCTTGATCACCTCTCAATAATCGTTTTCTTAATCTGGTACCAGGTCCACAGTAATTGTACCCAGGTAAATGCAATTCAAATGGTAAGTTATTTATGATGCTGTTAACGAGTCCACCACCATGCATAGCTGAGTTATAAATGAGATAAAATATCTAAATTGACTTAATTTTATATACTTAGGTATGTAACTCTATAGAAAAGATAATCATACAATTGCTCGTTTTTCAATCCAACTGTTTTCAGTACTAGGTAGACCTAACCACTTTACGAATAATTTATTACCTTTTTTTCTTATAACCTTTTCAATTAGATACACATTAGGACACTTAGTTTTTTGAAGTTCTTGTTCATAAAAACTTCCTAAAATTGGTTGATAGTGTAGATCTTCTATGGAATAAGTGATAGGTTTAGAACCATGAACTTTTTTAATCAAAAACAATTCCGTAGACCAGTTTGGGGTGTATCCTTTTTCAAAGTTACCTTTATATTTACTTATACGAACATGGTCACCAACTTCTAATTTTCTGGTCTTTGACAGACAATTAATTTCCTGTGATTTGATTATATTTCTCAATACTTCACTTTAGTTTGATTGGTTAACATCGTTTGGTTTATATTTTATTGTTCGATGTATTGTGTTATTGTATGTTGCCATAACACTTTCTAAAAGCTTTCCAATCCATTTATAACTACCATTCAAACTAAAATTTTTATACAACTTGTTCTTGAGAGTTTTGATTAGTCTTTCTACTATAGAAGCCTTTTTTATGGAATATGTAGAGTAATGATTAATTTTATTTTTTAGCATAACTTTTTTAAATTCATCGTTATAAAATTCTGTGCCCATGTCAGTTTGTAAGTTAACTGGCTTTCGATAATTTTTAAATAATAGCGAACTAAATGCATTTGCTATTTCGGATTTAGTCTTCGTTTTAACAGGGATAGCCCAGGAAAATTTAGAAAAACAATCTATTACAACAAAAATATACCTATATCCATTATTACAACTTTTTATATTTTGAAAATCCATAAGATCAGCTTGCCATAAATCATCAATTCCTCTTAATATTACAGATCGTCGAACAAAGTTTTTACGAGCTGTTTTATGAATTTCATTTACTATTTGTAGCTTACTCATTTCTTTGATTTAATGATTTGGTCTAATTCAGCCTTTGTATAATAATCTGCTTTTAAATTCTCAATGCCTTTTTTAACATCTGCTTTTAAATCGTTGAATATTATATCGACTTCTTGTTTTTTTACAAACAATTGAGATTGGCTGTCTACGTATTCCTTGTTCACAGCATCGGTATTTTTCAATGGAATTGTAATCCCAGTCAACCTTGTATTTTGTAAATCGAACTCTCCGGTTTCAGTTCGCATCAAGACTTTATCAAAATTTTCTAAAAAGTCTGGTAAACGCAATCGTTTATGAATATGATGTCCAAACTTATCCATTATTGTGAACTGATGGGTGTTGTTGACAAAGATCAAATGATACTATTTTTAGAAATGTATGCTATTTATTAAGGTATAATGTTGCTTTCGCGCAGTTCTTCTATAATAGATATTATTTCATTATCTAACCCAGTGTTACCAGCATCTTTTGAAGCAATCAATAGTTTTAATCTTTCAACCAGTTCATTAGGATTGTCCCAGTAAACGTAGTCAACATTTTTCTTCCACTGTTTCAACAGAGGTAGTCCTTTTCCTTGATGAAGTAAATCAGGTTGACTACTGTCAGTGCTCGCTGAAACTTTACGCAACTTAAATAGCGGTTTTATTATATTCAAGTATTTTCGACCTCTGTTACTTCTGATTGGTTTATTTGGATCGAATTCTCTTCGGTGCACATTTGTTTCTAGTAACATTATTTTATAATGTCTCAAATCTTCATCAGTTATTGCAGATATATTAGGTACTTTTTTAAACAGAAGTTCCTTTATACCAGGAGTATATTTGTACTTGTTTGCACCAACTTGAATATAATCATCAAAAAGAGTTACACGCGAAGATCCCATCATGTGTTTACCTCGTTCATTTCTCACGCCAAACGGAACATCTTGTAAAGTTTTGGAAGACATGGACCACGAAGAAATTTCTTGATCACTTGAACCTGATTGCACTGATTTAAATGATTCCTCATTTTCTTCATTATCAGATTTTTCTGAATTCTCATAGCTTTCATCTGAATCATTAGAGTCTCTTGGACTAAATACGTCGAACTCGATGTTAGAATCTCTCTTAAGAGTTTTGTCCTTGTCTAATGGACTTGAAGTTTCAAATTGTACTCCTTTAGTTTGGGAACACGTTTTAGATTTTTCCACCATTTCATTAAGAGGACTTGTAATTGGTTTAAAAACAGATTCCAAAATACTATTGTTTTCCATTTCAATATCTCGCATCTTTTTAACCTTATTTTTAACAGCTGCCGCAGCCTTTACAATTTGTCTCTTTAGATTTTTTTCCATATCTTTAAATTGAATTTCAATTGATTGAACTATTGTCAGTGTTCTCACGAAAGTGATAACATATGTTTTTACTTCAGCTATTTATAGTAGGCTAGCAATAGAGTATAATCAGAAATACAATCGTGTTATATTGGCGAATACTCGCCTACAAATTGGACACTTATTACCAATGGAAAAAGCACACTTTGCACAAGCCGCAGCATGACCACAAGGTAAAAAACAAGTGTTAAGCTCTTCTTCTAAACAAATTTTACAGATTATTGAAGATGATGTATTTACTATCAAAGGTAGATCATCCAGTGGAGTCTGTTGGCAATTTTTTTTAATTTCTTCGTATACATAATTTTTCATGCTCTTAACGTAGTCTTTTCCTTTCATTACTAAAACATACGGACATGACTGGAACCAGCGCGCGTGCTCTACCCATGGTTGATCTTCGGAGTTCCAGTCTTTAAGCCTTCCATCGCAGTAAAAACAAATAACTCTATCGTCACAGCCTGCATAAAAAAATCCTGCTTCAGCCATTTCTTGTGGTTTTTGTGTTAATCCTCGAGGCCAGGTATCGAAACTTCTTAAACGTTTGTATACAGTGGAGTATATACGGTTCACAGGATTATTAAACATGATTTCTATATTTAATTATTAAGTTTACTGCTATTAGCTGTTTACTTTTCAACACCTCGACAAGCATTGACATATTTACGACATACATACTAATGAAACACAACAAACGTATCGAATTTCTTTCGGTAACATCCTTTGTTTTTTTCACAATCCTTGTTAATCACTACATAACTGTAGGGTTCTTTCCATATATTTGCACACATTTCTCTAAATTCCTGCCACGTCATATCTGTATTGACGTGTTCATCATAAATATGTCTCATATTTATATCATCTTGCTTAAAGAGAACAATTTATTTGCATTATCTCTCACTAACTGTTTTGGTATTTTGCTATAAGTCTGATTTAGATAAAAACAGTCTATATATTTATGTCTTCCCATTGCAAAATAGTCGCGCATATTATTTTGATTCTCACACGCTACGTCATCGAATATAATTATTGAGTTACATTTTGCTGCCTCTGGAGTAAGAACTTCTTCATTTTCATGATACTTAGAAAAAGTAACACCAGGAACCATTCGTAATACCTGTTCCAAATACATGTATCTCGGTTGATAAAGAGTTTTTGAATAAACATAAACATTTTTAAATTGCAAACCATTTTCATGTAAGATGAGTCCGATAGCCAAATTAGTTTTTCCACAGTTCGACGGGCCACATATTATACATCGTATTGTATTTGGTAAAAGCTTTCCATGACGAAAACTGCGTTTTTCAGAATTAATATTTATATTTTCGAATTTTAATGATATTGGCTGCTTAACGAACTTCATTGCAAGAGCGCTTTTCGCAGAATGATAAGTAATGTTTAGTAACCACATTAATAAACATTATAATTTTCACCGGAGGCTTTGAGAGTTCTAAAACATGTTGATCAAAATTATTACACCGGAAGCTTTGAGAGTTCTAAAACACAAGTGGCGAGAGATAATCAATTTTTAGTTATTGGGTGTTCTACTCCAGCCACATCTGTTGATTAAACGATATACCCAACTGCAACAAGTGAGCGCAGCAAGCGGAGCGAACGCAGTTGGGTATATCGTTTAATCAACAGATGTGGTTGGAGTAGAACACCCAATAACCACCTACTAGCGTACTATTGCAGAAAGGGTCAAAGAACACATCGCAGCTGTAAAAACCGCCAGGTCAATAAATCTGCTATCGCTGAGCACTTACTGGAATCCGAACCGAATCACTGGATCAAACTTCATGACCCTAAGATCCTCTCGACCGACCGCTACTATTACTCCCGTATTGTGCGTGATGCGGTAGAAATAAGAAGAATAAGAATAAGAATAATATTTATTTACCAGAAAGTACACTTTACAAAATTTTTTGTGGTGATTAACAACAAAGTGAGGTTACATTAGACAATGATAATACTTTCCAGCGAGACACAAACTAGGCGGAAGCCTGTGACTTGGGGCTCTGAGGCAGGATTTCCAAGCTTGATGTTATGTGCATTGATCAATGATTACCACGTAAATTGCATCAAAATTGACTTGATGATTATCGCGAGATCTTATTTAATTTAAAATTACAAATTCACATCTACTAATAACTATAATTATAACCTGGGAAATCAAAGTAACTAGCAATATATTGTAGTTGGAACGGTATGTGTGTGTGTGTGTGTGTGTGTGTGCGTGTGTGTGTGTGTGTGTGTGTGTGTGTGCGTGTCTGTGCGTAGTTTTTGTGTGTGCAAGAGTAAGGATTTAACTCATATTTATACTTATATTTTTATATATAATTTTCTGTTTTCTCGTACGAAAGTTGTAGAAGCCAGTTTTTTTACAATGTTTTTGCACATATAGGTGTGACAGTCTTTTATATCGCACACCTGACAAACCTTGTTGTACATATTAACTAAAGCAAATGCTGGACTTCTTCGTGATAAGAGCGATGTAGCTCTAGGTATGGGAAGCCGAAATGTTCGTCTTGCTAAGATTTCTTTAATATTAGGTCGACTACGGTAATCTTTGTGAACATTAAGGGTTGCTTTAAGAATGAACAGCTGTCATACAGTCAGCACATTAAACTCGTTGTACAGTGTTGCAGTCGGAAAACGAAACGGTTTATTTAATGTTACTTTAATAAGAGCGCGTTGGGCTCTCTCTATGGTAATGAAAAAACTCTTGCCTGCACTTCCCCACACAGGAATACAATGGGATTTTGTTGAGTTTTTACACGTGTGTGAGTGTATCCCATCGCCTCCACACCTCCAAGATCCACAGTCTTGTCGTCGCTGCGCTCATCGGTGGCGCGGTTGAGGAAACTCCCCCACCCTCTACGAGCAAGCCCGGCAAGGCGCGTCCAACGCCCACGTCCGCCCAGGCAGTCGCAGCTCCGTCGACGACGTCGAGCCCGCGATAGCCGCCCTGCGAACGTGTGCTTTCTACACATCGTGCCTACCTACACTGCGTGTCGAACGGCTACTAGCTAGCTGTTTCGTGCGAAACGTGCAGACTAGTAGGCCGCCGACGCCCCTCCATCTTCACCATGTCCGACCTCGACTCGGACGACTCCGTAGACCAACGCCCGCCACGTGTACAGGACCCGACCCACAGCAAGAATGTTGTTGTGTGCCGGGACCTGTTCAATCCGGAACGGTCAGTGATCGTCCCGCGCGCCGCTATCGGCCTTCGCCCGCCGGTGCCGCGCCCACGCACCACGGCCGCCGCAGCGATCCCGCCTAGCCGAAGTGAGCTTCAGCATGGGCGGCATTCGACTCGGAAGCCGTCGGAGCGAGCTGCTCCACCGCGCAGGCGCGAATCTTCCTCCGGGGACGAGATGCAGGAAGAGAAAAGGCCAAAACTACAGACCCCAACGCCGCCCAGTCGACCATCATCATCATCGACATCGTCACGCAGTGTGCCCGCCAGTCGCTCTGCGTCCGAATATTCGGACAGCATGGAGCACGACGACAACGACAGCCGAACCCGAGACGATGTACCGATCACAAGTACGAGTACGGACTATAGAGCGATCGAGTCCGTACCCCTACACGCCGCACCGCTACCAACACCGCCATCGCCACCACCGCAAGCGGCGGCATCATACGCCGCAGCGCTTGCATCACCGCCGCCGACCATCCACTTCTCTTCGCCGCCCCAGTCGCCTCGCCAGCAGACGCCGCCTGCTGTGCAGATGCAGCCGGAGGATCGCAAGAAGTACCCACCTATAATGGTGGATGAAATGCCCGACTGGCCCGTACACATGCGGGCCTTAAAGACAATTCTCGGTCGCCTGCCAGGAGCTCGGCCCTATGGGAAAGGGCTGAAATTCATGCCCACTTCGCCGGAGGAGTATAGGGCAGTGCAGGCGTACCTGACGAAGTTGTCTACAGAAGACCCCGGCGTATCATGGCACGCGTATGCCCTGAAAAATGAAAGGCCCCAGAAGATAGCGCTCTGGGGCTTCCAGCAGAAACACCGGTCGAACTTATCACCGAGGCGCTAAAGAAGAAAGGCTTTCCGGCAAGGTACACCCGTGCCTTGCCGATGCGTAGAAACACCAACAAATGTGTTTACTACGTACAACTGGACACATTGAGAAAAGAAGAATTACAAAGCCTATACGAGACGCATGACCTACTTAATATGCCCGGAGTGCGCATAGAAGGCTGGCGCGGCAACTCCTCCATGCCGCAGTGCCACCGCTGCCAAAACTTCGGACACTCGTCCACGCATTGCCACAGACCTATTCGATGCGTCAAATGCGCCGGTCCACATGCCGGCTCAACATGTACCAGAGCGCAAGATGCCCCGCTGCGGTGTGCTAACTGCAACGGGGAACACGCCGCGAATAGCCGTCTGTGTGCAGTGTTCCGCCGTGAAGCGAGAAAGCGGCAAATCCGCCTCCCTGGCCGACCACCCGCCGATGCACAAGTAGAAGTCCTTCCGGAGCAGAGATTGCCTGAACAAGCACCGAACATACGAATAAGAGACCCACCGACTCAAACTGCCGCTCCCACAACTTTATTACCGCCAGCGAACAATTACATACCGAGAGGCGCCCTGCATGTACCAGCAGAGCAGCCGAAAAGAAAGAGACGGAGGCGAAGAGGAAGGAGAGGCGTTGGCGCCGCACCGACGGCCGCATCGACGCCGATACCACCACTCAGTCGACCCGTCTACGCTCCATACACAGCTGACTACTTTCCGCCGCTGCCGGTCCCGGTCAACATTCGACCGAGATCTAGGCGCGGCGGTATTAGACGACGCTACAAGCCCGAAAACGCAGCTGAGGCCGCGGAGCACATCGCCCCCCCGCCCCCTGCACCTGCGGCTCAGAGCGACGTCGCGCCTACACCAACAGCGCCCGAGTCACAGCCTGAGACGCGAGAGAACGCCCCTGTGACTACAGCGACTACTACCGCTACTACGAGCACTACAACAACCGCACCTAGAACAACGCGGCCTATGCCGCGCTACACGACCGCAACCGCCGGTGCGCCACTGCAACCACGGTGGAGCGAATACGCGCCCCGGTCGTACCCTCACCCGCCGCTCGTAACCGGGTGGGCCGGTCGAGAAGCCACAGCACCGCCAGGCGCCTATGCAGCGCCATTCCACCATCAACAACAACGAGTGCAAGGGGACCCTATTGCCGCCGTCGTAGGAGCCCTAATGAGCCTACTTACTGCAATCGCCGCTGGGGAAGACCTACGCGTTGCAGCAATGCATGGACTCAGCTCGCTAGCGCAATATCTGTGAAGACGGGTCCGAGCGAGATAGCGCTACCGGACCTCGCGCACGGAGGCGTGGCTAGACAGCCCCCCCGAGCGCGACGGTATAAATACAAAATGTACCACAAAGACGGCAGTATTAACCGCCGCGAGTTCCCCGGAGACAGTCGCCTCCGGCGCCCTACCCCACAAAGGAGGTTACACCTCGAGTGTGATGTTCACACTCCCCCACGGGGAGAGTGTAGGCCTAGATTCGATTCGGAATACAATATTGTAAAATCGATTGACATAATGCTAGATAAACGTCACGTATAACATTAACAGTGGCACAATGACAAAGCTTCCTCATAATAAAGATCAGCTTTCTGACTCGACCTGACAGGTCACTAATTTGATCTTTATACGACAAGTTCTCTTCAATGATGAGACCTAGATATTTCATCTTAGAGACCCTGTCTAGCGGTTTGCATTGGCACTTGTTTTGTTGGCTATTTGAGTTATTATGGCACGAATGAACTATTAGGACTAGGCTGTTTGAGGGACTATTTACACGAGTTTTGGAGAAAGCTACGTACTTGGTCTTTGTAATGTTTAATGTTAGAAGTTTATTGTCTAGTAGAGTGGAAACATGTGAGAGACCTTCTTCAGCCACTTGGAACACTTGGGTCCAGTTTTTATCGTGGAACATAATCGCAGTATCGTCAGCGTAGGTGATAATTTCGGTGTTTTTTAAGGCGCAGTTTACAATGTCATTCATGTATATGGTAAAAAGTGTCGGACCAAGAATGCTACCCTGTGGAACGCCAAAATTTATGGGTAAAGACTCGCTGACATGACTACCTATTTTAATATACTGTCTGCGGCTTGTTAGATAGCTTTGGAACCAGTTTAAAGCAACTCCTCTTATGCCTAGTGCTTCCATTTTCTTTAAAAGAAGGCCGACCGAGACGGTATCAAGGGCCTTTGCCAAATCGAGAAACACCGCTATACAGTTTTCTTCGTTTTCAATATAGGTTGAGACTAGGTTGACAAGTAAAGTAGCACCGTCTTCAGTCGACTTGCCCCGTCGAAAACAAAACTGCCTATGTGCTACTGCACTGTATTTTTCTAAAAACGAGATGAGTCTATTATTTACGACCTTTTCCAGTATTTTAGACAGTATACTTAGCAATGCAATAGGCCTATAATTTTCAGGTAGTTTTTTGGAGCCACTTTTGAAAATCGGTGATACTTCTTCCAAGAATCGGGGAAGGAAAATGCCAGTTTCCAAGCTTAAGTTAATAATATAAGTTAATGGTTTAATTATTGAATTTAGTGATTTCCAAGAAGTGATTTTTAAGAAGCGCGACGGTAAATCGGTCAGGTCCGGGAGCGCTGTCTACTTTAAGGCTCTTTATAATATTTGATATCTCAAAAAAGTCAGTTGGGAAAAGAAAAAATGAATGTGATGTGGACGATGGAGGATTGTATGCAGTAATAAGAGAGTTCTGAGTCATGGATAGCTCGTATAAGATGGAGTCTGCCAACGCTTATCCTACCGATACGAAATATTTATTGCAGTCAAGAAACGACGTTTCAGGACTACTATTGAGACTTAACAAATCCAATGAGTCATTTGACTTTCTATTAGTTTCGCATATTGTTTTTATGGTCTTCCATAGCAGTTTTGTGTCGTGCTTCGCTTCTTCTCGTTGTTTGGAGTGATATTCATTCTTCAATTTTTTGATGAGCTTGTTACAGTGGTTACGGTACCTAGTGTAGATTTTGCGGCGTGTGTGATCATCTGGGTGTTGCCTACAATCGAGATGTAATCTATCACGATGCCTCATGCACCTCAATAGTCCTGGGGTAATCCAGGGCTTGATAGTAACCCACTTTCGACCTTTACTTTTTGGGTGTGTTTATTAGTGGCTTCAGTCAACATTTATTATTTATTAACAAATAAAAAAGCATCCCAATTTCAACCGGGAGGATGGATTTAGGTTGGCCGCAACCTGGAACCCTGTAATTAGCAAGTGTTCGAATCAAAAATCAAAGCAGCAAAAATCTGCCGATATCGTCAGTGTTGTGTGTCGCAATGGCAACTCTGATAAAAATTAAAAATAAAAATAAATTGAGGGTAGTTTCCAACGAACTCTCCTATAAATAGCAGTGCGGACACTCGCAACATTCAGTCGTCTCGTGACCACGATCAATGCAACTTGGTCGAAAAGTCGAGTTAAATAAAAATTTATGTTTTAGGCGCGATAAGTCCCGTATTTTAATATTTATAACTATGTGTTCAAATCACGAAAGTTTAAAGTTTACAGACAAAACAAAAACAAACAAACAATTTATTTTCATAACGTGTTACAGCGGCCATAGTATTACACCTTTCGTGAACATTTCAAGTGTATGCCTATTACGGTTCAGAAGATAAAGCCCTGTGACAGACGGACGGACAGCAGAGTCTCAGTAATAAGTTTCCATTGGCCCTCTTTGTGCACGGAACCCTGTAAAATAAGCCTCACCAGGAGGTGTATAAACAAGCGAGGTGTAAGTAAGATAAAGACGGGGTCAGTATATATAGCGAGCGAGAGTCACCCACATACATCAGTACGTGA
The DNA here is from genome assembly GCA_954871355.1 of Cabera pusaria. Taxonomy (NCBI): domain Eukaryota; kingdom Metazoa; phylum Arthropoda; class Insecta; order Lepidoptera; family Geometridae; genus Cabera; species Cabera pusaria. The sequence continues at coordinate 15,831,794 of OX940915.1, read as the reverse complement.
CTGTTGCGGAGACAGGAGACACACATTGTACCACCATGACCTCCGTGAGAACGTCACTGCTAGCTGTGCTGGTGATCTTCAGCGGGTGAGTTTGTTCTGTACATGATGTTCCGAGTGTATTCATGACCGATTTTCAAAAAAGGAGGAGCTGCTCAAATTCTTCTGGTTTTTTAAATGTATCTTTTTGATTTCACCGCCTATTGTGAACCGATTTAAAAATATTTAGTTTGAGGAGAGTAGTAGAGTAAAATGTCATGAGTGGAGATTTGATGAGTATTTCCATAGATCAGAGACACTCACCTCGCGGCGTCCACTGTGACCGTCAAACAAAGTACCTACAGTATATACGTCTTGTGTGATTCGTCAACCTAAGCTGGTGGGTGGTGGGAGACCTCATTACTCATGTACTGAACTCTGTCTAACAAACAACAGGCAAAAACCTTCACCTTAACAACAACCTGACATACTCGTAAGGCCAGGTTCTAATTCTGTAAAAATTTCAGATATTACATGTTTATTTAAAATATTTTTTGTAATGTATGCTTATTTGTCTTCTTTTGTGACAAAAACATAACAAATTTTGATTTCACACACACAATAATCAGTTCTTTATATGACATGCAATGATTCATTTTTAATAAAACATGTACAAATTCTTAGCTAGTTACAAGTTTTAAAAACGTTCTGTACATTTCGCTAAAATCTGGCTGTATATATATAAAAGAGTATTGGTAAGGAAACAAATTACTAACTTTGAGAATTGCTCGCTGAGCTCTTTCCAAAGTCAGCAACAAGGTTTTAGGGGCTCCACCGCATGATTCTATACAGTATTAGTATGTCAATGACTAGCAGCCCGCCCCGGCTTCGCACGGGTAGAACATATATGCCTACAAAATTTGCATCAGTTTGTTGCATCGAATATAAAATATAAACATATTTAACAATAATCGTCATATTTCATCCAATTTACGTAAAACCTTAACGAATTATGCACCTAAACCTTCCTCATAAACACTCTGGCTATTGGTGAAAACCGCATGATAATCCGTTCAGTAGCTATTGAGATTATTGCGAACAGACAGACGGACGCAGTGATGGAATTTGTTTTATAATACTTACGTAGTGATATTGGACGGCCCTTTAGCGTAAAGGATAGTTACCCTGATTCTGACCCGACGGTCGTTGGTTCTAATCCTAGCTATATACCAACCAATGAAAGTTTTATGTGCATTCATGAATCATGAGTTTTCGTACAGTGGTAGTGGGATCATTAAATCTACCAAAAAGTAGCTTACCACCAAGTAGCCCGGACCCGGTGGCGTAATCGGGAGAACGGTCAGCTTTGACGCCGTGGTACCGAGTTCAAACCTTACCGTGCACCAATGGATTTTTCCATCGAAAAATGTATGTGCGCTTCTCACAGTGGCCCTCCGGTGAATGAAAACATCGTTAAGAAACCAACAACCCCCGCATGGTGGTAGTGCACTATCTAGTGTCCGCCTGGCCAGCTACCACCCTCAAGTTAGAAAATCTGTCGCCAAAAACATCTAATGTGTTCCGGCAGCTATCCTTGAGAGCCAGTTCCCCAGTCTAGGCCTGGCGTGCTTGCCATCTTCGACCGCATCATCACTTACCAACAGGTGAGATAGTGGTCAAACTCTAGCCTATAAGATATTAAAAAAAATGTGAACATCTGCCGCCGTTACCTTACGCGTTCCCCGACGCAAAATGTAGGGGTAATATACGTTTAACGTGTGTATATGTGTGTCTGTCTGTAGCATCTTAGCACCTAACCGAATGAACCGATTTTGTTTTTATTATTGATAGGTTTTTTTTTGTTAATTGCGCTATGAAATCAACTTTCATAGGTCTGATCAATTCGAAAATCTTCTTCTTCAACGATATTGTAAGAACATGGAAGCATTGACCTGATGCTGGGACATCTCCTAGACTCTACAGAATACTCAAATCCTCACCAACTTACAGCTCAGATTTTAAATGTCGTGTTTAGAGTCATTGGAATGCTTTTAATGAAAAGATTATACATAGATCAGTCGGGGTGGTTTAAAATATGATATTATTATATATATAGATGAATATTATTTTATACAATAGATCATATTATTATACTATATTGACTTTAAATTGATTGTGATCGGTGGGGATCTACAACGACTGACCTTGGCTACGTTCAACGGACGCACTCTAAGACTGGATGAACACATGGCACAGCTAGAAGTGGAAATGCAAAACATAAGGTGGCACATTTTGGGGTTATGCGAAGTCCGAAGAGAGGGAGAGGACACCGTAACCCTAAAATCGGGCCACCTTATGTACTACAAAGAGGGAGAACATCCATCCCAGGGCGGAGTAGGATTCCTCGTCCATAAAGTCCTCGCTAACAACGTTGAAGAGATCTGCAGTGTATCGAACAGGGTAGCGTACCTTATCATCAGGCTCACCAAGAGATATACTCTCAAGGTGATACAGGTATATGCTCCGACCTCGACATACGCAGATGATATGGTAGAAGAAATGTACGAAGATATTTCAAAGGCCTTACATTCCACAAGAAGGGCCTACTTCAACATTGTTATGGGGGACTTCAATGCTAAAGTTGGAGTTCAAGACGGCAACAAATCAAGAATCGGACCCCATGGATTGGGCAGCAGGAACGCCAGAGGGCAAATGCTTGTGAACTTTCTTGAGAGGGAGGGGCTCTTCTTAATGAATTGACAGCATAGCTAAGCCTATAATAATATTTTCGCAGTAACTATGACCTAATCTGTGGTTTCACTGCAAATATTTTATTAATTTTGCGATGCGTGTATGTGAAATTCGTGATATCTTGTAGAGTTTTCATTTGAATTATAAACTGTAAAGGACAATTTTAATCTATAATATGTGACCAAGCTAATTAACGTAATTATTTGGATAAGGATTAATACTATATACTTGAAAATAGCCTTGGAAGTTATGTAATATTTTTTAACAAAAATTTTAAGATTAAAATGGTTACTGTGAGTCAACCTTAAGAGATAGACATATGTTTTCGCGGACTTTTTTTGTACAACTCTTGCATAGAAAATATTCTTCTATCTATTTTCATTTAAGCAGCGTTCGTAAGAAACGTGTTTTTTCGACCGTTTTTTTGCCGACTTAGGTTGCAAATTAGGTCTCCACGAATGTACCTTTGATTTAAACGGGATAATATATAGCCTATTTTCATTCCGAAAGTCCATTCTATGTATTAGTGAAAGAATTTTTTAAATCGGTTCAGTAGTTTTTGAGCTTACTCATTACAAACATACAAAAATACAAATGTTCTCTCTTTATAATATTATTAGTATATTAGTATTAGTATATTAGTATAGAAGTATAGACTAGTATAGATATAGAATATAGATTGGCAAAGAGCATAATATGTTATTTTAAGAACATTACTATCTGCAACGTAACTAATGTTTTAAAAATCGCGATCAGTTTTCTTGTTTTACATATTGTTAGCATTTTAAAGTGACTATTAAATTTTAATGGACTATCCAGAATAATGCCTCAATACCGAATCGAATCCATCGATGTATCGTCCGTGGATGTTGCAAGAAGTGCGTCTTATGGCAACATCTATCCTTTACTCACCTATGGTGTCATCTTCTGGGGGAATTCTGTCAATGTAAATCAAACTTTTCTGCTTCAAAAACGATCCTTACGCATGATACATAGTAGAAGTACCGACTTCTCACTACGTTCGTTATTTAAAGAGCACGAATATTTAACATTGAACATCTACAATTATCTACATTCTAGAAATTGCACTATTTTGGAGACGGAACATGCAACTTTTTAATAATATCTTTTAAAAACTAAAAAAGAACCGACTTCAATGCCGCGCTATTCATTTTCAGTACCAATTTTGAGATGTTTATCTCAATATCTCTGGAGATACTTATCAGACCTCGATAAAATTACCATGGTACCACACTTGGGATATCTCCTTTCGAACAAAAAAAGAATAATCGAAATCGGTTCATAAACGACGAAGTTATCCGCGAACAAACATCGGTCGGAAGTGCGAGTACTGCTCCACTCAGAGGCTATGACTATTTACATCTCCCTTCGATTCATTCAATGATTTTTCAGAAAAGTGCATACATTAGAGCAATTCAAATATACAATTCATTACAGAAAAACATGAAGGATGTCACTAGCAATCATATATTTAAGACAAAACTCAAAAGGTGGCTAATTAAAAATGTATTTTATGATTTGAAGGAATGTATGTTAAGAAACAAATCAGCTGACGACAAATAATTATAATAAGTAGTTTTGGACATTCGGATATTTTGTGTACCTTTATTGAATTCAATTTGACATCGATTCTAAGAGTTTTATAATGTCGCACATGTTTTCTCAGAAGGCCTATCTATTACAATGTACTAATAACAAATATTGTAGTTATATTGAATGCCCGATGTGGGTAGACTGACATTACCAACGATTGCAATGTGACCTAGCATCATTATTGTATAGTCAGCATCAATAAATGATTTCTGATTCTGATTCTGATTCCTTTTTAAACAGAGAGAACTACATAAATTGCTAGAAAATGTATATATTATTACATTTTTAATAATAAAACTATCAGTTTTAGGTGGTGGAGAATTTTTAGTACGGCAAAAGTAAATGACTTTTGTTTTATCTGCATTGATGGTTAGGAGTCAACACGATAAAAAGATAATGGGCAAATTTAGGTTTTCGCAAAAACTTGTAAGTACCAAAATGTACCTTATTTTCAACTTTTTTTATTTTTCGGAATTTTTCCTTTACTTGTGCTTATCTTACTTTTAACCAAAATACAATTCTAGTTCAACCAGAAGTACCCTATAGGTTTTGGGCCGAAAACCTATAGGGTACTTCCCGTTGACCTAGAATCATGAAATTTGGCAAGAAACAAGATCTAAGAGCTTGATCAAACTCCTTTAATTGATCAATAAAGATTAAAAAAAAACAAATATAGGAAACATTCCAAAAAATAGAAAATGTTGAAAATTAAAGGGTGTAAATACATACATAGTTTACGCCAGTTAAGATATGAGTTATATGAGCGCTGATACAATTTATAGGCCTAACTTAATTGGTACTAATCAACATTGGTACGGAAGCCTCGGTGGGCGAGTCCAACTCGACCTGGCCAGTTTTATTTATTATTTATGAGCTTCCGACATTTCAGCGCTGTTGCAAGCTCCATGTTCACAGAGAAACTGAACATGGAGCTTATAATAATGAAGCCATAAATAATGAAAAACATGCTAACTATCCCGTTTAAATATCTTAAAAAGTGTTAATCGCAGTACAAAATCTATTCCGGATGAGGAAATTTAACATCTATGGCAAAGTAATTGTGTATATTAAGACAATAAGAACTCCACCAGCTGAGATAGTGGTTAATCCTAGCCTATCGGGCAAGAAAAAATAATAAGAGACAGTTTTTATTAAAATTTATAAAATCACAATAACTGCACAAAATGCGCGTCACGTGTCCAGTACCTATACCCTTATTACGAGTTTTCATACAAAACTTGATATCGTATATCGAACAAATTTTGTATAAGAACAGTACAGCGTCTGTAGCGGTTTTCACATTTCACTAAATTTAGACTAATCAGGGAGCCAGAATAAGTCGAAAACTATGTGAGATCTGTCAAAAGAGTTTACGATGAAAACTCGTACTAAGGGTACTGGTGCGGGGTGCAGGGTTTCTCAGGGTTCTCCCTCAATATCAAGTGAGATAGTGGTCAAACGCTTAGTACCATAAACATAATAAAAAATATGGCATTTATATATTTGTAGCTCTATCCTCGCGCAAACGGAGCTTAATGACAACAACGAGCATGGTCATAATATCTCAGCAGCATTAGACGCTACTACGGAAGTCCATATACCCGGTAAGTTTCACACGTATGTCGTCACTAGTGGCGCCCCGCGGCCTCGCCTACATTATTATGTATCCCATGTCCTACAATGGCAATCCCTATACGAATATCAACCAATTTCCCTGTACCTACAATTCGAGCCGCTTAAGTATATTGATCTCAATGGATTGCTTGATGCATTCCGTTGGATCAGTTACTGTATATCGAATTGATCAATCTAATGCATGCATGCGTCCAGTCAGATCGCTTGATACGTCTTGAAGAGTCAAGAGACGTTCTCCCCAGTAAACTAGTAAAGATGGCGACGATTACCCCTAGGATTTAGTGATTCTTTCCTTAGAGACATTAACGTTCTCAGGATTTATGCCATTTGTTGCGAGACGTCAGAGAGATACAAAGTGAATCCACTTGTATTGTATCTCAAAGAACCAAATTAATCTGCGTAATTCTTATCCCCCATAAACTAGGGCGGTTATGTAAATTTAATAACGCATTTAATTAATGATTAAACGAACTTACCTGTACGTGAAGTTCTATCATAATTATACCAGCGCCGAGTCCGAAGAGATTAGTACCTAGGAATTATATATTATACACATGTAGTTACGCTTAGGTGTCACCACTCTTGCACTTAGTTTAGAGATTTACTTTGTAATTTTAATAATATTTTTTTTTTTTTTTTTTTTTGTTTCGGTTATCTCTGTATTCCTGTCAGAGCCAACCTGTTAGCTCCGCCATCTTTCCACGTCATTTAGTTTAGAGTTCGACTTATGAGCCTGGCTCCTAAATTCATTGATGTTTTGCCGGTAGTAATCCAGGGCTAGGTGGTGTGAACTAGATACAACACCGGGTGGGCGGGATGTACTAATCTCTTCGGACTCGGCGCTGGTATAATTATGATAGAACTTCACGTACAGGTAAGTTCGTTTAATCATTAATTATACCAGCGCCGAGTCCTCGAGATTAGTACCTAGGAACTATATATTATACACATGTAGACTTTGAGAGTATGAGTGGGCGGCATATTATCATCAATGAATAAAATTATACAATCTACGTTATTATCAGCATTATTTTTATTATTGTTCAACATTATTTGTATTAATTTACTACTTAACTAATTAATTTCATTAAACATCTTGTAATAATTAATCTACTTTTATTGTAATAGCCAAAAAATTATACCAATCAAGAAGTAGTTAACTAGACTTATAATGGTATAAATATAATTAAATTATTATATTATCTCAATTACACAGTAGTTTTATGATTTGTAATTATAGACTCTACGAGTGCAGTATCTTCATTGTGATTTGTGATCAACCGCTGATAGAATTTGGCAAATGTATTAGATTCCCTACTCCAGCCCGCTGTGTTACGTATAATGTCTAGGCTAACACCGAGAGAGTGCGCACGCGATGTAGCAGCGTGCCGTGTACTATGCGCACTGAATGTTTCCGTATCAACTCCACAATTGCGAAGTGTGCGTTTTATCCAACGGCTGATTGTTTGAGTCCTGACTGGATTATGAGGTTTTCTAATGCCAACAAATAAGTCATCTGATTTTCTAATTAAGGAAGTGCGCTCGATATAACATATTAGTGTACTAGCTGGGCATATAGCTGGTTTATCTGGGCATATAGTTTTTAAGAAATATGGTAAATGTAAGATGGGCTGATTACAGCCAGGCCTTGACGTTTTAATAGTGTCTGGGATTTTAATTATGATACGCTGTGATACATTTTGAATATTACTGACTTTTATTTTCGACAATGTCTGAATTCTATGTGCTGTTGAAAGAGCTAACAATGCAACAGTTTTATTTGTTAGCTTTTCTAAGGACAGTTCCTCATTAGGATACCAAGTAATTAATGTATCCAATACGAGATTAGTGTCCCAAGTCACGCTATATTTAGGTTGCGGTGGCTTGAGTCTATATACTCCCTTAAGAAATCTTTTTAATCTATCATCGTTAGTTAGTATTGGACCTAATACTAAAGCGAGAGCAGATCTGCATGAATTCAAGGTTCCATACTGGCAACCGTTGTTAAATAATTGCGTGAGGAAGTGAATTACAGTAGAGACAGATGCATCATAAATATTATATGAATTGGCCTGGCAATAATGCCACCATTTTTGCAAACATACGTCATACTGTTTCATTGAGCTATGCGACAATGATGCTAGCATAATATCTAGCGATGCTGTTGGTATGCTTCTTCTTGAAAATGCGTTCCGGATAATATGCCTGTCACCAGGGTAATCGAGTCGTGAATTCGACGGGTGCTGGAATGAGACAATAAGGCATTGCTTTTAGGAGGAAATATAACTGTTTCCGAAATAAGAAGGGACCTAAACACGGGGTACCACGGCTGTGTGGGCCAAAAAGGTACTACCATGATACCTCGTGCTTTGTCCGTAATGAATTTTTTGAGAGTTTTCAGTATAATTAAAAACGGCGGGAAGGCATAGCAACAATTGTACTGAGACCACGACACAGTAAAATAATCTATTGCAAAAGCGTCAGGGTCTCTGTGCCAGGATATATATGTGCCACATTTGTTATTAATACGACTTGCAAACAAATCAATTTCTGGATGCCCAAAATTACTAGTGATAATATTAAATGCCCAATCTGATAACTCCCACTCGATGTCAGGGTGAATTCTTCTGGATTCAAAATCCGCAATATTGTTTTCACTGGACTTAATATAAGAGGCAAAGATGTTAAGTTTTTTACTTTCGCACCAGTTCCAAATATCACGAGCTACTTGTGTAAGATGTGGATATTGTATGCCACCCATCTTGTTTATATAGGCTATTGCGGTTGAGTTGTCGTTACGTAGTAACACCTGATAGTCAAAAAGATTTTTTGAAAAAAAATTTTATGCAATAAACGCAGCGAGTAGTTCAAGATAATTAATATGTTTATCTTGTTCGGCAACTGACCATTGCCCGCTCGCAGTTTGTCCATTATGTGTCGCGCCCCACCCCGTCGTTGAGGCGTCAGAAAATATCTCAGCCTTATATTCATCTGATTTTATCTTACATACTGAATCGTCTATTTTATTTAGCCACCAGACAAAGTCAGTCTGAAGAGATTCGGGTAGATTCATGTACAGATTGTAATCGTCATGATCTTTTAAATTAAGATATTTACATCTTTCCATCTCTTTGGTATGTAGCCATCCATATTCGATGGCTGGACAACAAGATACTAGTGAACCTAATAGTTGCGCGAATGCCCTGATTTTACAGCGTTTTAGCTTTGAAAATATTTCTAATTTCGCCTTAATTTTTAATCTTTTATCTGTGGCTAAACGAATTTGAAGGTTGCAAGAATCTATGACCACACCTAAAAATTTACAATTAGTAGACGGTGAGAGAACACTTTTTTCGTCGTTTATAATGAATCTAAGAGAAGTTAATAATCTTCTAGTAAGGGTTACATTTTCTAAACATTCTAAATGGGAACGTCCAAATAAGAGCCAGTCATCTAAATAAACTGTCGATAAAAGACCCGCAGAACGCAATAGTTTTGCTATGGGTTTAGTTATCTTAGTAAAGATATAAGGTGCGGTATTGAGACCGAATGGTAAAACTGCGAATTCATACAATTTGCCTTCAAATATGAACCTTAAGTATTTACGTAAGTCTTCATGTATTTTAATTAAAAAATACGCGTCTTTCAGATCAACAGTAGCCATTTGACAGTTATATGTAACTAGATTAATTGCAGTTCTTAAATCCTCTAATTTAAAATAATCGGTTGTAATAAATTTGTTAAGATCTTTCAAATTTAAGATAAAACGCATTTTACCATTCGGTTTTGGTACTATAAAGATACTCGACAAAAATTGATCCTTACACGGGGTACATTCTGATATAGCGCCAATTTTAAGCAAATTGCTGATAGCTTCTATAAAATGTGTTCTTTCATTAACCGTGTAAGTTCGTTGTGCAGGGAGAACCCGTTGTACAACAGGAGACGCGAAACTAATTTTATATCCCCTTATCCAAGAAAGTATTGTGTAAGAAAGTACTAAATAACAAATGACCTCAGGTCATTTGTTGTAAGTGACCACTGATGGACGAATTGGGATAAACGGCCAGCATACTTAACTGCGTCTAGTAGCGGTGACGTGGATACGTCGTATGCTGCGCTTGCGATGGCATTCTCGATGCGTGAGCGTGCGGCGGCGGGCGATGTGGCGGCGGCGGGTGGAACTGCGCGCGCACTGGTGCAGGCCCGCGGCTCCGCGGCGCTGGGGGCGCCTGCCCCGCGAGTGGCCTGCGCGCCTGGGGGGGAGCTTTGCGGTTTAACGTCCTTGGTGCCGCACCTTTATATTTCGTATTCCCACTGTTAGTATCGGCCTTTAGTTAGACTCCTGATTTATTAACGGCCTTGGCCGCTTTTAAAATCTCGGCCAGATCTTCACCGAAAAGAAACGTATCTATTTTAGTATGTTTAATGTAGTCAGTCATGTCCTTTTTTAGGGCAAACAGAATAAAATTTTGCCTAGTTACGGAATCGGCATGCTGTAAGTCGCATAAGATTCGGGTAACGTTCATTACTTTCTGCAAAAGAACATTGTCTTTAGATGACGAGCATAGCTGAGCATTAATAATTTCGCTCATACAGGCTATTGCGCTGGCCAATTGCTTTTGCTTTATTTCGATACCCTTATCGCGCTTAATGTTAGTGTCAGTGATAGCCGCCTTAATCTCTGCATTAATTTTTGGCGCATTTATTTGTGTGCAATTCACTGGTACCGGGTATTTTGAAATTAAATCCTTTCGAGTCTCCTTAAGGAGGCCTTCCTTGACTATGTGTAATAGTCGGCTAGCTAGCTCCTTTCTTATTTCTGGGCCATATTTCTCGGTACATGATAGGCCTTCACCTAGTATTTCCAAAATGTCGGTATCTAGATCAAGATTGATGGCCTCGTTGGCCTGGTTGATGTGCTCCTCGAGAGGCACGTTACTAGGGCCCGGTTGGGGCTCGGAGATAATATGTGATTCAACTTCGCGATCTGGCCAATCTAAAACCAGTCTATTCTAAAAACTGTCTAATAGCACAAATGGTTAGGTTACAGACCCTCATGGAAGGAACGCCAACAGTAATTTAGTGCGTTGAATCAGTCCCAGCGACTGTTCAGATTGCACAATATTGTCACTACGTAAATACGTAGACTAAAGCAATAACCGTAAAGTTAAATATTGTAAAGAACCTACCTGATTAACGAAATATGACAATATAATTAAGGTATATTAATAAACCAATAATAAAATGTAGGTAGATGATTTTTTTTTTTTTTTTTTGAGGTAGATAAATTTTCTTTGAGACTTGGGTTATATGCTTTTCATAATTTTGAGGTACGAGTACAGAATAAAAGGTTAGGTTACGATCCCCAATGGAAAGAACGCCAACCGTGATTCAGTGCGTCGAATCAGTCCCAGCGACTGTCCAGGCTGCATAATGTTATTGATGCGTGAATACGCATTATTACATTCCGAAGGCACTTTAAAATTAATGTTTAATGAAGTACATACCTGCCCTAGTGTCCTCGTCTTGCATATCAGCCGCGTCCTCCGTATCAGAAACACTTTTTTGTCCCTTACGTATTTTTCGTTCTAATTTTTTAATTTTGTTTTTAAAACAGTCTATGTCCTCCTCCCGTGACCGCGAATTCTTACGTTTCGGCATAGTGAGGGTTGATAGTGTAATTTAGTGCGACGACGCGAAATGTGTCTTGAGTGGTGGAGCACTTAGATGCGAATGACGTGGAAAGATGGCGGAGCTAACAGGTTGGCTCTGACAGGAATACAGAGATACCCGAAACAAAAACAAAAAAAAAAAAAAAAATTATTAAAATTACAAAGTAAATCTCTAAACTAAGTGCAAGAGTGGTGACACCTAAGCGTAACTACATGTGTATAATATATAATTCCTAGGTACTAATCTCGAGGACTCGGCGCTGGTATAATTAATTATTTGATAGCACTATTATTTTATTTATTTTTTCTTCTTTCTAATATAACACTACTGACGATGCCGAAATTCAAAAGCGAACTGAGGTCTGAGATCACGGCGACAGCCCTCACTATGCTGCCTACCGCCGCTGACCGCCGGTATGATAAAGCAGACTCGGGTTTTATCACAATTAACTACTAGAGGGCGCTGAAGTATAGATTGGTAATCTCTTTGGGTCAAGCCTGAAGTCTCGAACACTTAAATACAGTACCTACTAGGAGGGATCAAAAAGTAGTGAGAATGAGACAGAATATTATGACTATTGATAACTTAATAATTTATTTTTCTACACAGTCTCCGAGTCTCTCTACACACCAAGTCCAGCGCTTTTCTAAGGCTTCAAGCACTTTCAAAAAAAAATGTTTGTCTTGGTCCTGCAAAAAGCTCTCCACGGCATCCATCACTTCGTTATCGTCTTCGTACCTGTTTCTTCCCTTAAGTATTCTTTCAATTTGAGGAATAGATAAAAATTGCTAGGCGCCAGATCTGGTGAATAAGGGGGACGGTCAACCAATTCGAAGCCAGCTTGCTGAATGGCAGCCATCGCAACTGCCGACCTGTGCGCGGGTGCGTTGTCGTGATGAAACAGCACGCCTCTTCGAAGTTTCCCTCTCCTTTTCTCTTTGATGGCATTCCTCAACTTGGGAATTAAATTGCTGCATAATATTGGCCTATAATAGTGGTTCTACGCTCCAGGTAATCAATCAACAATATCCCTTCTTAATCCCAAAATATTGAGGCGATAACCTTGCCAGCCAATGTCACAGCACGAAACTTCTTCGGGGTCGGCGATGATGGCCGATTCCATTGCGAAGATTGCTGTTTTGTCTCGGGATCAAAATGATGGACCCACGTTTCGTCCATTGTTATGAAACGAGACAAAAAGTTTTCAGAATCTTCTTGAAAGTTGTCCAACAATATCTTCGAAATGTCAAGTCGATTCTAGGCACCCATCTTGCGGAGACTTTTCTCATATTCAAAGATTGTTTCAATATGGATTGAATACTTCCATATGAAATGCCCGTTTCTTGAATTAAGTATCGGATGGTAACTTTTCAAATACAAATTCAAATATAATTTTCTCGACTTTCGCAACATTTTCTTGGGTGACTGACGTCGATGGACGGCCGCAACGCTGTTCGTCTTTCGTGCTCGTTCTCCCTACTCCAAATTGAGAAGCACACCTTGTGACAGTGGAATACGGTGGAGCAGACTCTCCTAATGTTGTCTCCAAATTGCAATGATTCGCTTGCGTCGTTAACTTTTTTAAACAGAGGTATTTAATAACGGCTCGCACTTCGTTTTTCTCAATTTTCGAGAACACGTTCCGACACGAAGCAAACAAATTACTACATTCAGAAAATAAAACTGGCCAAGTGCGAGTCAGACTTTTGTTTCGCACACGGAGGGTTCCGAACCGCAGTATAATAATAATCTATAAGTATAATATTATATTATATTACCGTGTCAATACTAAACATGCTTATTAACTACAACGCATCTAACGAATATCTAACGAACTTCTTACACCAACTAAGTAAACGTTAACACAAAGGTAGGTAATGATATTATTTATTAATAAGTTAAAAAATCGTTCATAGATGGCGCTATAGTAAAAACACGTTTTTTGTATGGGGGCCCCCTTTAATTTTTAATATTATTCTGTTTTTAGAATTTGTTGTTATAGCGGCAACAGAAATACATCATCTAAAAATTACAACCGTCTATCACGGTTCATGAGATACAGCCTGGTGACAGACAGACAGACAGACAGACAGACAGACAGACAGACAGACGGACAGCGGAGTCTCAGTAATAGGGTTCCGTTGGTACCCTTTGGGTTCGGAACCCTAAACACAAAAGAGAATTCTAAGATTTTTATCTTAATTAATATTACAAATATGTATCTGAGCTTTGCCTGTCAGTATTATTTTTCTTACCAAGGAGTATGTCGTTCTTAATACTTTTTGATGTATGTGAAGATACTCGTCAAAGGGTATCCTATGTTTCATTTCCCATAATTATGGGTATTCCTGTACAACATTTCAATTAAATCTATACCGATGGTTCTTTTTTTATGACTGTGGGTTGGTTTAAAGCTCTCACGACCGCTGGTGGTAGTGGTACGCTGCTCTTACATCCTTCAAGACGATAACGTGCACCTATCCAAAGGTTAACTTTCTATTATGTTAAGTTACACGAATGTATAGGGAAATCTACAGACTGTGTGAAGGACTGCAGTGAAAGATCGGCGGTGTAGTGCTGGTGAAAGACAGACGGCTGCCATTGGACTTGTGCTGAAGGCGTTACAGTGGTTGTGGTATGAAAAAACAAATTTTCGTTCTATAAATCAAGTGCCAAACCTCCGGTCTTTCGCCTTGTATTTTTCCTCTTTTTCGCCGCAGAGAATAGTGAATTTAATCATAGAACCAACACCCGCGACTAAGAGACTTAAATATTCTCAGTTAAACGCAAACGTAAACTAACAAACAAATACAATACAATACAATACAATAAAATACAAAATTCTTTATTGTACACTAATTAAAACTAACTTAATAAACAGTAAACACTTAAAACTACAGTACAATGGGCGGACTTATCGCTAAATGCGACCTCTTCCAGTCAACCTTGGGATGGAGAAAGGTAGATGTGAGGTGAGCAAGGTTGGTAGTGTAACATTATAGGGGTGATAAATACAATAATAATTATTAAGACAAATGAAAACCATACATGCACTGATGAATAATATAGTGTATGATGTATCGTGTTTACAGGTCCCAGCGAGTGTGACCGCAGTCAGCATGAGACGTGCTGCACTGCAGATACAGAGTACAAGAATACGTCCGCGAGAGGGCGCCACACGGCGGTGAACATGACCAGCGCCGGCCTGCAGGAGTACACCATGTACTTCGCCACCCGAGGACGCACGATGCACCTGCAGCTGTCACCGACGTCTCCTGTGGACGAGGGTGATACGTATTATAATATAGTTGGTATGTATGAGTACTTCGATACTACGATATTTAGACATACCTATAGTCCGACCGTGGTAGCTGTGCCTGAGGAACAGAGCGAGCACGACTACATGCTAGAGAGAGATAGCATGCTGCTCTACGCTCCCCGTCTCACCGCGCATGTTGCTGAGACACGAACTGTACTACAATACTAACATGTATTATTAATCTAGTAGTTTAGAGTACTTATTTACATCATTTAATAAAGTATAATATTAAACAATATTTACAAATAGTACATATATACAACTTAAAACTAAATTAAGATACAAACTATTTAAACTGATATAAATAAGTGAAATAATAAATAATAAATGTTATAAATAAAAAACAGAACCTAGGTCGGCAAGGGCCCGACGAATGACGTCATTCAATGAGGCGTGACGTGAGAGACGCCCTGCACTGCGGCGGCATGACAGGCCATGGTGGCCTAATCTGTCTACTTCACTGCCGCAGTGACAATTGTGAGGTACTGTCCGGGAGGTGCCCAGACGTAATCCCACAGCAATGGAGAAGCTGTTATCGTCCATAAGGGTACCTATGTTGGAAGAAGGTAATGCGTGTAGCCAGTATCCAGATTCTTTTTCACGTGTGGCAAGGAGACGAGCCCGGTCCCTAATATCAACACTATTTTGAATAAGTTCATCCTGAATAATTTTACAAAGGGGCTCGTCCCATAGCTTTTGTGAACTAAGTTTTATAGGTAAGACCTCACCTGGACAAACCAAAGACCAGGCGGTTTTAGCTTCTTCCATGTATGCTATAGAAATGTTGGATGATGCATTTGAAATTATTTTTTCAAAATGAGATGAAACACTATTAGTAGAAGATAAAAAGGCCGGTAGTGAAACACTTGAAATTTTGCGGATGCCAATGCCTCCAAACCGAATAGGCAGAGAGGCCTGACACCATGAATTATTTGAAAGTGAACAATTTAGAATTTGTGTTAAAATATTTTTGATCGCGTCATCTAAGCTTAGTAGTAAAGGTTGATGATTCCAAAGAGGACTACAGCGTAGTATGTATGTAAATTTTGGCACAAAAAGACAAAATCGAATTAGATGGTAAGCCATGTGGTTATGAATTTCGGTGAGACGCTTAGATGTATCGTTAAATTTGTGACGATGTTCTTCAACAAAAACCGGAAATGACTCTTGAAGGATCGGAGCTCCTAAGAGGCGTAGACTTTCTTTGTTTAGTAATTTTAAATTTGGAGCCAAACTGTTGAATTTATTATACAAATCGTCCCTTTGGTGCGATCGTACAATATCTGTGATAAAAAGTTCACACTTAGAAAAATTTAGTTCCAGGCCAATCAATTTAAATTTGTCAATTAAAAACTGTAAATCTTGTAATACAGTTGTGGTTTTGCCTCCAAGGGTTCCGTCGTCCAGATACCACATGTTTAATTTAGAATTTAGGTTTGAAATTGCAGGGTTTATTGCTAGTCCGAAAATGGCTGGTCCGAGAGGGTCGCCCTGTTGACAACCTGAGCAAGAATTTATTAAATGGTCTCGGTAAAGTAATTTAGAATCCAATCCATAACATTGCCAAAGGTAGTCAAAAGTTTCCGGAATATAATTTTGAATTTCATTCAAAAGAACAGTACGATCAACAGAATTAAAGGCATTTTTGACATCCACCTTCAATATCACCTCACCGCAACCGTGATGTACAAATGTACGGAGAGCATGAACAGCTGCCTCGCATCCGCCCTTTCTGCCAAAGCCTAACTGAAGGGGCTGGAACTTTTCAGTCAGTTTTGTATGTATGTGGCGGCAGCAAACCTTGGATGCTATTCTCCTATATGTGCAACCTACGGCTATTGGCCTGATACCGCCATCTTTCTTTTTCAATGCGCATAGGTTTGCACCATATAGGAGAGGGGCAATCTATGCATGCACCTTACCTGATAGCATGTAGTTTATAAGGGCGGTGATGTCTCGCAGTAGACTCTGGCCCGCATCCCCAGTAGCTCCACATATAAGATCTTTAATGTGTTGGGGAGTTAGGCCATCAAGTCCACCAGCCGATCCATTTTTAAAAGACTTAACTGCCGCCCTTATGTCTTTTTCTGTCGCCTGTAAACATTCAACAGGAGTGGTGGTAACCGGAAGGTAAGGCGGTGATGGTATAGATTAATCTATATATGTAGGATTTTTCATTTCGATAGATAGCAACACTAATTTGTAGACGAAGATATATTATCTGTGTAATCTTTGGAACGTTTTTATGCTTTACATCCAAAGCCTGTTTTATTTGTACGTGGAACATCAAAAGTGTAAGCGAGTAAGAAAATCTAGTTGCTCTCGCTCTAATTTTTTCACGACGAAGAAAGAACGTGTGTGTACGGAATTGTATCGTTAAATATTAAGAATTACTGAAATAAAGTGAAAAAGCTTCTGCAAAACAGCCTTTTACTGGACAGCAAGCTCTACCCCACCCATCCCACAACTCTCGCCCGGGATTATTCCGAGAAAAAAGTTTGGGTGTGACGACGACAAAAACGTGGTAAAGAAGGCAGCTGTAAGACGTGGCTGGCCGGCTCTTTTACCACAATAAGACGAAGAAAAACAACGATGGCGGAAGCGGCAGACGGCAAAAATACGCACAACGACGCAAAATGTTTTACGACGATGGATGCAGTTCCAACATACACCGGAGACGACTTAACCTATACGTCCACAAAATGGACGCAAGATCTAGAAGATAATGCGGAGATCTTTGGATGGTCAGCGCAACAGAAGCTGATAATCGCTCGTAGATCGCTTAAAGGAACAGCTGAATTATGGTTGAAGACTGAAAGAACTTTTAAAACATACGATGAATTAAAGGCGGCACTGCTGCGTGAATTTCCTGAGGTCATCGATAGTAAGCGTATGCACGAGATAATGAGCAGCCGAAAAAAGCGTGCTGGAGAAACTTACTACCAATATTTATTAACTATGAAAGAACTTGGTAAACGAGCAAAATTCCCCGATTATGTTGCGGTGCAGTACATTATAGATGGCATCATGGATACTGAGATAAACAAAATTATGTTCTATGGGGTGACGACGTATACAGTCCTCAAAGAGAAACTATCTCTTTATGAAACATTCAAAGAAAAGAGTAAAAAACAAGAATTAAAGAGTCGGTGGACAATTATGAAACCGACCAAAGTCAAAGAAGCAGATGGAAAAACAACACAACGCTGCTTCAAGTGTGGCGAGTTAGGGCATCTTTCTAGTACATGTTCTCATAAGATTAAATGTTTCAGATGTAACGGCTATGGTCATATAGGCAAAGATTGTACTAATGTTATACAGAGAGATATACCACCGTCTACGAGTCAGAAGTCAACCATGGGCCAGCGTTCGATGCTCATACAACAAGAGTCCTCGGAAAGAACGGTAAACACTGAGAAATCAATATGTGATATTGCTTCAGGTGAGCGTTCAGACTATTTAAATGTCAGTCAATGCGGTCAGTGTTCACATAGTCAAAATATAAATGTTCTTAATGTCGGAAAGTGTTCAAATTTAAATCAGAGCGTTAAGAGTATTCAGATTAAAAACATAACTGTAGACAACTGTTTAATAGATACAGGTAGCGAGTTAAATTTGTTAACGTTGGATTTATTTAGTAAATTAAATGTAACTAAGTATGATGCTGAAGAGATGTTAATGACGGGACTGGGTTCATGTAAAGTTTATTCGATTGGTAAATTCAATATTCAAATGAAGATAGATGGCCACAGCTATGATGTTATGTTTTACATTGTTCCAACTAATGTTATTCCGTATACGGTGATATTAGGTCAACCTTTTTTGATGAATACAATTACAGTAATTGATAAAGGTGAAATTGAAGTAAGGCCACAGTTTTATGATAGTTCATACCTGATGTGTGTGCTTTCTTCAGAAGAAGATATAGCTATTTCCAGCGAAAAACCTATCGTTCAGGATATAATAAAAAATTATAGGCCGATACAAACTAAAGAAGCCCCTATAAAGATGAAGATAATTTTAAAAGACGATATACCTGTCACACAGCGACCAAGACGACTCGCTCTGACTGAAGAAGAAGTTGTGAAGCATCAGATTGATGAGTGGTTAGAAAAAGGCATTATACGCCCCAGTTATTCAGAATATGCAAGTCCACTTGTATTAGTAAAGAAGAAAGATGGAACCAACCGAGTTTGTGTTGATTTCAGAAAAATTAACCAGAAGATGGTTAAGGATGAATATCCTTTACCGATTATTGATGATCAGATAGATAAGTTGAGCAAGGCTCGAGTATTTAGTACGATAGATCTCAAAAATGGATTTTTTCATTTGCCGATTGAAGAAGACTCGATAAAATACACAGCGTTTGTGACCAACAACCCTGAAGGTCAATATGAGTTCCTAAGAGCACCATTTGGACTCTCAATATGTCCAAAATATTTTACACGGTTTATAAACATTATATTCTCAGATTTTATAAGAAAAGGAATTATTTTAATTTTCATCGATGATATAATTATATTAGCAGAAGACGAAGATCAAGCAGTTCAGAGACTCCAAGATGTCTTGAAAGTTGCAGCTGAATATGGTCTTGAAATCAACTGGAAGAAGACACAAATACTACAGCAATCAGTCGAATACCTAGGACACATTGTTTCAAATGGAACGGTTAAACCATCATCAGAGAAGACTAACGCAGTTATGAGATTTCCAGAGCCAAAGAGTTTAAAAGAAGTACATAGTTTCATCGGATTGACATCCTATTTCAGAAAATTTATTCAAGATTATGCTACGATTGCTAAGCCACTGAGTGATTTACTAAAACGAGGAGAATTCTATTTTGATCAAGAACAAAGATGTGCATTTGAAAAATTAAAAGGTAAATTATGTTGTGAACCTGTTCTTAAAATTTTTGATGTGCAGCTAGAGACAGAACTTCACACGGACGCATCTAAGCATGGATATGCAGGCATTTTAATTCAAAAAGATCCGGTAGATTGTAGTATGCATCCAGTTCATTACATGAGCAGAAAGACGACAGAGTCTCAGCAAAAATATAGTAGCTATGAACTAGAAGCAATGGCTGTTATAGAAGCGGTGAAGAAATTTCGAAGATATCTAATTGGAATTCCATTTAAGATTGTAACAGATTGTGAAGCATTTCAGAAAACACTTTACAAAAAAGATGTATCAGCTAAAGTAGCTAGATGGATATTGTTCCTACAAGATTTCAACTACGTTATTGAGCATAGAAAAGGTGATAAAATGCAACATGTCGATGCGCTTAGCAGAAATATATGTGTGGTGAATACAGAACTACATGCTAGAATAAAGAAAGCTCAAGATGAAGACAACAGCTTAAAAGCAATTAAAGAAGTTCTCAAGAAGAGTGAATATGAAGATTATTTTTTAGAAAATGATGTAATTTATAAAGGAATACAGAAGAAGTTGGTGTTACCAGAGATTATGGACTTAGAAATGATCAGAAGAGTGCACGGAGGAGGACATTTTGGGAAGAAGAAAATCAAAGATATAATAGAACGAGATTATTATATAAACCAGTTGGATAGTAAAACTGAAAAAGTTATATCAACATGTGTACCATGTTTACTGGCAAGCCGAAAAGCAGGAAAGAAAGAAGGACTTTTAAACCCTATAGAAAAAGGAGATTTACCATTATATACTTTGCATTGTGATCATTTAGGACCATTAGATGCAACCAAGAAGTTATATAATTATATACTAACGGTGATTGACGGATATACAAAATTTGTTTGGATTTATCCAGTAAAAACGGTGACAGCTAAAGAAACCGTAGACAAAATTAAACAACATCAAAAAGATTATGGCAACCCAAGACGAATAATAACTGATCGAGGTACAGCTTTTACAGGAAATGAATTTCAGCAGTATTGTTTAGAAGAAGAAATTGAACACCTTACCATAACAACAGGAATCCCACGTGGTAACGGTCAGGTAGAAAGGATGAACCAAATTATTATATCTGTACTGGCTAAAATGTGTATAGAAGAACCAGGACATTGGTACAAGTATGTCAGCAAACTTCAGAGAGTTATCAACAGTACATACCAGCGATCTATCAAAACATCACCATTTGAACTGTTAATGGGAACCAAGTTAAGACTAAATGAAGACATCAAAATTTTAGAATACTTAGAAGAAGAAAATATCAAAGAATTTACAGAGAGAAGAGAAGAATTAAGAAAGCAAGCAAAAGCTCAAATATTAAAGATTCAAGAGGAAAATAGAAAAACCTATAATAAAAACCGGAAAGACGGAGAAAAGTACAAAATAGGCGATATAGTAGCCATACAAAGGACGCAATTTGGAAATGCTTTAAAATTAAAACCAAAATTCTACGGACCATACAAAATCACAAAGGAGCTAGGAAAAGATAGATATGAGGTCGAAAAGCTAGACCGAAGTAAGGAAGGACCGACAAAGACCACATCCGGAGTAGACTACATGAAGCGGTGGCCTTAGTTCAAACTTACCTGTATAAAGTCATCTACTTTACATTAAAATTTATTTTAAAATACTTGAAAGCATATTGGGCATGGCACTCTATCTCATCTCATCTCATCTCTAATCTCATTATTGTTATAACTTAAATTCATGAAGAAACAACAAAATTGTTATTGAATTCTGTATAATTATACTACATATTGAAACAATGTATGTAGTAAGAGTTGTGATTGTAACAACACATAAGGGCAAAACCTTTGGTGTTAAGAAGCTCATAACAAATAGTATGTACTTATTTGTTCTATGTAAATGAAGAATTATGTTTCAAAGATGTAATTTGTATGTAAACCTAAAATAATGTATGTTTTCTAATCTATTTAAATAAGATGCATGTTAAGATAAGATTGTATATTTACTACTTATAGTTAAAACCTAAACCTTACTACCTAGTTGCATAATTTTAAAATAACCTATGTATGTTTTAATGAGAAGTTAGTTAAAAGAATAGAAGTTATGTTTAAGTCGTTTGTTAATTAATAATTGTTAAGGATATGGTTATGGGTAAGAAATAATAAGAGATTAGTTTCAAATAGTGTATTGTGTAAAAAAGGGTTTCAAGTTAAAATAAGCTGTAAGAAAGTAGATTATTAATTTATAATAAGTACATTGGCACCAGTTATTAAGTTATTTAAGATGTAAGTTTTAATGCAGAATAGTTTATGTTAAGAGTCAATATTGTGTCGAAGTTAAGCATCAGTTAATAGTTTTGTGTATTTTATGAAGATCAGTATAAGAGTTTTGTTTAAATTGTAAAGCGAAGAGAAATTTGTAATATTGTAACGTAGAGTCATATGAGAGCTAAATTTGTTTTTGTTTAACTTAACGTAGAAGCAGTCTGAGGCCAGACTATATTGCAGGAAGGCCGAGTTGTAGGATTTTTCATTTCGATAGATAGCAACACTAATTTGTAGACGAAGATATATTATCTGTGTAATCTTTGGAACGTTTTTATGCTTTACATCCAAAGCCTGTTTTATTTGTACGTGGAACATCAAAAGTGTAAGCGAGTAAGAAAATCTAGTTGCTCTCGCTCTAATTTTTTCACGACGAAGAAAGAACGTGTGTGTACGGAATTGTATCGTTAAATATTAAGAATTACTGAAATAAAGTGAAAAAGCTTCTGCAAAACAGCCTTTTACTGGACAGCAAGCTCTACCCCACCCATCCCACATATATATAAAAGAAAGTCGTGTTAGTTACTACACTTATAACTCAAGAACGGCTGGACCAAATTTTATGATTTTTGTATTTTTGTAATTGTCTTTGTCAGGAATAGGATAATAAGTATTAAAAACAATGAATAAATGACCTAAAAATATTTGCCAAAATGTTCCTGGGCTTAAAAACTGCCAATCATTTGATGTTCAATTGTTTATTCCGCCGAATTTTTTTTTTTTTTTGTATAAATATGGCTCCACACGATTAGTGTATTTAGCCCGTGTCAAGTAGTAAATCAAGTAAAAATTCTTCAAGCTTTTGTGAATACAAATAATGTAGATTTTAAAAATGTCAAATATTGTCAGTACTGATAATTGTTTGACATATTTATTGATTGTCAAATACAGTCCGGCAAGTATAACTTGGCGCGGCTGTGCGCCACTGTGCTTTTACTTTGTACTTTGATAACAGTTTCTCTTAAATCACTTATAATTACTTTTGGCATTATTGAACTGTTTTAATGTAGCAGATTTATCAACAATACTGTCGCGGTAATCTCTCAAACGTCAAAGTCATAGTTTCAAGAGAGCGGAATTAGTTCCAAAAACCACCACCGCCAAGTTATACTTGTGGGACTGTATGCGTGCGTTCAGAAATGTATGCTTACAAGCAACTTAAAAAGTTTATATTTCCAAAAACCATGTTTACCAATTTTTATTCTATATCTGTATTTTAATGTGAACGTACCGGCTTTTGTTCGCGTGTATTTACTTCAGTAGTAATAAATACACGCGAAGGAAATACACGCGAACAAAAGCCGGTACGTTCTCATTAAAATGAATAATTTTTGCGAAAACTTTCAAACTAAAAATATATCTGTGTTGCCATAATACATTAATAAACTTGATATCTCTTTTGTATTCATTTATTACGTTCATAAAAGCCTAAAACAAGTTCATCAAAAAGGTAACACGACATTCATTGTCTGTTAGGTGGTACGAAGTTCGCCGGGCCAGCTACTCTAATATCTTCTAATACTATAAGAATCTTTGTCCTGACATACTGACTGACTGACTGACTGACTGACTCACTGACAGACAACGCACAGCCTAAACCGCTGGTCGTAGAGACTTGAAGTTTGAAGGGTATATTTGTCTTAGTACGTACTAAGAAAGGATTTTTCAAAATTCACCCCTTAAGGAGATGAAGTGGGGGTTCAAAGTTTGTATGGCGAAACAAGATTAGATAGTCTTTCTATCCGAAACTTCACATAAGTGCTTCAGTAAAAAAATAAGTAAACACGTGTTTCAGGTTTTTTTTAAATTCCACCCTTAAGAGGGTGAAATGGGGTAACAAAGTGTGAAAATTACTATTGTTTCGGATTGCGCTGAAATTTGGTATGTAGATAGTTATTACGACGTTAGTTCCCTCTGAGAAAGGATTTTCCAAAATTCACCCCTGAAGGGGATAAAATGGGGTTCAAAGTTTGTATGGAAAAACAAGATTAGATAGTATTTTCTATTCAAACTTCATACAAGTGCTCCAGTAAAAAAATAAGTAAATACGTGTTTCATGTTTTTTTGAAATTCCACCCCTGAGAGTTTGCAATGGGGTAACAAAGTGTGAAAATCCATATTGTTTCGGATTGCGCTGAAATTTGGCATGCAGATAGTTATTACGACGTTAGTTCCCTCTGAGAAAGGATTTTCCAAAATTCACCCCTGAAGAGGATTAAACGGGGGTTCAAAGTTTGTATGGAAAAACAATATTAGATAGTCTTTTATATTCGAAATTTAACACAAGTACTTAAGTAAGTAAATACGTGTTTCAGGTTTTTTCGAAATTCCACCCCTAAAAGAGTGAAGTGGGGTAACAAAGTCTGAAATCAATATTGTTTCGGATTGTGCTGAAATTTGGCATGCAGATAGTTATTTTGACTTAGGTATCCGCTAAGAAAGTTTTTTCAAAATACACTCTTTAAGGGGCATTTCACGCAAGTACTTCTGTAAATAAATAAGTAAATACGAGTGTCAGACTTTTTCAAAATGCCACCCTAAGAGGATAAACTGGGGTAAAAAAGTCTAAAAATCTGAAAATTCCTCCCGGATACGGAACGGGGATTCAAAGTGTGTATGGCGAAATAAGATGGGATAAAGTACGTGTTGTAGGATTTTTCGAAATGAGGTAGGTAACAAAGTCTGTAAATTTAGGTTTTTATGGTTTTATAAATATGAATCCCAAATTGCCTTAGTCACGCGATAACATGAAAACGGGTGAACCGATTTGGCTAATTCTTATTTGATGTGTTTAATGATAGAATCGTTTTTACATAAGAAAAGTTTTAAGTAAATAAAATAAGGTTTTAACGCGGGCGAAGCCGCGGGACACTTCTAGTTGAATATAAACCTTATCCAGTTAAAATAGATAAATAATTGTCTTCTATCTTAAATCGGACTGTCTGATATATCAACGCACTGTCTAAACCGCTGGTCCCAGAGACATGAAATTTGGAGAGTGTGTTATTTATTTGTGAAGTGTAGGTATCCACAAAAAAAGAGTTTTTTGAAATTCCACCCCTAAGAGGGTGAAATCGAGGGTTAAACTTTCTATGAAACTGTTTATTCTCTGGGTCAATAGTTTCGAAAACTCTTAAACCAAAACTATCAAATTTAATGGTATCAACGTCCTTTCTAAACCGGTATAGAGTTATAATATGTGGAGTGAGTGTTCTTTGTGAAGCGCAGGTATCCGGTAGATTGAATTTTCTGTGAAACTTTTCATTCCCTGGGTCGATTGACTCGAAGTAGACTTGATCGAACTCTGCTTATTAAAGTCTGCTATTCCATTATCATAAATACATTTCAAAGGGTTGGGGGTCGAAACAATGGGCCCATGGGGTCCAAGATGCCCGGGGTTTCATTAAGGAGTTGTCCAGACGCCTAATTGACATCACCCGTGACCACAGAGCTGGCGCTGGCGCTCGACCAACGTATTTACAGCTTTATTATTAACTCGCTAGCTTTTTGGGATCATTACCGGCAGTAACCTAGGTTCCGTATTTTATTTATAGTTTAAGTATTATATATATTGTTGTTTAAGTAATTTTGATATTGTCACTAGGTAATTATTTTTAAGTTGTTCAAATAGTAGTTCTGTAAAAAAATATTTTTAAAAAAAAATAAAACCGACTTCATTACCACAAACAGGCACTCAAAAGCGAAAAATAAATTACTTAATATAATTATTATAAGCGCTACCCACTTATCTATTTGAAGTCGGTGCCAGCCAAGTCTATTGGATAGTAGATAGATACTATGTATGTAGTAGTAGTAAGTAGGTAGATACATGTAGGTAGTATCTATCTACTACCTATTAGACCTGGCTGGCACCGACTTCAAATAGATAAGTGGGTAGCGCTTATAATAATTATATTAAGTAATTTATTTTTCGCTTTTGAGTGCCTGTTTGTGGTAATGAAGTCGGTTTTATTTATTTTGAAACAGATTTTATTTTACCCTTTTTAGTGCAAAACAATTAAGTTTTAATTAAATTACATGCATATATAAAATTTCGTGTCTGGACCATTATGCACTGACTGATATATACTTTGTGAAAATTTCAAGTATGTACCTATTACGGTTAAGAAGGTACATCTGTAAAGTGCGCACATATAGACACACGGACGAACGGACGGACGGACGAACGGACAACAAAGTCTCAGAAAGTGTTCATTTGGTAATCTTTGGGTTCGGATCTCTAAAAAATGTACATGCAATAAAAGCATCTGACACACATAACACACACGATAATTACGAGTAATTAAATATTGTATTACAATATTTCCAAATACTTTAATAACACGGCCTAGTTGTATTCCAAAATTAATATTAAAAAGTATTATTTGCGATTATTAACATTAATTGCCGCCATATATATGGCCCACTCAGTCTGAACCACTCTACTACGTTATAAGAGTTGGCACTTCCTTACATTGCTAATACTTGAATTATGAAAGCACTGTGTAGCCAACCTAACAACGGAAAGTATTATTTACGCAGTAACTATTATATAATCTGTGGTATTTATTGTTATTATACTTTACTTTTTTTAGATGTTTTTCAACTTACTACAAATTGTTAATATTACAATGCTGTTCATGTCATATTTAAGAATGCTTCAAAGGAAGTCACTAGATTCTGCGACACAGGATATCCTAGTGCAGGATCTAGGGATTTAATCATTAGATAAGGCTGTAAATGTTATCTAGAATAAGACTAAGCTACGAAATGCCTTGTAAAGTTTGCTACAGTAAATAAATAAATAATGCTTATAATTTTTTTTGCAGTGTTGGTTGGTACAAAGTACGTTCATAATTCTGAGTTATTTAATTATATATGCAGTGTCGCGGGACTGATATGGCCGCCATCTTCGCCAAACGTCATGTCATGTCAAAAAATATTAGGTATGTTCAAAAACTTTGCACATTAACAAGAGTTTGCCCGGTAGAACATTCCTGTGAAGACAAATTAAGTCTGCCCACCTTTGTTTCTATCTCGCTCACAGTTACCATAAGAATATCTGTCAAAAATTCTTAAATTCAAAAACTTTAAACCAACCCCGACTGATTTGTATATGTAATCCGAGTTTATAATCAAAGCATATGTATAACTTTGTACATTGAGACCATTCCAAGGAGATGTCTCAGAATTAGATCAAGTATACCATATTTTTGCAATATCATTGAAGTAACAAGATATTGCGACAGCGCCATTTTGATTTTTTGACGTCCGCGGTCAAAGGACTACGATCTTACAAAAGATTTCATTTCATTTCATTTATTTCATTTATTTATTACCAATAAATAATACATTTTAATATAATTTGACAACATGCATTTAGATACAACGATATAGGAACAATGTAAGCCGATACAGTATAGCGATGAGCCCCAAACTAGGCTAGGCCTGTATCTTGGGTGCCCTATTTCTAAACAATTCACAATGGTGAGCGCGGAAACTGTACATATTATCTATCACTTGTAAATCACAAAACTTGTGTCAATTTATGTTGTTAGATTACAGAATTATTTGGAAGTGAATTAACAGTAAATAGAAAAACAGAACAGTTACATAACTTCAAAGTTAAGCTAACAAACTATATCGTTTAAAGTGCACTTGTGAAAATAATTTCAATTGATACTGTAAACGTAATTAAGGAAATAATTATTGATCCGTTAGTTTATTATTTAATTTAATTTAATTAATTAATTAATTATTTTATTAATTAATTTAAGATGAATACTAAAAGAATATGAGTGCTATGTAGTCGTGCGTGTGTGTGTGTGTGTGTGCGTGTGTGTGTGTGTGTGTGTGTGTGTGTGTCTGTGTGTGTGCGTGTGTGTGTTTGGGTTCAGGTGATGAGATGATAGTAAGTACCTTATGAATGCTAGATATTATATATATGATAGATAGTACCTTAGACCTTTAGTTAGGCTTCGATTTGCTTAACAAGTCTCTCTGTATCCACGTAAGAAAGAGACTGCAGCCACTTTTTTATCTTGTTTTTGGCTTCCCAGTAATTTGAGTCTCGTATTTCAATTTCTCTGCATGCGGCATTAAAGGAAAAAATGTGAATGTAATTTGGAAGACGGCTGGCAAATACGGTATTGATTTTAGGTAGCGGTTGTCGTGCTGGCTTGTATCTTGTTTGCGGGATTAGTTGACGAGTAGGATGCGGTAATCTCTTGAGTATTGCTCGCATAACGAAAAGTTGACGAACTCGCAATACCGATGTGTCTTTGTACAGCTCGTCGGTGGGATAACGTCGAGGCTTACCCAACATTACCTTTAAAACTGCTCTTTGAGCTCGTTCCAGTGCTATCATATGGGTTTTTGCTGCACCTCCCCAGACTCCTATACAGTATTGTATTAATGATTGGCACATCGCGACATACACTAGCTTCCTAGTATTCAATGTAGCAACAGGTCTCAGTATTTTCATGACATATATAAGTCGGCGCACCCGTTTAGCAAGTAGTGTTAGGTGGCTTTTAAAGGATAGGTTTTGGTCCAATATAACGCCAAGATATTTAGTATGTTGAACTTTGCCTATACTGCCGCATTGACAGCTTGATTCAATTGACGATTCCCTATTATAGTTCACACAAGCAGTCTCATGAATCTGTAGATTTGTCAGAGGCGGTCCGGTAGCTCGGGTAATATGGAAGGGTATGAAATTTGTTTTCTTAATATTTAAAGTAAGTAGGTTAGCGTCAAGCCACCCAGATAGTACAGCCATTCCATTTTCTGCGACTGCGGTAGTAGATTGCCAGCTATCACCGTGAAATATAGCTACAGTGTCATCTGCATAACATAAAAGTTCAGCTTTATTGAGTTTTATCCTAAGGACGTCGTCCATGTATATCGTGAACAACGTAGGCGCTAGTGTGCTGCCCTGTGGCATGCCATGGGATATATCCCTCTCGCTGCTCATGTAATCTCCGATTCTTACACACTGTAGTCTATTTGTTAGGTAGCTGGCGAACCAGTTGTGGGCTTTACCTCTAATGCCAAAGCGTTCCAGTTTGTTCAGTAGAATTGGGATAGAAACTGTGTCGAACGCTTTGGCAAGATCCAGGTATCCCGTGCGTATTTTAGGACCAAAGGGCCTATTTTATCCTTTCCAGGGGCACTGTCTGATTTAAGATCATTTATAATGTGAAATATTTCTTGAGCATCCGTGGGAGCAAAGAACAAGGACAGTGACTTGCAATACCTAAAACTTTAAGCAGTGATTCCTCCGTAGAACCCATTCTATGCAAGATGCTTGCTGCTAGGTTTGTTCCTATTGTAGCGAAGTGCTTATTACAGTTGTCTAATGAATACTCTGTATTGGATGCCGTCGTGATGAGTTCGTGACAGGTTTTGTTAGGCTGTGTGATATTGCAGATCTCTTTAATAGTATTCCACAATTTCTTGCAGTCTTTCTGGTTTTCTGTGATTCGAGCATTATCGTATTCATTTTTGAGTTTGTGAAGCAAGTCATTACAAAAATTTTTGTATCTGTTATACGTTAATTTAAGCATTACGTTAGTGGGATCACGTCTAACTTTTAAATGTAAGCTGTCACGATGTCTCATGCATCTTATTAGTCCAGAAGTTATCCAACGCTTTATTTTATGTTTAGATCTACTGATTTTCTTTACCTGCGTATGCTTTTTGATGCAGTCTGTGATTATTACATTAAATATTTTAACAGCTTCATTTACATCATTCGAATTAAGAATTGGACTCCAGTCCGTCTTTTTTAAATCAGATGCTACTTCAGAGTAATTAGTTTTGGTTATAGCTCTGTTGATATTCGCTCTCTTGGTATCTAAAGTCATACCTATGACGATAGCATCGTGGTCAGTTATGGAACATTTGCAAACCATGCCCATAGCCTCCCCATTGGATCTAATATAGGCATGGTCTAGACAGGAGCTCCCTCTTGTCGGTTGTGTTATGGCAGGCAGAAACCCATTTTCTGCTAGTATATTCTCATAGATTTCATGATCAGAAGTAGGAGTGTCTTCTAGCAGATCAATGTTCATGTCACCAGTTACCAATACATTTTTTTGCTTTTTAATGGTATCGAGGAGAGCTTCTAGTGAGTCCAGGAATTTTGTCAGGTTGTTGATTGCTGGTGATCTATAAATACCTATGACCGAAAGTGACGATTCGACGTTAACTAACAGGCAATTAGCATCCTCAAAGGTAGGTTCGATCGAGGACGAAGACCAACAGTTCTTTACGTATATAGTTACTCCACTGCACTTATTTATATATGTACTAGTATAAAAGGCGTTGTAACCTTGTAGGGCAGGAATCTGTATCGATTCATTTAACCAATATTCTGTCAAAACCAGAACATCGAGATCAAAATCTAGGCGTCTAAGTAATGTTAACAAAGATAAGAAGTTATGCTGCAGACTTCTTATATTAAATGTCAGTACTCTAAATGTGTAAGGTGTAATGTGACTTATATAGGCCTCCGGTTCATTGATAATACAGCACTTAATTTGTAGCGTTTCGTCAATATCATCTAGAAGCTCTATGTTTGCCATAATTGTTTGAATGGAGATTTTAATGTATGTGATGTAAGCCTGATGGATAAGGGTGCTGCGTTTGTGTAAGTAAAAGAGAAGTGCAGTATGGACTTTGCTGGATTAAGGAAGTATATATGGAGTAGCTGAGTTTTGCTAGTGGTTTTTGTAGTAGTAAGTGTTTGTGAGTGTATGAAAACCATGTTTGTGAGTGATTTGTGTAGCCGAAGTAGTAAGCAAGTGTGTGCTAGAAGTGTATATGTATTTAAATGCGTGTGTATAGGTTGGGTACTCTTCGCGTTTAGATAATTTAGACCCGCGTTATGGATATTAGACTTAAAATTGTTGCCGTAAACAAGACAGATTAGAGTAAGTAAAACAAAATAACACAAGGCGAGCTTACTAATTAAAATTTCTAGTATCAGGGTTTTGGGCAGATGTAACGGCTGCGGAGGTTCTGTGAGGCCCCGGCCCTGGTGGCAGTATGCGGCAGTTATTAAAACTTTCAGTTAAGTATTTTAGGCTTGTTTTGATGTCGACCATATCGAGCCGTAGGTAACGCAGTTCTGCTAGGCTATTCTGTAAGCTATCTCGACAACGGAATCCGCGGTGAGATTTGAATTTTGTACTACGAAATTCAACCGTATTGCGAACTTGATACGATTGAATTTCAAAGTACGAAATTCGAATCTCACCGCGGATTCCGCTGTCGAGATAGCTTACAGAATAGCCTAGCTGTTGCGACAGGATCCGACCCCGAGTGATCGATGTCCCCGTCACGTGTCGGAGAACTAAGTGCCATTCTCTTTTGCCCGCGAGAAATCGGGTTCATATTTGTTACTTCCAGGCGTGTAGTCGCATGCACTGGAGTGTTCAAGTTACTATTTTTAGGTGTATTAGCCTTGCACAAAGGACACTGCCAGTCAGTCAGTTTAGTTGGATCTGTAGTCACGGCGTTTACGCAAATCGGATGAAACGGAGTTTTACATGAAGCGCACTTTAAAATTCTCGTTGATGTTATCTCTTGTTTACATGCAGCGCATTTATTACTGTCCATTATGACGCGAAGCAAAAATGCCGCGTGCGACCGGTTATCACAGCAACAAAAGATGGCTCGATGCGCGTGCGAGCGGTGTGGTGAGATAAACGACGGCGGGCGTGCAAGCGGGACGACTATCCAGTCAGTTTAAGTGGCGTGATATCTAACACTGAACAGCCAGCCGTAGTGTTGATAATATTTTGTGTTTATATCGCTTTAAATCCGTGATTATTTCGCTGATGTGACGTACCTTGTGTCTTGTTTTTCTATCTTTTGAATGATGTAACAATTATATCTGAACTTTCACTAATAACACGAAATAACTTTGAAATAGTGGAGCAAAATAGAAACACGTACAGTAGCGGTGCTATAATAGTTATTTTAACCAAAAAAGAGCTGATAATGTTTAAACGGCTGAACAGATTTTCATGAAATAATGCTAAGAACACTCTCGACGAAGACATCTATCAAACAAAACAAACTAAATCAAAATTGGTTCATCCGTTTGGGCGCTACGATGCCACGATGACAGACACACAGATACACAGATACACACGTCAAACTTATAACACTCCTTCGTTTTGCGTCGAGGGTTAAAAACCAAAATCAACGTGAAGAAAGATGTAAAAACATTATTCAAGGTCATATTTTTTAGTCTTCAAAAGTATATACAATAGCAACCTCCATTGTGTATAATCTTCTTGGGACCCTTCTTTTAAAACCAGTACATTCTCCTATGTTTGAGATATTTATCTCCATATCTCTGAAGATACTAATCAGATCTCGATAAAATTAAAATGGGACCACCTCGGAAACGTACCCTACCTATTAAAAAAAGAATCATTTGAATCCGTTCACAATTGACGGAGTAATCGCGTAACATACACACACAAAAAAACATACAGACGAATTGAGAACCTCCTCCTCTTGTGTGAAGTCGGTTAAAAAATAAATTTCAAGGCAAAACTTTTAATTTAACAGGACTAGACTTAGGGAACACTGCTTTTCACAGGAACGGTTATACGTGTTTTGCTCCAAAGTAAGCTCACGGAGAAGCATTTGTTTGGGATATTGTCAGTTTGTATATTCAATAGAGAGGGAGTTAGAGCGCGTTATAATATTTGTTTCTGAATCAAAATATGTAATTTGTTTCCTACAGGAGACGCGATCAAAGTCGCGGGCAGAAGCTAGTTACATAGTATGAAATAAAGTCGCTCCTGTGTCCTCCTTCTGTCTGTACGCTTATATCTTTAAACAAAGTCGCTCCTGTGTCCTCCTGCTGTCTGTACGCTTATATCTTTTAAACAAAGTCGCTCCTGTGTCCTCCTGCTGTCTGTACGCTTATATCTTTTAAACAAAGTCGCTCCTGTGTCCTCCTGCTGTCTGTACGCTTATATCTTTAAACAAAGTCGCTCCTGTGATTCAAACGGAAGGTTTACAACCAGGATCTAACGCGGGCTAAGCCGGGGACCGCATCTTGTTCATAATAAATCATAATTCATTTTATTGTTACCAGTGATCAACGAACAGGGTAAGATGTTCCTCGGGGTGAGTCCGCCGCGCACCACTATGCGGAGGGCCCGAGAAGTCCGCACAACCGACATTATCTCTCGCGACTACACGTTCTACTACCTGCGTATATCCGGCGGTAAGTGATTATTGTTACCATCGTGACTATTGTCATGTTATCAACCGACTTCCCAAAAAGAACGAAGTTCTCAATTCGTCGGTATGTTTTTTTGTGTATGTTACGCGATTTCTCCGTCAATTGTGAACAGATTTGAATGATTCTTTTTTTAATCGGTAGGATTTGTTTTCGAGGTGGTCCCATTGTAATTTCAACGAGATCTGATTAGTATCTCCAGAGATATGACGATAAACGTCTCAAACTTGCTACTGAAATTGACTCGCGGGACATGGAAGTCGGTTGTTTTAGTTTTTAAACTATCTTAATTATTGATCGATGCGTGGTTTGAGCTTCGGCTAGCGCTTATCACCAGTGGTCACCAATGCAGCAACACCCGGGGATCACGTGTAGAGTATCCTACAGACGCAGGAAGAGACAATAACCTTCAAATAATAATCTAGATATACTGTGATGTTAATTTATGTTATTATTCAATTTCAATAAAATTATTAAATTTAGAGCCAGTTCCCATTCTAGGCCTAGCGTGCTACCATCCTCGACCGCATCATCATTTACCAACAGGTGAGATAGTGGTGAAACGCCTATAATTTAATAAAATATATGTGTATTCTTAGAGACCTGAAGTGAAAGCGGTTCAAAATAAAGACTATTACAATACCAACAGCTATATAATGTCACAGAACCTGACATAATGACAATTACATAATATGTCTAAGCAAACAGCATAACCACTACGTCCGAACAATACGATGATCACGCAAAGAGTGAGTCAGGTTTCAGGTTACCGCTACGTTCCCGCTCGATGTTCGCTTTTTAACCGACTTCACAAAAAAGGAGGAGGTTCTCAATTCGTCGGAATCTTTTTTTTTTAACAGACTTCAAAATAAGGAGGAGGTTCTCAATTCGACCGTATATATATATATATATATATATATTATGTTTGTTGGCGGATAATTTCGACGTTTATGAACCGATTTTGATTATTCTTTTTAGTTGGAAAGGAGATATACCAAGTGTGGCACCATGGTCATTTTATCGAGGTCTGATAAGTATCTCTAGAGATATTGAGATTTAATAAACACCTCAAAATTGGTACTGAAAATGAATAGCGCGGTATTGAAGTCGGTTCTTTTTTAGTTTTTAAACGATCTTATTTTTTGTTATGTATGTTCACCAATTACTCGAAGATGCCTGAACCGATTTGGAAAGTTATTTTTTTGTTTCAAAGGGTACCCTTCACAGGTGGTCCCATTTAAATTTTAACGAAATCGGCCAAGCCGTTTTTAATGTATCAACATTTGTCGTAATACGCATTTACTTATCTCGACGACTTACTTGCTACTATAGAAGAAGAGTCCCAAGAAGACAATTTAAAGATTATATATCGATCTTAGTCGCAGAGTGAGGGTCGTAATATTTCTAAGAATTACATACGAGTATATTATAATTTCAGACACAATGAAGGTGGGAAAGAGAGGAGAGCTTCCATTGCACACATACACCAGCACTGAACTGAGGAGACTCCGGTACTTCAGTTTCAGGCAAGGGTACAACGAGGCTCTGTACGACTGTCCCGCAGAGTGAGGTATGGTACCCGCCGTGTGTGTATCACGTGGATTATCGGCTGTAGATCTTTAGAGGTAGTACTATTGTTTAATGGAAAGACTTCTGCTAGTCTACCTGGGGCGGTACCATCACAGAAATGATATAGAAAGGGCATAGTGTCAAGAGAAATTACAGGCACGAAAGACTCAACATCTAATAAAGCCTAACACACCGCAACCTTTGGTTCTGCTTGTAAAATTTGTTTACTTTATCCATTAGAATTTATTCCATAAAGTTGCGAAAATTATATTGGTCAAGTGGCCGCCGCCAGAGTTGATGACCATACGGGTCCGTTTTATGGCATTTTCCATCACTCTTGCCAGAACTTCGGGCGACAGGTTCTCGCATTCCTAGCAAATATTCTCCTTGAGAGCTTCGAGAGTCTCAGGCTTGTTGACGTTAGCCTGCGACTTTAAAAAACACCACAAAAAGAAGTCTTAAGCGGTTAAATCGGGTGATCTGGCTCGCCAGTGCAAATCACCAAAACGAGAGATCAAGCGACTTCACGGATACACGGATTTTCGGTGCCCCAGAAACGATAATTTTGTTTATTCACGTAACCACTAAGATGGAAATGAGCTTCATCGCTCATGACAATTTTCGATGAAAAATCGGCCACCTCTTCGTTGAGATTCAGGATGACTTCAGCGTAAGATAGACGCGTTTGGCGGTCAACAGCTAACAGTTCATGCACTGTCCGCACTTTGTAAGGAAACATCTTCAAATCTTTCACCAGAATTCTGCGTAAGAACTGCCGGCTAATGCTCAATTGCGTGGCACGTCATCTGGTCGATATTTTGAGCTCCTCTCCGACATCTTGGGAATATCGCTGCCGTTGCCATCTTGGGCAACGGTCGGAGCAGCGATATTCTCAGTAGAACGGCTGCTCCACGGCCGGCCAGCCTTGGGAACATCTCGTGTTGTCCCAGTCTCTTCAAGGCGAGTGGCCAAACGCCGCAGTGTTTATCTAGTTGGTGTCGGACGGCCAGGAAATCTGCGACAAAATTCACGCTGCGCCAATAAACCGACAAATTGTTGCGCAAAAATATGGAAACAATTATTCCGCGTTCTTGCGGAGTAAACCGATTCATGGCTTGTCGATTTGTATTCTGCGTTTGTTAACTTCACAAATGTCAAAACCGAATTGACATTTTGGCGCCATTTGCAAAAGTTAAAGCCATGGCCGTAGCTAGGGGGGGGCATTGTGGGGCAATGCCCTACCTTAAAATCACAATACCCTACCTTAAAAATACCAAAAACCAAGACCAATTGTTATAATTAAATTGTTTGTTCATAGTTTGAGGTAAATAAATATGGCGTTAATAGGTATCTAAACTTTTCCGAACATACTACAGTTTGTGACATTCATTTCATATTATAAACATTCATTGTTCTGTGTGTAGATGGCAATTGAAGCGCCATCGCACAAAGCGATAGCTCAATCTAATACTATAAGAATCTTTGTCCCTGAACCACTGGTCGTAGAGACATGACATTTGGGGGGATATTTGTCTTAATACGTAAAGGTACACATTTAAGAAAGGATTTTTTATAATTCACCCCTTAAGGGGATGAAACGGGGGTTCAAAGTTTGTATGGAGAAACAAGATTAGATAGTCTTTTCTATTCGCAACTTCACACAAGTGCTTTAGTAAATAAATAAGTAAATACGTGTTTCAGGCTTCTTCGAAATTCTTCCTCTAGGAGGTTGAAATGGGGTAACAAAGTGTGAAAATCAATATTGATACGGATTGTGCTGAAATTTGGCATGCAGATAGTTATTACAACGTAGGTATCCGCTAAAAAATATATTTTCTAAATTCACTCTTTAAGGGGATGGAGCGAGGGTTCAAAGTTTGAATAGTCTTTTTATTCGAAACTTCACACAAGTGCTTCTGAAAATAAATAAGTAAATACGAGGTTTAGGCTTAGGTATTTAAAATGCCACCCCTAAGAGGGTAAAGTGGGGTAACAAAGTCTGAAAATCAATATTGTTTCGGATTGCGCTGAAATTTAGAATGCAGATAGTTATTATGACGTAGGTATCCGCTAAGAAAAAGATTTTCTAAAACTTCTCCCCTTAAGGAGACGGAACGGGGATTCAAAGTTTGTATGGCGAAACAAGATGAGATAGCCTGTTTTATTGGAAACTTCACAAAGTAAACACGTGTTGCAAGATTTTTTGAAATAGGGTAGGTAACAAAGTCTGAAATACAATGTGGTTTTTCGGGCTTTATAAAATAAATATGAATCCTTATTTCCCTTAGTCACGCGATAAAATGAAATCGGGTGAATAGATTCTGCTAATTCTTTTTTGATATCTTTTATGATAGAAACGTTTTTACAAAAGAAAAGTTTTAAGTAACTAAATAAAATAAGTTTTTAACACGGGCGAAGCGGCGGGGCACTTCTAGTTTAATTATAATATCTGTGATGCAGAGGGGATGCCCCGTACCATAGATTGCAATATGGGCTATATTGCAATCTATAATACGGGAAAGCCCCTTTAAAACTAAAATAAACATAAACGTTGCAAAACCTACCACAATGTTTTGGTGAATTTGAAAATGTTTTACCGAAATACCGATTTATTTATGGCAGATCAATTATGATATTTTTTTTTATTTCCGCCCTACCTGTAACCAATGCTGCCCTACCTCAAATTCGACTCTAGCTACAGCCCTGGTTATAGCATTTTCCAATAGGGTGATTACTTTTTCCCCATCCAGTACTTACATACGTACATACATACATATAATACATAGCAAGTTCAATAAAAGCTTGTAAAATAGATGTACTGGCACCGTCGTTGATCCACTCGGCCGCATTATTTTTTTTATGTTTCCGGCACTGCTTGTCTCTGTCATATGGTATTTTAATGGTACTATTTGATTGCTTTTGCAATGCCCTTTCCAATTGTATACGATCTTTGTATTTTGATTTGCCTTTTTAACGCGTATGAGACAACACCTATTTCAGCACTTTATGCAGAAACTGTTGAAGAATTTAATGATTTGGGTTATAACATAGTCAAAGATATGCCGTCATTCATCATCATTCCTTCATCATTTATCATATATATTGAGTTCATCCTGTCCATCCATCCATCTGTTGCACTTAGCGGGATGAATGTACGAATGATAGCAAATACGTCTTCGTAGTTACGCCGTTCTACAATAGAGGGCGTTTATAAATCTAATACTATAAGAATCTTTGTCCTGACATACTGACTGACTGACTGACTGATAGACAACGCACAGCCTAAACCGCTGGTCTTAGAGACTTGAAATTTGGAGAGTATATTTGACTTAGTACGTAAGGGTGTATTAAGAAAGGATTTTCCAAAATTAGGATCTAATTCCACAACTTTAGGGGATAAAATGGGGATTCAAAGTTTGTACGGAAAAACAAGAATAGATAGTTTTGTCTATTCGAAACTTCACACAATTGCTTCAGTAAATAAATAAGTAAATACGTGTTTCAGGCTTTTTCAAAATGCCAACCTAAGAGGGTGAAGTTACCCCAGTAACTAAGTCTGATAATCAATATTACTTCGGATTGCGCTGAAATTTAGAATGCATATAGTTGTTATGACGTAGGTATCCGCTTAGAAAGGATCTTCTAAAAATTCCCCCCGGATATTATTTATTATTTTTAATTATATATATAAACTTATAGATTTACTTAAGTACTTCTGTAAATAAATAAGTAAATACATGGTGCAGGTTTTTTGCAAGGGGTTAGAAAAAAAGTCTGAAAATCAATATAGTTTTTCGAGTTGTATAAATATGAATCCCTATTTCCCTTAGTCACGCAATAACTTGAAAACGGGTGGACCGGTTTGGTTTTTACTTCTTTGATGTCTTTTATGATAGAAAGGTTTTTACAAAATAAAAGTTCGAAGTAAATAAAAGAAGTCTTTAACGCTGGCGAAGCCGCGAGGGACTTCTAGTATAAAATATAACATGAATCATACATAACTTCCGTTGCATTCGGACCGTGACGCTACGTCACGTCCGTTGCATTGTGCCGTAGTGCGCTTAATGAAGTTTCACTTCAAACACTTAGTTTAACATGCTTTGTGTCTATTTATACGCAGACATGATCGATGCACCTTACGGCTAGCATCTTGTTCGTCCTGCTTGTCTCCTCCGGTTTATTGATTTCTTCTCTGATGGGAGTATTTCAGAAACACCGGTAGATTCAACAGCCATTCAGTTTTCCCCTTTTGTCCGCAGATTTTCTAGGCTTGCCATTTTTATTTAAACAATATTATGCAGCTGGCAGACGGACAATCAGTTCCATTCGGATCATGATATGTACTGTGATCGGTATGCGTTTCTTTAAGTTGTGTTTCACTATTTTAGTTTTTTTATTTTTTTTTATATAAAAATTATCTTAAGTACTGAAACACACAGTTACGTGTATAGTACGTGGCAACCCTACTTTAATATTTTTTAATAGTCTGACGTTAACGACTGGTGACAGCTAAATGGTTTATTACTTTTGTTTTTTAACCGACTTCAAAAAAAGGAGGAGGTTTCTCAATTCGACCGTATATATTTTTTTATTCAAAGCTTTAATAATTGATAATTGATTATGATTTATGATTTTGACGTGTATATGTGCGTATAATAATGCTGCCTACATACTGAATAAATGCTTTGATTCTTCCTTATTAGTGAGTTGATCACAATCGAAATAGAAGTACTTTTCAGTTGAAATGGTAAAGTACACGGCACGTGAGATCTTTATGTCTTGAGGTAACAGGCGCAGTGCAGTGACATACAAAATGGGCTATCCAGAATTTTATCAGAACTGTATCGCTGTATCTGTAATAGGTAGACGTCATCGCTTACCATCAGGCGAGTCGGGCGTCGTGCTTATCCTGATACTCAATATCATCAAAAAAAATTAAAAATCTCAGCTGACGGAACGGTGCGAGTCAGTCAGGTTTCCCCACCGCCGTATAATTAATATTATCTAGTTAAAATAACGAGTTTTTTATTTTACAGAAGCAGACTCATCGTGTGCCGGTCTCGAAATAAATGAACTTTGATTTATATAGCCTAACTGCAAAATATACTTGTAATTGTAATTGTTTATTTGCAACTTAGCACATTAAAAACAGAGTTTCAAAGGCTTATATTCTAAAACAAAGCTTATGAGCTCTGAATCTCACACTAGAGAAAACTCTGTGTTGTAAGATTCAGTCTCTTCCTGTCGTGATTCTTTGAGATGTGGAACAAAAAAAATAAAGAAAAAGACTAAACAGTATCTTGTACCGCAGACTAATATACTAGTCCAATTAAAAACAAAAGATTACAGTAAAATATTAACAGTTTAACAATCCCATAGGTGTCTATATGTGTTATATGTGTAAGTATGTGTGTGTGTGTGTATGTGTGTGGATGCGCGTGTGTGTATGTGTATGTGTGTATGTGTATGTATGTGTGTGTATGTATGTGTGTGTATGTTTGTGTGTGTATGTCTATGTGTGAATATACGTGAATGTTTCTATATGTGCGTGTTTTTTTTTTTTTTTTTTTTTTTAAATAGCAGAGAGAATAGTAAAAAAATTAAGATCTTTGAGATAGGGGCCTGTTCCCAGCACTAGACGACACGATGTAAATCTTTAGCAGACATCTGTTTATCAGAATATAAAATATAAATAAATAAAGGTCAATAGGGGGCACAGTAAACTCATGAAGACTGAATTGCAGATACCTGCTAAAGATCTCATAGGTCTCTGCCGTTCCATACTTAGGGACAGGCCCCACAGCGTTATCTATCTACTCGTAATACCATCTCTGTCTCCTCATAGCCCAAAGCCATGAGCCAGGTGGTTATTTTGCTCTTACAGACGTATCGTGTTGAGTTTAAAAGTTTTAATGTTCTATCAAGAGATCTGTATAAGAATACTCCTTTGTAGGAAAATGCGCGCTGGGCAAATTGGGTATTTGTTTTGGGGAGCATCCAAATATTACGTCTTGTGGATCGTCTTGAGTCGTTATTGCAAACAGTACTGAGGGCGGTGTTGTGAAATCGTAGTGTGGTTGCTAGGATGTATAATTGACGAACACGAAGATATTTAGTTTCCTCATACAGACTGTTAGTAAGATAACGGTAAGGTTTTCTATATGCAACTTTCAGTAGGGCTCGTTGAGCTCTTTCAATTTTTAGAAGTTGTGTTTTAGATGCAGTACCCCAACAAACTATACAATAATTGAGAATCGATTGACATATGGCTAAATAGATAATGCGTTTAGTTGCAGGGTCTGCGGATCTGCTAAGTTTTTTGAAGATGTAAGTCATTTTACGTAGTCGTGCACATAAGTAAGAAATATTGGTTTCCCAGTTAAGATGCTTATCAATGACAATGCCTAGGTATTTTATATTTACTACAGACTCTAATTCAGAGCAATTGCATAAAGAGTTTAGTACTGTGTGACAAGAGTGGAGTTTCAGATTGATAGTTGGTGGTTTCGAGCGCTGAGAAATATGGAAGGGTATGTATTTTGTTTTGGTTGTATTTAATGTGAGGAGATTAACTCGTAACCAGTGCTCGACTGCCGCCAGTCCTTCCTGGGCCACATCAACAACCTCCTGCCAGCTCTGCCCGTGGAAAATGATCGCTGTATCGTCAGCAAAAGTGAAGATATTAGCCTGATTTAGTCTAAGCTGGCAGAGGTCATTAATGTAGACCAGAAATAGGGTTGGTCCCAACACAGATCCTTGGGGGACGCCAAAAGTAACTGAAGCATAGCTACTACACTCCTGAGCTATTCGAACTCGTTGATGCCTATTACATAGGTATGACTGGAACCAATCTAGAGTAACACCACGAATACCAAGTAGCTCGAGCTTGCAAAGTAGTATCGGCCAAGACACTGTGTCAAATGCCTTGGCTAGATCTAGAAAGACACCTATGCATTTACGTCCTGAGTCTAGTTGTTCAGATACATGATCCACAAGAGAGACCACAGCATCTTCTGTAGACTTACCTGCTCTAAAGCCAAACTGGTTTTGGGATAGTAATTTATGTTTTTCCAAGAAATCAAGTAGGCGTTTATTTATTACTTTCTCTAGTATTTTAGAGAGTGAGGGTAGTAGAGATATGGGTCGATAATTGGAGATTAAAAGTTTGTCACCAGATTTGTAAATTGGGCAAACATCCGCAACTTTTAGGCAACTAGGTACTATGCCCGTAGAAATACTAAGATTGCATAGATGTGATATGGGGAAAGATAAAATATGTTTTGCGCGTTTGAGAATATTATTGCTAATGCCATCAAACCCAGAGGAAGATGAGGTCTTCAAATTTGAAATTATTTTATTAATTTCTGAAGTATCTGTAGGGGTGAAAAATAAAGACTCTGTGGGGGTATTTAGTATTCTGGTATGACAAGCTAAATCAGCCTCAGTTCTATTCAGCATTTGCAGCGTTTTTTTTGCTAAATCATTACCAATACTGCAAAAAAAGTTGTTAATAGAATCAAGTGCTTTAATTTTATCAGTTTCATATTTCAATAAATCACATGAATCAGATCTAATAGTTTTAAAGTTACATATATCTTTTACTGTGTTCCAAAGTTTTTTAATGTTATTTTTGTGTGAATTTATTTGATTAGTTTCATAATTAGTTTTAGTTGTTTCTAGAAGTGTATGGCAATGGTTACGGTACTGTTTATATTTTTTCTGTAGTGAGATATTAATTGGTGACTTTTTAGATTGTAAGTGGAGCGAGTCTCTTTTACGGATTTTATCAATTAATTTTTTCGTCATCCAGGGTCTGAGTATGACTTCAGAACTTCGTAACTTAATTTGATGTGTACTTGTTCTGATTGCAGAGCTTATAAGATTAATTAATAAGTTGGTAGCACTAGTAACGTCAGTTTCCTCATAAAATAAACTCCAATCATTTTTTTCAAGATT
Organism: Cabera pusaria; assembly: GCA_954871355.1. Classification (NCBI taxonomy): domain Eukaryota; kingdom Metazoa; phylum Arthropoda; class Insecta; order Lepidoptera; family Geometridae; genus Cabera; species Cabera pusaria. The sequence goes on along the minus strand of OX940915.1, from coordinate 15,788,809 downwards.
TGCCAATAGTTCAGGATAGCTAATTTTCTTAGTTAATGTGGGATGCGAGGGAACCTTTAAAACATAATTATCCAACCCAACAATCACAGTATCATGATCAGTGACGTCAGAATCACACACCACGACGCGGCATCCCTTTGTCGTATTAATCATCGCATGATCTAAACAATTTGGGCCTCTCGTTGGTAGTGTGTTTCCTGGAACGTACCCGTAATGTGAGGTCAGATCGAGGTATTCACTAGATTTGGCGTCTGTGGCGGTGAGTTTAATATCTATGTTAATGTCGCCTAAAATAATCGATGACTCACTCGTATTAGTCGCTTCCATCACGGATTCTAGGGAACACAAGAACTTTGATACGTCTCTAATTGAGGGTGATCGATAGATAGCAATTATCGATATTTTCGATCCAACAGTAATAACTAGGCAGTTGGCGTCCTGGAATAATGGTTCCTGTATGTCGACTTTGATATTAGGTTTATATAATACAATAAGACCGTCATTTTTATTCAAAAATGTTTTCGAGTGATGGCAGATATAATTCGATAGAATTAAAGGGTTAAATGTATCATCGGTCCAACATTCCGTCAGCACGATAATGTCTGGGAGAAAGTCTAGGCGTTGTAATAAAACCGTAAACTGGTCAAAGTTTTTACGAACACTACGTATGTTTTGTGTAATTATTATCAATTGATTTGTACAGTCACCAAGAGTATGTAAGCAGTCTTCCGCTCTGTTAACTCGAATGTTATCAATAAGCAAGGTGTTGTCAATGTTATCAATTAGGTCCGAACTATCCATTAACGGTAAAATGTGATACCAAAATGTATTCTTGGTTGTAAAATATCCTATAAGTTAGTGATAACAAACAGTTCTCTAAAACACGTGTTTTATAACTAGGTATTGGTAGACGCATATAAAAAGTGTTCTCACGGTGAAGCCACACAAAAGTCCAGTTATTTTTTACGATTAGAATAACCCATTCTGTAACCGTAATAGTTGCATAATATTGAATGTCAGTCCTAAGGAAGCGTCGCCCGTGCGCAGTGGTGTGATTTATCGGTTCATCTCGTAGTATTAGACAAAAACTTTGAAAAATGTTTGTAAATAGAAGTTGTTGTGGTGCACTTTTAATAGTAACTATACTGTATATGTTGTAGTTATTAGAGGATGTATGTATATAATGTAAGCGTGAAATGTAATATTGTGTGTGATAGTTGTATATAAGGTAATAGTAGTGAAATAGTGAGTGTAATTGTGATGTGTTTATGTTTTGTGTTAATATATAATTGTTTAGTGTATCTAGGGATTGTTTATAATTGGTGAGTACATTAAGAATAATGAGACATAAAGTTAGTATATAACATAATAGTCAATTAGGTTTTGATTTGCTTTTTAAGCTTTCAAGTTGTGTTTCGTTCTTGACGTGAATATAGGGAGTTCCGTCTTGTTTGCGCAGATACACCTTACCGTTTGAGGTCCAGCAGTGGGCATAGGATTCCGACTTTGCAATATCCCGAGCCAGGAAGTGAAGTCGTCTGGTTCTAGGTGTCAGTCGCTCAGAAATATAAATAGGTGATTTCACATCTGTGGTTAGCCCAAGCTGTTTTGAATTAAGCTGGTCTCCAGGACGGCTTTTATTATATTTTTTTACGGCATAGAGGAAGTCGGACTTAACAAAAGTATTCTGGAACTCAACGATCATTGTTGAGACCTTAGAGTCGGCCTTGCTAGGCAGGCGGAAAATGTCCCGTATTTCTGTGCGGCTAACCGGCAAGCTCAAGCTTTTAGAAACTTGCTCCACCATAGTTAGCAGGTGGCCGTGCGGTTCTTTATGTAACTTCGGAACATTTCTGATCTCCACGCAGGTCTTTATTGAGTTCCGCTCAACGTTTTCGATCTGATCGCGAAGCATGACTACGTCGTTAGCCAGTAGTTTACGTTCGTTATTTATACTAGTTAGTACAGATTCAACGGACCCGACTTTTTCCGAAATGAAGTCCATTGACTTTTTCGTATCCTGGTTGGCTACAGTATGTTCAGAGCTCACTGTCTTGATAAGTGTCTCAAGAGAATCTAATCTTGATGTCTGCGTTTCAGTGAGAATTGAAACCATGCTTTTTAGTTTTTCTATCTCGGAGCTAATACTGCCATCTGAGAGTCGACGACGTTTGCTTGTTTTCGTTATGTTAGGCATGGACTCTGTGCGAGAAATGTTACTGCCTGGCAAGATCCTGTTTATATGGTCCTGAAGCGGGTTTTTCATGCCAGATTCTACTGGAGTTAGTGGCGGTGAACGCATCATTGTTCTCTAGGTCTAAATAGGCCGAAGGGAATAAAAGTAAAAATGCGGCGTACCAAGCGACCGCGTGCGCAATGCAATTAGCGGGCAAGCTGCGGATATAGTTTCGTCCCTTTCACTTACGTGAAGTAGTGATTGTGTTGTCTTTGTTACATAGAGTGGAGCGTGTGGGTAGCACTCACCACCGTCCAAAATGTATTGTATTGATTGAGCTGCGAGATCTGAGACGTCAGCTACGCTCGGCGGCCGTCAACGGAAGAGGAGGACTTGTATGCAAACGAGATCGGAGGTTGTTTATATTTATCCAGTTGACGACCTATTTTAGTTACTAAAGAAGCGAATGATAGTAGGATCAGAGGCGGCTTCACCACCGTACACACACCACACTTCACCACACTTCACCACAGTACCGGTCCTTGATAACTTTGATCTACAGAATCGGTATCATTAATTTACGGATGTAATGTTCTGTGTGCTAATTTAGTACTATGAGAATCTTTGTTCTGACATACTGATTAACTTAGAGGCAACGCACAGACTAAACCACTGGTCGTAGACACATGAAATTTTAAGGGTATATTTGTTTGGGGATACGTCCTTGACAAATCGTCCTAGACAAATATACCCTCTGTATATACCCAAATATAACCGGCATTACAAGAATAAAACATTTTCTTAGTTAAAATTTATCGGAGAAAAATTATCAAATTTTAGGGACAGGTGTTTTTTGGGTATGTTAATAGTTTGAGATTGTGATATTTAAATATTATGTTTCTTTGAAGTGTCATACACTTAATATTTTTGTAAATTGTTAAGCACAATCCAAAATTTCATCGTACCGACGGGACTCGAACCCGCACCCCCCGGATTACACGTCCAGGTGCTCTGCCAATTAAGCCACGGTTCGCTCCATCGATACGACGAAATTAGTGGATTGCATTTGTTAACCAAATTATGCATTGGCGGCGCCATCTATGACTACTTATTACGTAAGTTAATCATTCGGAAGAAATAATTACAGTTTTCAAATCCGACAAGAGATGTTGCACTGCTTAAATCAAATATTATGTTTCTTTCAAGTGTCACACACTTTATATAATTGTGATATTTGTTGGTCATGGACAAAATCTGACGGGATGAAGCTTTCTTCAGCAGAAGTTGATGGTTGCGGATCATCTCTTGAGAAAGATGTTTCATTTTTTGAAAGCTGAATAGTTTCCGTTATTTGGTTGGTAATTTTACTTTTATTTTGTATGGAATCTTCAATGTAACCTTCAGCCACCTTGCTGGATTTCCATCCACCGTGCCTTTTTATAGAGGTTAAGTTAGCCCCAGCATCCGTTCGATATTTAAAATTGATGACTATTATACTCATACGAAGACAAGCCTGAATAGCGAAGCGACCTCTTTTGTCATTGGGCTGAATGCATGATGTCTATTGCCAGTATGATGGTTAGATGTACGCGAACTTTTTGAAAGAGTGAAGAGTTTTTTATAAATTACTTACCGCCCTAGGGCTTTTCTAGCTACATTATTACCCTAGAGCGCTAATTGGTTACCTACAAGCCCCATTTGGGGGTAATAAGGACCTACTTACCGAATATGAGAGATGTAAAATAATTTTTCATCCCATCTATTCGAAAAGTGATGGTTTGTTCCTCGATAAGTGCGCCCAAAATAGGTAATTTCTGCCCTAGGGCGGAAAAGTATTTTTTTTAATTTTTGGCTTATGAATGTTCTTCTATAGTGTCAATGAAATTGCTTGATATTTCACATTTTTTTAATGCTAGATAGGCAAAGCATTTAACCACTATCTCACCTAATGTTAAGTGACGATGCGGTCGATGATGTAGCACGCTTACCTTGTAGATACCCGTTCATTCGCAATTTTTTATTTCATAACATTACATGTCATTTTATGAAATTTCGTGACATATCATGACATTTTGTTACATTTCATGACATTTCATGATATCAAAGTCAAAGTCAAAGTCAAAGCATTTATTCAGTATATGGGCAAATTAAAAATTTGCACTTACACACGTCAAATAACATTAAACAGATCATATTCAATAAAAAATATTATAGATATAACAGAAACATAACTTATTGCTTTGAATTTACAAAAAAAAACAAAGGTATTGAGCCATTCAGCTTTCATCTAGACGTCGAACGTCACACTTAAAACACATGTTTAATTCCCCTGATTAATGTAGGGTTGCCAACCGTACTATTACGTGCACCCGCAACCCAGTACATGTTTCAGTACTTCAGACAATTTTTTAAATTTATCCAAAAACTTGTGAAATAATAAATAATAAATAAATACATACCTATGTAATGACATTTCGTGACATTTTATGACATTTTGTGTCATTTCATGACATTGTGTTACATTTCATGACATTTCATTACATTTTATGATATTTCATGACATTTCATGACATTTCATGACATTTCATGACATTTCATGACATTTCATGACATTTCATAACATTTCATGACATTTCATATAATTAAATGTCATTTCATGATATAACATGAAATTTCATAACATTACATGACATTATATGTCATTACATGACATTTTATGACATCACATGACATGATGAGCCTTATAACTATTTCCTTTTCTCATAGAGGGGGATGAAAAGCAGAGTGTATAACTCGGCTGCAAAATGATTTTCCCTCGGCCGGCGTACTTTAAATCCCTCGCTACGCTCAGGATTCTACTTTAGAATCCCTCGCTACGCTCGGGATTCTACTCTAGCATCCTTCGCTCCGCTCTGGATTTAAGCGGCCTCGCAGAAAAGTACTATTCGTACAGGGTAGGGTAGGGTACGTTTTCGAGGTGGTCCCTTTGTAATTTCATTGAGATGGGATAAGTATCTTCAGAGATATGACGATAAACGTCTCAAACTTGCTACTTGCTTGAAGTCAGTCTTCCTAATTATTGGTAGATTTAATGATCCCACGAAAACCCATAATTCATGAATGCACATAAAACTTTCATTGGTAGGTATATAGCTAGGATTAGAACCAACGACCCTCGGGTCAGAATCAGGGTAACTATCCTTTACGCCAAAGGGCCGTCCAATATCACTACGTAAGTATTATAAAACAATGTCCATCACTGCGTCTGTCTGTCTGTTCGCAATAATCTCAATAGCTGCTGAACGGATTATCATGCGGTTTTCACCAATAGCCAGAGTGTTTATGAGGAAGGTTTAGGTGCATAATTCGTTAAGGTTTTGTGTAAATTGGTTGAAATATGACGATGATTGTTAAATATGTTAATATTTTATATTGGATGCAACAAACTGATGCAAATTTTTTAGGCATATATGTTCTACCCGTGCGAAGTTGGGGCGGGCTGCTAGTATAATATAATATTTTAATCCACCCCGACTGATCTATGTATAATCTTTTCATTAAAAGCATTCGAATGACTCTAAACACGACATTTAAAATCTGTAAGTTGGTGAGGATTTGAGTATTCTGTAGAGTCCAGGAGATGTCCCAGCATCAGGTCAATGCTTCCATGTTCTTACAATATCGTTGAAGAAGAAGATTTTCGAATTGATCAGACCTATGAAAGTTGATTTCATAGCGCAATTAACTAGAAAAAGCTCATAGTATTATAACGATTGAACTAATTTTCATGAATCAAAGCTAAGAAAACTCTCGATGAAGACATCTATCAAACAAAAAAAAACTATCAATAATAAAAACAAAATCGGTTCATCCGGTTATGTGCTAAGATGCTACAGACAGACACACAGACAGATACACACGTTAAACGTATATTACCCCTACATTTTGCGTCGGGGAACGCTGTAAGGTTACGGCGGCAGATGTTCTGCTTGGTGGTAAGCTACTTTTTGGTAGATTTAATGATCCCACTACCACTGTACACATAAAACTTTCATTGGTAGGTATATAGCTAGGATTAGAACCAACGACCGTCGGGTCAGAATCAGGGTAACTATCCTTTACGCTAAAGGGCCGTCCAATACTAAATGTCAATATGGTATATAATATGATCTATATATATATTATCAAAAGTCCTCAATTCGTCAATTCCTCTGTATGTTTTTTTTTAAATATTTTTTTGTATGAATGTAACGCGATTACTTCTTCAATTATAATGAACCAATTCCAATGATACTTTTTAGGGTTCCGTACCCAAAGGGTAAAACGGGATTCCGCTGTCCGTCTGTCTGTCTGTCTGTCTGTCTGTCTGTCTGTATCCGTCTGTTACCAGGCTGTGTCTCATGAACCGTGATAATTAGACAGTTGAAATTTTCACAGATGATGTATTTCTGTTGCCGCTATAACAACAAATACTAAAAACAGAATAAAGTTAAAAATAATAGGGGGTCCCCATGCAAGAGACGTGTTTTTTCGGCTTTTCACGCCATCTATGAACGCTTAGTTAGGTAAACGTCCCATAGATGGCGTTATATTGAAATGTCGATCCCTTACACCTTTGTGAGACGTTAGATGGCGTTATAAGAAATAAAATGTTTATTCATTATTATTTTTTGCTGGCGAAAAAAGATAGTGGTATTTTTTGCTCGATCTTATAAAATACTGTAGTGTGGTACGGAACCCTACTAGTGCGAATCCGACTTGCACTTGGCCAGTTTATTTAATTGATAGGGTACATTTCCTTTCATAGTGGTCTCAATATAATTTTATCGAGATCTGATAAGTATCCCCTGAGATATGGAGATAAACAGCCCAAACTTAGCACTGAAAAATAAACATACAGACGAATTGATAACCTCCTCCTTTTCAGTAGTCGGCTGCAAATGACTAGCGTGGCATTTGAAGTCGGTTAATTCGTGTTGAAAACGATCTTAATTTATAATTAAATAAAATAGTTCTAGGCATCGATATAAAAAGGGAGATGCGGTACTCACTCTTATGCCACGTAAACATAATGGAACTAGAAACAACTACATGAAAATGTGAATTTCTAATGTCGAGCTTGATGTGCATGAAGAACAGAGAAAGGCATTGTTGCTAATTATATAAATGGTTCTGCGGTAACTGAACATGTAATTCTGTACGTGCTACACAAACACCAGTTCGATTGTAACTCAGGTGAAATTAGGTTCGCGAACCTAATTCAACGGTCAACATTGAGAAGCGGGGCTGCCTTGTCTCCCTTTTATATATGTTGATGATTCTAGGCCAGTCCCACTATCAGGTTAACTAATAATATACATCCATGGTTCCACACAGAACAGATTATTACCGTTTACTAATAGTTTCCACCACAGCGGTATTGATATGAAAGTAAAAACTCGTCAACAACTTGATATATTATTCCTTGACCTGTGACTGCTGCGAGGACTCCACACAACAAACTACTGATAGTACAAAGGACGCGGACCTGTTCATTGTATATATATATATATATATATATATATATATTGTGTATGTCGCAGGCAGATAGCTTAATTAGCCGTTCAATTTGGGACAGTTGGTTAATCTTTACTAAGCACAAGTCCGGTCGTGTATGGAGTACTGTTCTCACCTTTGGGATGGTTCTGCCAAATACCAATTGGAGACACTGGCAGCTATTGAGTGGAGAGCCAAGAAACTCATCAGCGACGACCTACTAGTAAGCAAGAGACTCCAGAGTCTCGCGCATCGCCGCAAAGTCGCTCGCTTATCGGTTTTCTATCGGATACATTACGGAGAGTGTGCAATGGAACTGCATGATTTGATTCAACCATCCCCATTTTATAATAGGGCATCCAGAGACACTAAAAGGCGCCACCGATTTATGGTGGATATACCATCTACCCGAACGAAGCGATTTGCTTCTTCGTTCATCATACGAACCGCCAAGGAATGGAATACCCTGCCTGAGTCTGTGTTTCCGGTTAAGTACAATATGGGGGTCTTCAAATCGCGAGTGAATAGGTATCTTCTGGGTAAGCACGCTCAATCATCGATCGCATCATCACTTAACATCAGCTGAGATAGTGATCAAGTGATACCCAGTTCGGTATAAAAAAATAAAATAAAAATTTAACGCCTAGCCTCTTAATTAAACAGTGCCGTCCAACTAAATTCCTGAATGATATCCAGCCATTTGATCAAACAGCCAGGCAAATGAGTTGGATCGATGACGTTTCATTACTTGCCTAGCCTGTTTATTAGTCTAACACTAAGGCAACACACTAGGAACAGTGACCACCGCGTGACGCGCGCCGAGGGGAGCCGCGGCAGCGGCCGCGCGTCATTAGAAATATATGTATATGCATATACACTAAGAAAATTGGAAAGACTATGGAAATTGAAAATGTTACAAAACATTATATCTTTAGGTACATAGTATAAAACAATGTGGCTTCCCGCCATCTATGTATGCACACATCTTTTAAATAACGTCACGGATTGTAATGCGTTTTTCAGCAATAGATAGATATAGAGCACCAGATAGAGTGGTTCAAGAGGAAGGTTTATAACCAGGATTAAACGCGGGCAAAGCCGCGGGGCGCAGGTAGTATAAAATATGAATATTGAGTTTTATTTATCCAAGTTAAAATGTGGGTCAATAATAAATTAAAGCAATAAACTGGTTAAGTGTGAGTCGGACTCGCACGTGAAGGATTCCGTACCGCCTTACAAATTATTTCTTGCATGGGGAGGCGCTCGTTTTAGTCCTACTAGACGGCGAAATTTTGGGTTGTGTATAACAATGTACACAGATTGTGGCATCGCTTAATAACTCCTTTTATTTTTTAAATTTAATTTATTTTCTTATTTTGTTGTTCTAGCGGCTCTAGTAATAAAACAATAACACAAACTGTGAAAATGTTAAGTGTTTATCTATTACGGTTCAGTGACATATTTTATCAAAAATATAGTGTTTACAATAAAACTGTATTAGATGTCCTCTTCCCCAAACAAACTCGGACGACAGCGGCGCCGTCGCGCCTCGTCTGTCTGAATGACCATATCATTTAAGATGTCTATTATTTTAAGGTATTTCTTTTTTTTTACCGACTTTCCAAAAAAGGAGGAGGTTCTCAATTTGTCTGTATGTTTTTTTTTGTGTGTATGTTACGCGATTACTCCGTCAATTGTGAACGGATTCGAATAATTCTTTTTTTAATGGGTAGGGTATGTTTCCGACGTAGTCCCATTATAATTTTATCAAATATAAATCGGCCGAGCCGTTTTTAATACATCAACATTTGTATTACGATGCATTTACTTATCTCGACGATTTACTACTTACTAGTAGGGAAAGGTGGGGCAGCCTCAAACAGGTTTTTTATTTCGTCTTATAGAATTCTCTCTGTTATCAATATCTGTACAGATTCATTAAAAACTAGTACTCTTACTATATATCTACGACTTTGTATCAAAAACTTGTAATTTGTATAAATACACATGTGAGGCTTTTTATAGAAGTTAAAAAAAAGCGAAATGTATGAATGTACCCCACGTACGGGGCACTCTCATACAGGCTATGGGGTAGCCTCATATAGTTTTTTTATTTCGTCTTATAGATTTTTTTCTGGTATCAATATCTGTATATAATAATTAAAAACTAGTACTCTAACTATCTGACTTTGGATCAAAAACATGTAATTTGTGTAAATACAAATGTGAGGCTACTTTATAAAAGTTTAAAAAAAATGATATAATTAACATGAATATATGATGAATAGAAATGTATGAATGTACCCCCATGCGGGGCTCTCTCATACACTGTCATACTATACATGGAGAGTATGTATGTATTAATGTACACCGCTTACTGCTGTATGAACCTACCCCATCCAAAGAAAATTAAATAAAAATATTCTTATAAAAAATCCAACCATATATATCATTATTCATGTATCAAGTCACAAACTTGATTCTATTATCTTTGAAATAAAATAGTACTTAATAATCTAGATAAAAGCTTTTTTTAAAATAAAGATGTCTAAAGTGCGGTTATAAAATTACTTACGCGTGGCCGAATCACGTTCCGTGTCACCTCGTCGCGAGTTTCAAACTGCCTTCTGTCAAACTCCGTGAGCCAACGCACACATAAGTAAGTCACGCGTCACATAAGTCGTTTAGTTAATGCGCGCCTTACAACAGATATCTCAAGTGTATGACGGTGCCCCTTGTATGAATCAGCCCCACTTCCCCTTACTACTGACACAGATTATATAATAGTTACTACGTTTACTGGCTATTTTGACTAGCGTGATGTTTGAAGTCGGTTCTTTTAGTTTTTTAAACGATCTTAAATCTATACTAATATTATAAAGAGAGAACATTTGTATTTTTGTATTTTTGTATGTTTGTAATGAGTAAGCTCAAAAACTACTGAACCGATTTAAAAAATTCTTTCACTAATACATAGAATGGACTTTCGGAATGAAAATAAGCTATATATTATTCCGTTTAAATCAAACGTACATTCGTGGAGACCTAATTTGCAACCTAAGTCGGCAAATAAACGGTCGAAAAAACACGTTTCTTAAGAACGCTGCTTAATTGAAAATAGATAGAAGAATATTTTCTATGCAAGAGTTGTACAACTTAATAAGACCTACAAAAAAGTCCGCGACAGCATATGTCTATCTCTTAAGGTTGACTCACAGTAACCATTTTAATCTTAAAATTTTTGTTAAAAAATATTACATAACTTCCAAGGCTATTTTCAAGTATATAGTATTAATCTTTATCCAAATAATTAATTTAATTAGCTTTCTTTTCGTTAATTAGCTTGGCCACATATTATAGATTAAAATTGTCCTTTACAGTATATAATTCAAATGAAAACTCTAGAAGATATCACGAATTTCACAAACACGCATCGCAAAATTAATACAATATTTGCAGTAAAACCACAGATTAGGTCATAGTTACTACGAAAATATTATTATAAGCTTAGCTATGCTGTGATCCCCACCGATCACAATCAATTTGAAGTCAATATAGTATAATAATATGATCTATTGTATAAAATAATATGTATCTATATATATAATAATATAATATAATATTTTAAACCACCCCGACTGATCTATGTATAATAGCTTTTTCCAATGACTCTAAACACGACATTTAAAATCTGAGCTGTAAGTTGGTGAGGATTTGAGTATTCTGTAGAGTCCAGGAGGCTTCCATGTTCTTACAATATCGTTGAAGAAGAAGATTTTCGAATTGATCAGACCTATGAAAGTTGATTTCATAGCGCAATTAACTAGAAAAAAGCTCATAATTTTATAACGATTGAACGAATTTTCATGAATCAAAGCTAAGAAAACTCTCGATGAAGACATCTATCAAACAAAAAAAAACTATCAATAATAAAAACAAAATCGGTTCATCCGGTTAGGTGCTAAGATGCTACAGACAGACACACAGATACACACGTTAAACGTATATTACCCCTACATTTTGCGTCGGGGAACGCCGTAAGGTTACGGCGGCAGATGTACTCCTTGGTGGTAAGCTACTTTTTGGTAGATTTAATGATTCCACTACCACTGTACGAAAACTCATGATTCATGAATGCACATAAATTTCATTTTCATTTCATTGGTAGGTATATAGCTAGGATTAGAACCAACGACTGTCGGGTCAGAATCAGGGTAACTATCCTTTACGCCAAAGGTCTGTCCAATATCAATAAGTAAGTATTATAAAACAAAGTTCATCACTGCGTCTGTCTGTCTGTTCGCAATAATCTCAATAGCTACTGAACGGATTATCATGCGGTTTTCACCAATAGCCAGAGTGTTTATGAGGAAGGTTTAGGTGCATAATTCGTTCAGGTTTTGTGTAAATTGGATGAAATATGACGATGGTTGTTAAATATGTTCATATTTTATATTCGATGCAACAAACTGATGCAAATTTTGTAGGCATATATGTTCTACCCGTGCGAAGCCGGGGCGGGCTGCTAGTTATGTATAATTGTATTAGCTACGTGCACACACGTAGCATTTATATATACTTTGTATAGCTGTAAGCACATGCTGTTGGATCACTATGCTGCTTTAAAAACAATTACTGTTCCTCCATTTTATAATGTTTTGATTGTGATCTGTTTTGTGCTTTTAATAAATACAATAAAAAAAATATAAAGAAGATGGAGCAAAAAAAATGCCGAATATTACAATAATTAAATTTTATTGTATGGGGACCTTTTGTAGGGCTCCGAACCCGAAGGGTGCCAATGGAACCCTATTACTGAGACATCGATGTCCGTCCGTCCGTCCGTCTGTCTGTCTTTCAGAGGGCTGTATCTCCTTAACCGTAATGGGTAGGTACTTAATATTTTCATAAAGTATGTAATATAATATTATGTGCACTATAACAACAAATACCAAAATCAGAATAAAACTAAAAACAAAAGGGTCTCCCATACAAGAAACTTATTTTTCCGGCCAATTTTGTTCAATAGGAATCCTATGTTTATCCTAGTTTGAGGTCCACTGATGAATTACTTAAAGTTTATATCTCTTTGATATTAAATCTTAGTCATATGATAATAATATAATTATCAACATAAAAAAATATATTGTATTTGTGAGCGAGCCCGACTCGCACTTCGCCAGTTTATTAATTTTTAACTATACTTTGTTTTTACTATTTGTGATCGCGGCCATGGCGAACATACCTTTCGTAAACATTTCATGTGTTCAGAACATACAACCCTGCGACAAACGGACGGACGGACAGCGCAGTCTCAGTAATAGGGTCCCGTTGGCACCATTCAGGCACGGAACCCTAAAAATAAACCTAACTAACCTTTGTATAAACAAGTGAGGTGCAACCACAGAATAATGACTAGTACAAAGTGCAAGTAAGATAACGACAAGTCAGTATTTATAGCGCGCGAGAGTGACATCAGTAGGTGATAGTTGCGGAGACAGTCACACGGACATTGTACCACCATGACCTCCGTGAGATCGTCGCTGCTAGCTGTGCTGGTCATCTTCAGCGGGTGAGTTTGTTTTGTACATTTGAATTTTTGAAGTTATACTTCTTTTGGCGCGATAGAGAAAAATGATGAGAGTGAATTTTGACGATGCGCGTGCACACCGACACCTAAATTTAACATCGTGAAGTTAGTTCTAGGTGGTACGATGCGCGCGCACACCGACACCTAAATTCTACACCGTGAAGCTAGTTCTAGGTGGCATGACTATGTTCAAGTTGTATATGTCATATTTAACGTCATATTTTTACGTTAATAAAACCTTTTTTATTTAAATAAAATCTTTTTGATTAATTTTAATATTTATCGTTAATCACTACTGCATTTTAGTTATTTTTTTTCCATACCACAGAAGTATAACTTCTAACGCGTGTACATAAGTACACACACTCTTTTTTATTATTTTATTTTTACACCGAACTGGGTAGCACTTGACTACTATCTCACCTGATGTTATGTGATGATGCGATCGATGATGGAGCGCGCTTACCCAGATTCATTCGTGATTTGAAGACCCCATATATACTCAACCGGAAACACATACTCAAGCAGGGCATTCCAATTCCTTGGCGGTTCGTATTTAGAACGAAGATGCAAATCGCGTTGTGTTTTCATTTTTGTTTGTATCACATCATCGCTTACCACCTATTGTAGTCAAACGCTACCCTATAAGATATGAAAAAATAAAAGATCGTATTTTAGCCAAACTATTACAAATTTTTTTTGACAACGTAAAATTTAAATTCAACGAAAATTCAGCGTAATCTGTAAACACACATGATGTTTATTTAGATACCGCCTGACTGCAAGAATTATTATTTTATTTGTTTATTTTTTAAAATCTTATAGGCTAGCGTTTGACCACTATCTCACCTGTTGGTAAGTGATGATGTGGTCGAAGATGGTAGCACGCTAGGCCTAGAATGGGAACTGGCTCTCAAGGATAGCTGCCGGAACACATTACATGTTATGGCGACAGATTTTCTAACTTAAGGGGGGTTGCTGGCCAGGCGGACACTAGATAGTGTCCTACCACCATGCGAGAAAATGTAATTTAATGGTAACATAATATGTACATACATACATGGTATATTTATCTAAAGGTTTTACATTCACGGATATTTTTGATGTCTTTTTCACAGGAGTCGTTGATATATTAGTTAGAAAAACACGTGGGGATGAAAACACTGAGATACACGTGTCTCATATTTTTAATTGAAGAGTATGTGTACCAACTTTCAAAACAATTGATCCAAAATATAAAAAGTTTCATAGAAAGTTCAATACTCCATTTCACCCTTTTATGGGTAGAATTTCGAAAAACCCTTTCTTAGAGGATGTTTACACTTTACAGAGAGCACACCTTCCAAATTTAATGTGTCTAGGACCAGTGGGTTAGGCAGTGCGTTGATATACTAGTTATACAAACGCGTGGGGAATGATTTTTGAAAAACTGAGATCTCATAATAATTTTAATTGAAGAGTATGTGTATCAATTTTCAAGACGATGTAGTCAGAATAAAACTTTTCACTGAAAATGTAACCTTCCATTCACCCTTATAATAGGGATAGAATTTTTAAAAACCTTTTCTTAGTGGACAGTTGATAAAGAACACACACTGCAAATATCATGTAACTGAGACTAGCGGTTTAGATAATGCGTTGATAAATCACACAATCATTCAGTAAGCCAGGCAATCGCGTAGAAGGTGATTTTGGAAAAACTGTGATACACGTAAGTCATTTTTTTAATTAATTAGTATGTGTACCAATGTTTGAGACAATAGACCCAAAGAATAAAAAGTTTCATAGAAAGTTCAACACTACATTTCACCCTCTTAGGGGTGGAATTTTGAAAAACCCTTTCTTAGTGTATGTTTACACTTTACAATGAACACACTCTCTAAATTTCATATGTGGCCAGTGGTTTGGGCTGTGCGTAAATATCTCAGTCAGTCAGTCAGCCAGTCAGTCATTCAGGACTTTGGATTTTATATATATAGATGTTATTTATACAATTTCAGCTCCATCCTTGCACAAATGGAGCTCACTGACAACGAGGGGTACGGAGGAAGTTCCGGAGACTGCATGAAAGTATTACCGACAGTGCAGGCCTCACAGAGACAACTTGATAAATTAGACGTCATCATTAACAAAATTCTAGAAATGGAGCTTAGACATCACAAGTTGTTAGAAACCGTGGAAAACATTAGTAACAACATAAATTTGTTGGAAAAAAAAATTGAAAATAGTTATTCCAAAATAATTCAAATAGAAAACACAATAGCACAGCTTACCTCGCGCATTGACGGTAAGGTGGATGCATTACAAGTTGCACTGAACGATATGAGCGACACTTGGCATATAAACAACACGAAATGTTGCCAAGTTAGCTCAGAGAACGCTGGATTTGTAAAAAACATAACAACAACAAGAATGGACGTCATTGATGTAAGAACATCCAACATATCTTCTGTGTTACATAAAATCAACGAAACTATGCTGCACCTCACTGGCCGACCTGACCCCGATGTACCGGATCTTAAGATAAATATTCCTAAACCGAAAGATCTTGTTAATTCAACTACGGAGCAAGGTCATAATATCTCAGCAGCATTAGACATTACTACGGAAGTCTATATACCCGGTAAGTTTAACACGTATGTCGTCACTAGTGGCATCCCGCGGCCTCGCCCGCATTATAATGTATCCCATGTCCCTACACTGGCTATCCCTGTACAAATTTCAGCCAATTTCCCTGTACCTGCAATTCGAGCCGCTTGACTGTGTAGAAGTGAGAGTACTTGAGTTAAGTGAGACTGTGTAGGAAGGAAGCACAGATCACCCCTCTCCCTAAAAAAAGCAACCCATCTTCACTTTCTGACTATCGACCTATTTCTATTCTTCCTTTCCTGTCTAAAATCCTTGAACGCCTTGTTCATCAGCAGCTCACTTCTTTCCTCATCCGAAATAATTTAGTCAATCCTTTCCAATTCGGTTTCCGACCTGGTCACAACACAGTCTCAGCATTAGTCAAGATAACGGATGATATCCGACATGGTATGAACGACGGAGAACTGACAGTCTTATCTTTATTAGACTTCAGTAACGCTTTCAATAATGTTGACTTTGACATACTGCTGGAACTCTTGTGCTCTCTTAACATATCTCCGACGGTGATTTCTTGGTTTCATAGTTACCTGTATGGTCGCCGGCAGCGTGTTCGCATCGATGATACTTACTCATCATGGTGTAGCACATCTGCCGGTGTACCTCAGGGCGGCGTTCTTTCTCCTCTTCACTTCTCAATGTTTATAAGTACAATCTCTAATCAACTCTCTTCGACCTACCATCTTTATGATGATGATCTACAAATTTATACGCAAGCTTCTTTGGAGCACCTACCTACAGCCGTACGTACCATTAGTTCTGATTTGCAGCACATCTGCAATTGGAGTAACTCCTTTGGTCTCAAAGTAAACCCGTGCAAGACGCAAGTTGTTGTAGTAGGTAGCTCTCGATTGATATAAAATAGACTGGTTTAATCTGCCCCAAGTAATATTCGATGGCCTAATTAAATATAAGTGAGACAGTTAAGAATCTTGGTATTTATATTGATTGCAAGTTGTCCTGGATACCACAAATAGCAGAAACCAGCCGTAAGATTTTTGCCTCTGCTTCTTCCCTTAGAAGACTCAAGAATGTGTTGCCAATACCTACTAAAATTGCACTTGCTCAATCCCTTTTACTCCCCATACTCGATTATGCCGATGCCTCATATCCAGACTTAACCCAGCAACAGCTGGATAAGCTAGAACGCTTTCAAAATGTCTGTATTCGCTTTATTTATGGTATACGTAAATTCGACCATATATCTGAGTTTCGTAGAAAGCTGAATTGGCTACCCACACGTCTGCGCCGGAATGCTCACATCCTGTCCTTACTCTATTCTGTTCTTTTCATTCCCTTTACTCCTCTTTACCTGAAAGAACGCTTTCAATTTCTACACCAATCTCATTCTCTCTCCTTACGTTCCGATGAAACCCTCCTACTTAAGATCCATGCACATACTACAGAATATTTTGCCAATTCCTTTATAGTACAAGCCTCAAAACTCTGGAATGATCTGCCTTTAGACGTAAGACGAGCAAAATCTTTACCGATTTTCAAAAACATGGTAAAAAATCATTATTTGTAGGACGGCCGTACCTTTAGAGACAAGGATTTATGCCATTCGTTGTGAGACGGCAGAGAGATATTAGAAAAAATAAGAAAAACTCGGGAGGTTTATAACGTAATAACGTATTTAATTATAAACTTGATAGCATTATTATTTTATTTATTTTTTCTTCTCTCTAAATGAACACTGAAGATGTCAAAATTCAAAACTGTACTGAACTAAGATGGCAGTGACAGCCCCCACCATTTTTCCTACCGCTGATATGATAAAGCTGACTCGAGTTTTGTCACAATTAACTACTAGATGGCAGTCTCGACTCGACATTCGAGCGAGGTGTACGTGTATTTATTTATTTACGTTGTTGTTCCGCGCGGTGCCGGCTACCTGAGTGCCGTAGGTAGGTATTTAGTTACCTACGGGCACCGGCCGCCGGCCGCGGGTGCTAGCCACCATGAGCGAGACGATTGACGAAGTTAAAAAAGATGAGAACAATGTGTTGAGCACTACAAGCTCGCAGTCCTTGAGTGAGCATGAAATGATAATGGAGACGAATAATGAAGAAGAACAATACCTATTGGAAAATACCCAGAAGAAAAATGGAGATTTTGAAATACGGAGAACAATTAAAAGAGGAAGGGAGGACGATGACACAGAAACAGAGAGTTGGAATTTGGTGCAAAATAAGGATAAAAAATACAAAAAGGACCACGGAGTTGACAAGATTGAGATCTATATATCATCACAGGTAAAAATGCCAAAACAATTTGCGCTGGCTAAGTTTTTCAAGAGTGAAGGAATAGCGGGCATTGAGAAGATAAGGTACATAAACCCTTTCAAGATTCGAATGGAATTTACGGACTATGAGAGCTTAGAAAAAGTAGAAAAATATACGGAGATTACCAGAAAAGGCTGGCGAGTACAAAGATCCATGGAGGTTAGTTTTTCTTATGGAGTGATACGAGACGTGGATATAGAAATGACTGAAGAGGAGATTTTGAAGAACGTGGTATGTTCGGAGCCCGACACGCTAGTCTCAGCAACAAGGTTGACCCGAAGAAATACTGACGGAGAAGGATATTTACCTAGCGAGGCAGTTCGTCTATGCTTTAAGGGATCATACCGACCTATATTTATTGTCGTGGATGATTTACGAATCAGAGTGGACCCCTATGTATTCCCGGTAACTCAATGTGGACGTTGCTGGAAACTTGGACACCCGACAAAAAGATGTCCGTCAACTAAAGTCGTCTGTCCGAAATGCTCGGATTATCACTCCAATTGCGATACCAATCTATTTAGATGTGTGAACTGCGGCGGTCAACATATGGCCTTGTATAAGTCTTGCCCAGTGTACCAAAAAGAGAAAAGACTGAGGGAATTAATGGCCGAGTATAACTGTACATATCGACGCGCCTTAACTATGTACGTCCCTATAATTCGACCTGAGCGACCCAGTCCGTTTGAAAAGAACCATATATCAAATAGCATGGCACTCCCTGAGGACCGCGAGTCTATACGAGAAGAAAGTATACCAACTTCATCCAGTCGAGTGCCTACGTTTGCTGAAATGATTTCTCTAGATGCTCGAAAAGATCGCGTTAAGAAACCTCCAGTAACTTCTCCCGAGTTTAAACAACAGAGACGGAATAAGGAGACGAACTTCTTCGATTTTTGCATTCCGCCAATGTATGACGAGACCCCGAGACAGCATGAGACCTCGACTGACGATAGGAAGAAGAAACGAGACGTAAAGTTTAGTGAGCTTTTGGTGAGAACTTTGGGAGAAACTATAACAAATAAGGTGCAGAAAGTGATCAAGTGTTGTTTAGAATGGGTAATATTAGTGGTTGTTGAAAATGTATCGTATTGGCCAATATTGAAATCAATATTTGACTACTTCGGTTCATAATGGATAGCAACCCTAATATTATTAAGATGAACATTATACAATGGAATGCACAAAGTCTCCGCCCTAAGATATTATCATTACAACATATATTATTTCAAGAAAAAATCCACATTGCTGCACTCAATGAAACATGGTCAGAACCCGACAGTGCATTAAAGGTAAATGACTATAGTATTTATAGAAAAGATCGACATGACTCTTACGGGGGCGTTGTTTTGTTAGTACACAGCTCTGTGAAAGCTTCCTTTTACGATGTCAATTTGGGTAACTCTGGTATAGAAATGGTCATGATAAAAATTCATAACTGCAATCATATTCACTATTGTGCATCTATATATTGCGCACCATCTGTGCGCACTAACAGGACAGATTGGGAACAATTATTTAGTATAATGAGTAGTAAAACATTAATATTGGGCGACTTCAACGGTCACCATACAAACTGGTCTAGTAAAATCGATTCTCGCGGTTCTCAGATACATGACTCACTTCTCGATAGCAGATTTATTACTTTAAATGACAGTAGCTGTCCTACGCGCATTAAATTAGTGAATGATAGACTACAACGTTCCTCACCCGATCTGTCATTGGCATCAACAGATATCGCGATAAGATTCAACTGGAGTACTATAAACGAGACATTAGGAAGTGATCATTTAATCATTAAAATTACCACATCTATAAAAAAAAATACTGATTATCTAATTTATAGACGTAATTACAAAAAGGCAGATTGGTGCATGTACCGTAAGATATTAGAAAATATGTTCAATAATTTTAACTTACATAATACAGAAAATATTCAAAAACTATATGAACATTTTATAAATAGTGTTAATTATGCTGCAGCATATATCACCGTTACGAATCCGTAGGTATTATCTCGCTGGAAAATGTTGGCTGAAGAGCAAATCCATTCGTAATAGTAATATGGTAAATATTTTAGATAAATTAAGTAGTGTTAGTTCAAATCGCTATTGGAGATACAGGGAAAAACCTTTGATGTGTGTTGTGCACGACACGTTAAAAGACTTAAATATTCATTCGAGTAAACAACTGGAAATGTTCTCTTTGGGAACATGGGTCAGCAATGTGGATCTTTCTTCAGTGTTAATGTTTGACGTCAATAACCTTAACAAACCGAAACATAAATATCAGTCTGTACAACTTAATCAGATGTGTAAACACTTTCTAGACACGGCGTACATAAATTATTATAAAATTTTCACAGACGGGTTCAAAAATATCGAACAAAGATGTAGCGGTTTGGCTATTTTTGACCCACTAGCAAACCTCTCTGTTAAGATACAAATAAATGTAAATACGTCTATCAAGTACACTGAATTAATAGCGATTGCAGAAGCTCTTTCTTATATTGATTCTTTTGGGTCTGGTAGTTTTGTAATTATAACAGATTCTAAAAGTGCTATGCACCATATCGCTCGATCGACACCGATTGCATATGACATTTTGGAGTCCCTTCACAGGATGTCTTTCAAGAATAAGACGGTGAAAATTCAGTGGGTGCCATCCCACATCGGCATACCGGGGAATGAGGAAGCCGATCGCCTCGCTAGGGAAGCGATGACGGATGGTATACCTCTCAATTGTAAGCCCTTATTTAGTGACCTACTTTATATAGTTAGAGATAGATGCTCGGAGATGTGGCAAGAATATTTTGACGCTAGGTCACTAACTAAGGGTATATGGTATAGGACCATCCAACCCAGTTTGACGCGCTCACCATGGTTTGCAGGTTCAAGGTTATCGAGAGCTAACATTGTGACGGCCCTGCGGCTTCGTTCCGGGCACATACCGCTGAATAAGTTCGCCTATCTGATGAAAAAATCTAATTCCCCTAATTGTGTCGAATGCGATGTCTTAGAAGATGTTCATCATATTCTAGTAGAGTGTGAACGGAACGAAGCCGAGAGGCAAGAGCTAAGGATCCGCGGTATAGATGTGAGGGAGCTGGGTCGATGCAACTCAATTTTGGCTGAGCCTCAGTCGGAGGCAGCCAAACTGTTGTACGCATTAGTTAGAGTAGGATGTAAACGTAGGTAAGGTAGACTAATTAGTTCTTTTAATTGTAATGCCTATGGGGGTGGCATGATCATGCTTGATCAAACTCCCTAAATTGATCAATAAAGATATAAAAAAAAAACTACTAGATGGCGCTGAAGTATAGAAGGGTAATCTCTTTGGGGTCAAGCCTGAAGACTCTAACACCTAAATTCAATATGTGACTAAGATACTCGTCTTATATTCAGGATTTATGATTATTTACTAGCTTCACTTCACGGTTTCTTTTATTATGTCTAATAGGCTAGCTTTTGACCACTATCTTGCCTGGTGGTAAGCGATGATGCGGGCGAGTAGTGAGCCCTTGAATAGATATAAGCTTCACCCGCATAATAAGGTATCCTTTTAAGGTTTTCATGGTCACTGACAATATTATTAGAACTACTCACGGGATATTTAACATGTTCTTTATTAATTACGGGTTCAAACTGTCGAGTATTTGGCATCCAGTGGTAGGTTTATGTAAATCCCGAAAAAGCCCGCGGAGTGATAAAAAACAGGAAGATACTGTGAGTGTTGTGTGTCGCGATCGAGATCCAATGAAAACCAGTGGTAGTGGTTCCGAGCGTTCAAAACGAGAACGAAAGAGAGTAGCCCGTTTCGCTTGCTCGTAAACATTACTTCGACCCGCAATCTACAATTCATCCGTGATCATGGCGCTTGCAACAGAGCCGAAATATCGGAAACTCATAATTAATAAAAAAACATGTTAAATATCCCGTGAGTAGTTCTAATAATAAGGTATCCTTTGTTTAATTCCCCATAATTTTGGCTATTCCTGTACAACATTTCTATTAAATCTTTACCATTAACGTTTGACCTTGAAGAGTCTTACCTCTTCTCAGTCAAACGCAAACGTAAACAAACAAACAAATACAATCAATCAATCAATCAATCAAATCATTTATTGAGAATACAGGTAAGTTATAAAGATGATATTATTATTTAGATAGTTGCTCTCTGTATCCAGCCTTAATGGCATTCAATAATTAATTAATTAATAATGTTAATATCTCAATCATAAATTACATAAAATCACATTGCAAATTGTCAAAAAAATAATAGCAATATAACATAATAATGAATAACCATATAAACCTTGTCGATAATAAATTTTATTGTCAAATTTCAATTGAATACAAGGAAAAATAATAGTATTATGAAAATGTCTATTAATTTTTGTTGATGTCTTGTCTGAATCTTTAATTAAAATAATTCCAATAAGATAATTAATTCATTAAAATTTATCATTAAGATATTCTTGTACACAGTAACAGGCTTTACTGGTCAATAATTGCTTTAACTTATGTCTAAAGATGTTAACATTGGAACAGAGTATGTAATCTTTAGGCAGATGATTAAATATTTTGGGCGCCATACAAAATACACTCTTATCGTATTGTGCAGTTCTACATGGAGGAAAACAGATTTTGATATCGTACAGCCTGCTTGTCAGTTGTTCAAATAGTGATTTGTGTGTGTACACAAAATTTGCTATCTCATAAATATATAAACACGGTAATGTCAACAACTTTAAATTTATGAAATGTGGTTTGCAGGAATCTGTAGGCTGAAGTTTGCATATTGCTCTTACGCACCTTTTCTGAGCTATAAATGCGGTTTCTCTATCCACTGAGTTTCCCCAGAAGATAATACCATATCTTAATGTCGACTCCACATAACCATAATACGCAGTAATTAGAGCAGATTGGTTCACAACTTTGCTGAGCGTATAAAGCGCATAAGAAAATTTATTTAATTTGTTACAAACGGTTTCTACTTGTACTCTCCAATCTAGTTACCACTTAGATGATGCAACCCTAAAAACTTCGCATTGTCAACTATATTAATTCTTTTTTCGTTATACTGAATGTCTATGCCTAATTCCTTATTAGATCTATTTCGAAATGTCATAATATTTGTTTTATTTAAATTAATTAATAAATTATTAGATCTAAGCCAGTTTATCACAGTATTGAGAGTACTGTTAATGGTTTGTTCTAAATCAGATGCAGATATACTTTTAAACATGATTGTACTATCGTCTGCAAATAAAACCATTTGTTGATTGATAGCTCTAGGAAGGTCATTCACATATATAAGGAACAGAAGAGGCCCGAGCACACTACCTTGGGGTACCCCTTGCGAAACATGTCTGAATTCGGAAGAATAAATTGTTTGTTTGAAAGTCTTTTGATTTATTCTAGTGATTTGTGTACATTGTCTTCTGTTACTCAAATAAGATTTTAGAAGTTTGAGAACGTTGCATCTGACTCCATAGCTTTCAAGTTTACCCAACAAAATATCATGATTGACATAATCAAAGGCCTTTGTCAAATCCATATAAAGAGCCGAAACGAATAGTTTTTTATTAAGGTTACTCATTATTGCCTGAAGGAAATTATAACTGCCAAATTTATGGTTTTATTTTTTCGAAAGCATACTTGTTCATTTGCAAACAATTTTTTGGTCTCGAAAAAATTGTACAAACTGTGATAAATAACCTTTTCACCAAAATTTTTGCAAACACCGGTATCAAGGCGATCGGTCTATAACATGACATATTCTTTCTATCTTCTTTTTTGAATAGTGGCTTAATACAAGTTATTTTTAGCTTGTCTGGAAAGATGCCGAATTCAATACATAAATTAATAATATGACTCAATATTGGTGATACAAAAATTGAAACTGCTTTTAATATCTTTGTATTAACTTCGTCATAACCAGTTCTGTTAGTGTTTTTCAAGGAGTGGATAATTTTATTGATGTCATGTGCAGTAGTAGGGGGTAGGGTGCATAAATATTGAGTGAGAAGAATTATTAGAGTTTGAAAATTTTAAATTGTCCGTATTAATTACATCATTACTTTTAGACATATCTGAAAAATAGTTATTAAATGATGTTGCTATGGTTCTCGTATCATCGACAATCTTACCATCAACATTTATTTGTGCAATTTCAACTCTAGGTGCATTCAATTTATTATGATTTATAACCGACCGTGTCGCTTTAGACTTGTTTGCGGAAGTTTGTATCATAACATAAACTGACATACATAAACTGCAAAAAACATATTACATAAACTGATTTATATTATTGTGTATTATGTATCGTATTTACAGCTTCCCGCGAGTGTGACCGCAGCCAGCACGAGGAGTGCTGCACTGCAGATGAACAGTACATGGAGATGTCCACAAGAGGGCGCCACACGGTGGTGAACATGACCAGCGCCGGGTTGCAGGAGTACACCATGTACTTCGCTACCCGAGATCGCTGGATGCACTTGCAGCTGTCACCGACGTCTCCTGTGGACGAGGGTGACACGTATTATAATATAGTCGGTATGTGCGAGTACTTCGATACTACGATATGCAGATATACGTTAATACACTCGTGGCTATAGTCCGACCGTGGTAGCTGTGCCTGAGGAACAGAGCGAGCACGACTACATGCTAGAGAGAGATAGCATGCTGCTCTACGCTCCCCGTCTCACCGCGCATGTTGCTGAGACACGAACTGTACTACAATACTAAGGTGTATTAATTGAATATCAACCTAATCCAGTGAAAATAAAGAAATAATAATTGTCTCAGATCTTAAATCGGTGTATCACAGTTTTTCCAAAACACCCCCGACCCGTTTATGTGACTGACTGAATGACTTTCTGATATATCAACGCACTGCCTAAACCGCTCGTCCTAGAGACATGATAATTGGAGGGTATATTCATTGTGAAGTGCAGGTATCCACTAAGGAAGGGTTTTTCGAAGTTACACCCTAAAAGGGTAAAATGAGAGTTTGCTTGATTAATTCGAAAATTGGTAAACATACTCTTAAATTAATATTGTTACATCGCGTCGTCTAGTCGCGATGTTTCGCCAAGCTTCTCGAACAAAAATACCGTGGGAAAGAATAGACTAATTAGGGGCTATAAACACCCGACCCGACCGTCATAAAAGTTAACCTTCCGGGAATTCAGACCCTAGTCAATGTACCTAGTTTTGTAGTTAAGATTGAACCTTATTCATAAGTAGTTAGAGATCAAATTAGCATGTATGGTAAAGTTGTTTACGTCAGATGCTCAAAGGAAAGCCGCCCCTTTTGTTTGTGATTGTTATTGCTTTGTTTTGAACGTCTTTTGTCTATTGTTTCGAGTCAATACTGGAAAGTTCTGTAGAAATATTCTCGTCCTATATAAGACGTTGAAACCGCGGCTTGAGGCAGTTTTTCTCTGGAAGCGACAGTGTAACTATCTAAGCGCGGATAGCGACCAAGTGATCGTTAAGTGTTATCAGTGAACTAGTGTTGTGAACTGTGAACAGTGAAATCAGTGATTGTGATTACCAACGACCTCAGTGTGTGTTAACGGACTTTTGATAATTGTGCAAGACGATTTGGACAACTACTGTGGAACATTGTGCTAACCTAGTGATCAGTGGAAATAAACGTTCATCTCATCGGATTGGCATTTTAATACCACCCCGCACGTAACAATTGGTGTCAGAAGCGGAATGCCAATCACTCCGAGGGAAGATACGCGTACTCCACGCACCAGGCGCCAGGCGGAGATGGATGCAACCCGGCAGAAGGAGCTCGAAGCATCGGGAGCAGGAACATCCACATTGGAAGAGCCAGCACCAACACCGATGGCACCCACTATGGCAGCGCCACCTACAGCACCGCCGGTGAGCCGAACTACGGATGGAGGCCTGGAGGCCATGCTAGCCGCTCTCCTAGCTGGACAAGAAGCTGCACGCCAGGAACAAAAGGCTGCACTACAAGCTGTACGTGAGGAACAACAGGCCGCACTACAGGCTGTACAGGCGGCACAGGAAGAAGCTAGCCGTAAACAGGAAGAAGCTAGCCGCAAACAGGAGGAAGCTCGCCAGGAACAACAGGCTGCACTACAGGCTGTACAGATGGCCCAACAAGAAGCACGCAAGGAACAGGAAGAAGCTAGCCGCAAACTGGAAGAGACAATTGGACGTCAATTGCAGAGCGGGCTTGCCGGTATGGGCGAGAAGATCAAAATGGTGGAAACCAGTATCAAGGAAGTAGAAGGGCGGCTTGACATACATGAGCAGACCGTGAATGACTTGGCCAACGAATTTCAGAAACTGAAGTTACGAGGAATTGGACCTAGCAGCCAGGGTCCCACTATGAACTCGCCCTTCAAGCTAGATTTGCCGCACTTCGACGGAACATCTTCGTGGGCAGCCTACAAATTTCAGTTCACGACGCTTTCTAAAAGCTGTGGCTGGACAGATGAGCACGCAAATACAGCGCTCACATTAGCGCTGAAAGGAGACGCTCAGCTTATCCTGGAACGCATACCTGAAGAGAAAAGGACCCTGAAGACCCTGCTGGAAGCCCTCGAAACGCGCTATGGAGACAAGCACATGGAGCATGCGTACAGGGCACAACTACGTGAGCGCACCCAGAAGCCCACAGAGACATTGCAACAGTGGGCAGACGAAATCGAGAGGTTGGTCCGACGAGCCTACGTGTCGACACCATCAGTCATCGAGGTTACATCGCTGCGGCACTTTGTGGATGGAACCAGGGATGGCGAGGTACGCGCTGCGGTACGATTGGGACATCATCAGACACTGAAGAACGCCCTGGTTCATGCTTTAGAAGTGGAAGCAGTGCGCCGGGACACCAAACCATACAGACTTCGGGAGCTGGTGACTGAACCCAGGAAGCCCCGTTATGGACCGACATGTTACGGGTGTGGAGAAAAAGGGCATATTCAAGTTGATTGCCTGAAAACGAAAAAGCGGGCCACAGATATCCAGAACCAAGTGGAAATGGAAGCAGTGCGAAGGGACACTAAACCATATATGGCTCGAGAGTTGGTAACTGAATCCAGGAAGCCCCGGTATGCACCGACATGTTACAGGTGTGGTGAGAAAGGGCATATTCAGATTGATTGTCTGAAAACAAAGAAACGAGTCAAAGATGCCGAAACCCAAGTGGAAGAGTTCTACTTCGTGACAGTAAAACGCAGTGGAAAGGGTCATAGCAACACCGATGCCCTATCAAGAAAACCTAGTGAAGAAGATTGCAAACACTACAAAAAGGACGAGTCTCGAGAAGAAGTCAGAGTCATCAGGATGGACAGAACAGATGACGAATGGAACGGCGAAAATATGAGACAAGCACAATTGGAGGACAGAGATTTACGACCTGTACTGGATTGGATAAAGTCTGGAAACAAGCCCCAATGGAGCGACGTGTCAGCCTGCAGCCCAATCACAAAAAGTTACTGGGCTCAGTGGGACAGCCTTTTTTTTTTTTTTATACGTTATAAGCTAGCGTTTGACCACTATCTCACCTGTTGGTAAGTGATGATGCGGTCGAAGATGGTAAGCACGCTAGGCCTAGAATGGGAACTGGCTCTCAAGGATAGCTGCCGGAACACATTAGATGTTTGGTGACAGATTTTCTAACTTGAGGGTGGTAGCTGGCCAGGCGGACACTAGATAGTGTCCTACCACCATGCAAGCAGCCTGACTCTGGAACAAGGAATCTTGTACCGAAAATGGGAAAGCAGCAATGGAAAAGAAACTACGATGCAGGTCGTTGTTCCCCGGAGCAAAGTGGCATCTCTACTACGACACATTCATGATGGAGTTTCTGGTGGACATCTAGGAGTCAAGAAAACTCTTGTGAAGGTTCGTCAACGATTTTACTGGGTACACAGCCGCGAGGATGTGGAAGATTGGTGCAGGAAGTGCACCGCGTGCGCATCAGTAAAAGGACCGAAGACAAGAAGTAAAGGACAACTAAAATTGTACAATGTTGGGGCACCATGGGAGCGCATTGCCGTGGATGTTGCCGGGCCATTTCCCGAGACTGAAGAAGGCAACAAGTACATCATCGTAGTGCAAGATTACTTCAGCAAATGGCCCGAAGTTTTCGCGACACCAAACCAGGAAGCAAAGACAGTTGCAAAGAAGTTGGTGCAAGAAGTGATCTGTCGATTTGGTGTACCGATGGAACTGCATTCCGATCAAGGAAGGAACTTCGAGTCTGCCCTATTTCAGGAAATGTGCACCCTCCTCGGGATCCAAAAGACGCGGACAACGGCAGCTCATCCACAGTCAGACGGAATGGTTGAGAGGTTTAACCAGACGTTGGAGAATCACCTGGCTAAAGTCGTGGACGCACATCAACGTGACTGGGATCAGTACATACCTCTGTTCTTGTTGTCATACCGTTCCGCTACCCATGACAGCACTGGTATGACTCCTGCAAATGTGAATTTTGGACACGAACTAAGACTTCCTATCGACGCCATCACTGGTTCCCCGCCAGATGCTCCGAAGCCTGTAACCGACTATGTCAGTGATCTTCGTAGTCAGCTGGACGAAGTGCACAGGATAGTTCGAGAGAATAGTTTAAAAACTGGTGAAAAAATGAAGACCCGGTACGATCGTAGAGCGAATACGATGGGTTTCGAAGAAGGAACTCTCGTCTGGTTGCACAACCCACTACGAAGGAAAGGAAAAAGTCCGAAGCTGCAGGCTCATTGGGAAGGACCATACCAGATTATCACGAAGATAAACGACGTTACCTACCGCATTAAACGAGGCCAGAGAGGAAAGCCGAGGGTAGTACACATCGATCGACTTACACGATACCATGGAACAAATGATGATCGGGACGATCATAACTAAGAAGGGGATAATGTTACATCGCGTCGTCGAGTCGCGATGTTTCGCCAAGCTTCTCGAACAAAAATACCGTGGGAAAGAATAGACTAATTAGGGGCTATAAACACCCGACCCGACCGTCATAAAAGTTAACCTTCCGGGAATTCAGACCCTAGTCAATGTACCTAGTTTTGTAGTTAAGATTGAACCTTATTCATAAGTAGTTAGAGATCAAATTAGCATGTATGGTAAAGTTGTTTACGTCAGATGCTCAAAGGAAAGCCGCCCCTTTTGTTTGTGATTGTTATTGCTTTGTTTTGAACGTCTTTTGTCTATTGTTTCGAGTCAATACTGGAAAGTTCTGTAGAAATATTCTCGTCCTATATAAGACGTTGAAACCGCGGCTTGAGGCAGTCTTTCTCTGGAAGCGACAGTGTAACTATCTAAGCGCGGATAGCGACCAAGTGATCGTTAAGTGTTATCAGTGAACTAGTGTTGTGAACTGTGAACAGTGAAATCAGTGATTGTGATTACCAACGACCTCAGTGTGTGTTAACGGACTTTTGATAATTGTGCAAGACGATTTGGACAACTACTGTGGAACATTGTGCTAACCTAGTGATCAGTGGAAATAAACGTTCATCTCATCGGATTGGCATTTTAATACCTCCCCGCACGTAACAATATTATAAGATATGTATATCACAGTGTTTCCAAAACCATACACTATACGATTGTCTGACTAAATACTCGTATCAACGCACTGCCACTGGTCCTAGAAACATGAAATTTGGAGAATTTGTTCTTTGCGAAGTATATACTCGTATATCTACAAAGAAAGAGTTTTTCGAAATTCCACCCCAAACGGCGGGTTTAACTTTCGTAAAGGAAAGACATCGTTAAGAAACCAACAACCCCATGGATGGCATGGTGGTAGGACACTATCCAGTGTCCGCCTGGCCAGCTACCACCCTCAAGTTACAAAATCTGTCGCTAAACATCTAATGTGTTCCGGCAGCTATCCTTGAGAGCCAGAGTCCATTCTAGGCCTAGCTTGCTTACCATCTTTGACCGCATCATAACTGACCAACAGGTGAAATAGTGGTCAAACCCAAAATAAAAAAATACAACGTACAGCCTGATCCGCTTTATAGACATAAAACATTTAGATGGTTTCCACTAAGAAACGGTTTTTCAAAATTCCTCCCCTAAGATGGTGAAATGGAAGGTTGAATTTACTAAATTTTTTTTATTCTCTGGGTCTATTGACTCATGAACATTATATACGCTTCAAATGAAATTATGAGACACGTGTATCACTATGTGTTTTTCCAAAAACATCCCCCACGCAGTTTTCTGACTTATCAACGCACTGCTTAAACAACCCAGCCCTTAAGAAGATAAAACGGAGGGTTAAACTTTCTATGAAACTTTTTATTCCCTGGGTCAATTGTCTCGAAAATTGGTACACATACTCTTTAAATAAAATTATCACATACGTTTTAGTTTGAAAGTTTTCGCGAAAATTATTCATTTTTAACCGACTTCAAAAAAAGGAGGAGGTTTCTCAATTCGATCGTATATATATATTTTTTTATGTTTGTTCGCGGATAACTTCGTCGTTTATGAACCGATTTTGATTATTCTTTTTTTGTTGGAAAGGAGATACCTTAAGTGTTGTACCATGGTAATTTTATCGAGGTCTGATAAGTATCTCCAGAGATATTGAGATAAACACCTCAAATTTTAAACGATATTATTATGTGAACGTACAGGCTTTTGTTTATCAGATACGTGTATCACAGTTTTTTTCAAAATCATCTCCCACCCATTTGTCCGATTAATATATCAACGTACTGCCTAAACCGCTGGTGTTAGTGCAAGAGCGCACAGCGGCCAGCGAGATACGCACCTAGCCATGGGCCGCAGGTGCGCGCGCTTCGTGGCGTGGCTTTCATACTAATGTGTGTCCATCGACTAAGTTGATGTGTGTGTCACTGTGCTACACACACACCGGTCTATAACCGGGCGTGCACAAGCGAAACTAGCCCGCGGCCAGGTGCTATCTCGCTGGCCGCTGACACCTGGCCGCTGCGACCTGGTCGCTAGTGCGCACCCGGTATTAAGGTACGGACACACCGCAGCGTCCTGCGTGTGCGATCTAGAAGGCGATCATATAGCGCAGTAGTATTTGTACCGACTGGTACACACCAAACGCGATCAGAAAACAATTGAAAAGTACTGAGATCGCACCCGCAGGGCGCAGAACGCCGCGGTGTGGCCTTACCCTTAGAATCATGATATTTGGAGTGTGTGTTCTTCGTGAAGCGCAAGTATCCAGTAGATTGAATTTTCTGTCAAACTTTTTATTCCCATGGTCGATTGACTCGAAAACTGGTACACATACTCTTTAATTAATATTTAGAGCCACGTGTATCACAGTTAATGAAATAATGTAACCAACTATTTTTTGACTACACCGACTTTATCGAACTACCCCTTCGAGTTTAAAAGTGTACAGTTTTCCTTCAAAGTCTGCTTTCTGTCTTGCATGATCTTAAATAAATCTCAAAGGGTTTGTGGTCGAAACAATTGGCCCATGGGGTCGAGATGCTGGAGTTGTCCACTCGTATAATTGACATCACCCGTGACCAAAGAGCTGGCGCTTACCTCGGCCAACATATTAGTCCAGCTGTACAACGAGGTAACGTTGCCAGCCTTTTAGGAACATTACCGGCAGGTAGTGTAGCAGGTAGTAACTTAGGGAATACTGCTTTTCACACGGTCGGTAATATGTGGTCTGGTCCAAAATAAGCTCACAGCGCAGCATTTGTTTGGGATATAGTCAGTTTAGGTATATATTCAATAGAGAGAGAGAGAGAGAAGAGAGAATGAGAATTCTCACTCCCTGAGAGCACATTATAATATTGGTTTCTGAAGAAAAATATGTAATTTGTTTTCTATAGGAGACGCGAGCGAAGCCGCGGGCAGAATCTAGTTGCATAGTATGAAACAAAGTCGCTGCTACTGTCTGTACGCTTATATCTTTTAAACTACGCAACGGATTTTGATGCGGTTTTCAGCAATAGATAGAGTGATTCAAGAGGAAGGTTTATAACTAGGATTAAACGCGGGCAAAGCCGGGGATCGCAGCTTGTTCATAATAATTCATAATTCATTTTATTTTTACCAGTGATGAACGAACAGGGTAATGTGTACCTCGGGGTGAGTGCGTCGCGCGACTCTACGAGGACAGCGCGAGAGGTCGGCACAAGTGACAACGTCAGCGTCATCTCTCGCGACTACACGTTCTACTACCTGCGTATATCCGGCGGTGAGTGGTCATTGTTACCATCGTCAGAATAGGCGTGACAAAAGATTTCGAAATCCTCTCAATCCTATATTTCGGTAATTAACTCAAGTTTAAGGAAGTTTAAAGCTATTTTTCTAATATTTTTACAATAGTGCGCAAAAGCAGCTCACATATTGTGTCATGGCGTCGGCTGTGAAGTCACGCATATGTTAATGACATACTTAACCTAATAACTAATATATAATCTGTGACAATGGATACACATGGGTTTTCCAAAATTTAATAACATTTTCACGAAAACCTCATAAAAGGACGTAGGCGTGACGTCATGCGCTGTGATTGGTGTTTCAATGAAAATGGCCGATTGCAGTATTTTAATGTTTCATTTTATTGAAAATCTTAATAATCTCTATTTTTATATAAAACTAAACAAGTGTTTTAATTTGTTTTATTATGTATTTTCCCCTAAAATCATCAAATCTTCGATTTTTTGATACTGTCTTCATGCCTATTGTCATGTTATTGTTCGATGCGTGGTTTGAGCTACGGCCGGCGCTTACCATCAGTGGTCACCAATGTAGCACCACCCAAGGATCACGTGTAAAGTATCCCACAGACTAAGGCAGTTACAATAACCTACAGATAATAATCTGGATAGAACGTGACGTTAATTGATGTTATTATAATTTCAGACACAATGAAGGTGGGAAGGAGAGGAGAGCCTCCATTGATTACACACAGCAGCACTGAACTGAGGAGACTCCGGTACTTCAGTTTCAGTCGGGGGTACAACACGGCTCTGTACGACTGTGCCGCAGAGTGAGATATTTGACCCGCCGTGTGTGTATCACGTGTATCACGTTATCAGCTGTAGATCTTTAGAGGTAGTACTATTGTTTAATGGCAAGACTTCTGCTAGTCTGCCTGGGGCGGTACCACAGAAATAATTACTAATAATAAGGTAAGACGGTACCATCACAGAAATTATATAGAAAGGGCAAAGTGTCAAAAGAAATGACAGGCGCGTAAGACTCAACATCTAAGGCCTAGCGCGCACAGCGGTTGCGGTTCGTTTATTCTACGACACGCATACTCTGTGAAGTATGGAGTGGCATAGAAGTGCGCGTATTGCGCACGTCCACCGTCGTCCAAAAATAAGGTTCACAATTCGACTGCATGTTTTTTTTGGTATGTATGTTACGCGATTACTCCGTCAATTTTGAACCGATTTGAATGATTCTATTTTTAATCGGTACCCTACCGACTTTTCCGAGGTATTTCCATTGTAATTTCATAGAGATTTTATAATTATCTCCAGAGATATGACGATAAACGTCTCAAACTTGCTACTGAAATTGAGTCGCGGGGCATGGAAGTCGGTTGTTTTAGTTTTTAAATTATCTTATTTTGTATACAGTTTATTTTATTGTGCGGTAGAGTAAACGCACCGCAACGCTGTGCGCTCTTAGCCTTACTGTCTCAGTGTAACGGACGCTGCGCACGCACATTCTGGTGATCCAGAGTGTTGCGTGACATTTGTAGACAGACAGCAACGATAACTATCAGGCGAGCGTCTTGTTTGTTGTACCAATATCATAACATAGTAAACAACATCAAAAACCCTAATACGGAGTTTAATGTAAAAATGTGTAATTTTCGTTTATTATGTTTCAATTAGGATCTTCATAATTTGTGATGGCAACATTTGAAATCAGTTCCTTTAAAATTTTAAAATGAAAATATTTTATTTTTATTTTTTTTTTACTATTTTTTTACTTATTTAAAATTATAATTGGCTTATTTGTCACAATCTGAGCTGAAGACGCGGTCTTATATAGAACGTAGTTAAGCCCCAGACAGACAACTGCGGTCTGTGGTCTGCGGTCAGCCTGCGGTTAGTTGTGATGTACAGAAAACAATGAGATTGTTCACACTGACTGCAGCTGTTTGTCCGGGGCTTTACTCGCATCGCTTTGACTTGTATATTTTTGTCTGCTGACATCCAGTTATATTATATCACACTTACTTACTATGTTGTCTATTATATCCGTTACTTTCTGTCATTCAAGGGATTCTTAACTTTAATTTTATACCGATATTTAATGTTATGATTGATTATAAATTTTAGTTTAAGTATTTGGTGTCGTACACAATGTCACTTTATATGTTTTTAATGCTGTAATAAAACGCAGTGTCCATATATATATGTACTTATATAATATTTTTTTAAATAAATTTTGCATATTTAAGTGTGTTTTTTGTTATTTGTGTAATTTTCTGTATGTTAATGGCTTAACACTCTAAACATAACAGTGCGCCACTTTGTCAATAGATGGCGCTTTGCTGTGACCTCGAATCTCTAGATCGCGGTGACGAGATTCGCACGCGATACTAATTAAGCTAGCTTTTGTATTTCAATAAATGTGAGAAAATCAGTGATATCTGTACTCGCTAAAAGGTTGTTTTATCTACACCTACCTAAGGGTTTTTTGGGATCGTCCATGGTCCTTCGTAATGCCGTTTATTATGGCCTAGCGACAAGTGGCACCAGTATATTACCGTGTTCGACCCACTACGTAGCTAATAGCCAAAAGAGGCTGGAACTAGGATGATGGATTACAATGGATGGAGCCATGTCAGCCATGTGTCACATCGACTTTCATTCTATCAACACATTGTCCTACCCTTTCTATTACAGGGATCGCGAGATAAGAGTAAACGAGAAAGCTAATATCAAATTGACAACCTCGCGCATGGGTGATCGTGTCCATTTTTGACCGGCTAGCAGGCCATAATATAGCGACGCATCATACTTATAAATTAAAAATTAAATAGAAACATAGCTTTAAAGACTGAAACCCTGTTACATGGTTAAATTATGTCGTGTTGTGCTGTGTTTTATCCATCAAGAACAACTAAAGGAGGCTTAAAAGATCCAGAATTATCATTTCACACGTAAGTCTTTGTGGGAATTTATTCTCATATATAACCACTTTTTGAATCAAAATATTTATTTTGCTTACATTATGTACATCTTTTTCGTCATATAACTACCGAGGTGGTAAATGGTTATCATTTGAAAGCTTTAATTTATGTAAATAACAAACATTATTTTACGCCGCCCGGCTAGTGATGTACGAGAACCCTCCAAAACTTTGTCGATAAATATAGTCGATACCCTTATAAAAAGGAATATATAAATTCCTTTTAAAATATTACACTTAAAACTTCAAATATATAAATCGTTTATATACATTTTACACTAAATCTATACATATAAAAAAATTGAAGTGTCTGTTTGTAATTCCTAATTAACAGCTTTTCACTAAATGCATATGAAAGAATATACGGTAATTACATAAAAAACAAAATTTTAAATGTTTGTCTGTCTGTCTGTTTGTTCCGGTTTATCTCTGAAATGACTGGACCAATTTAACGGGACTTTCACTAGCAGAATGCTGATGTTAAAATATTAACTACCAAGTAACTTGGCTACTTTTATTTTAGAATAAAATAAAGTTCCGCGAAATCAAAATTGAAGCTAATGAAATAGGGAACAATATCTGATACAAATAGGGAAGGTGCAAATTAAGCAGTGTTTTCTACCGCGCACAGCCCACGCGCATGTTGCCGCTTGCATTAAACGCGGACAAAGCCGCGGGACCCAGCTAGTTGATTTATAATATGAAGATTTTTTTTAAGGATGGAACGGTTAGCTTATGGCCTTGCTTAGAACGAAATTTGAATATTTTTAACCGACTTCACAATAAAAAGATGAGGTTCTCAGTTCGCCTTTTTATGTTTGTTATCTCATAACTCCGTAAGTTCTTAACCGGATTGGAAATTTTTTTTCGAGAGTTTATTTTGCCCGTTTGGTCCCATTGTACATTTTTTGAAATCTGATAAGTATCTCCACAGATATGGACATAAACACCTCCAACTTTAACTTTATACTGAAAATGGATAGCGTGGCATTTGAAGTTGGTTTTTTCGTTTTGTGAACGATCTTAAAATATTATAAAAGGTGATCAAAGTAATGTCGCGCAAAATTAGTAGTAACTAGGTACCTAATTATATTATCAGCACTTATACTTACTCGTATTCAATCTATTATTACTTATGATAAATCTATTATATATATTTTTATGAAGAATGTGTGACAGTTTACCACATTAATATATTATATCATTTTGTTGTAGGTTTCCAAAATGTCCGAAAATCCAATCAAGTGGATAAAGGCAGTAAGGCGTGAAAATTAGGATCCAACGAAACACTTCAGACTTTGTTCTAAACATTTTGATAAATCAATTTTGTACCTACTAGATTATCAATCAAGCTGGAACTGACACCGAGGAAACGGAAAAGAATAGAAGCTATTTTGATTTTAAAATTATCGTGAATTTGTAACATTATTTTTGTTATATACCGGCTGTAATTCACGTACCTTTAGTCGAATTTACTGGTGAACATCGCGATCTCACCGCGTGACCTCACTCCTGAGGAAGAGCGACTGACTCGCTCGAAACCCAGGTCGAGAAAATTCGACTAATGGTACGTGAATTACAGCCGGTATATAACAATAAGAATAGAAGCTAGTAGAGTCAAGATAGAAAATCTTCCTGTAAGTCTTCCTATAATCTTCCTCTGCGAGCAATGAAGGATGATGAAACGGTTTTGAAAGTGTTTTAATCGAAAGTGTTATTAGCTCTGATTCATGAAAATCTGTTTAGCCGTTGTAAAACTATGAGCATTTTTCTAGTTGATGGCGCTATGAAATCAACTTTCATAGTGATTAATTCGAAATTCGGTATCCTTTTCTTTAACGACAAAGGACACTGAAGCATTGACATGATGCTGGGACATCTTCTGGAATCTGCTGAATACTCAACTCCTTGCCAACTTACAGGTGAGATGTCGTGTTCAGACTCATTGGAATATTTTTATTTTCATTATAGATTATACATAGATCAGTCGGGGTGATTTCAAATTTTGAGTTTTGGAGAGTGGAGAGCGACGGCATACGCAATGCGGTGGGCAGTGATTGGAAAAAAAGATCTGAAAATCGGGCTCAGTGGCGCATCTTGAGAGAGGCCTACAGTCCAGCAGTGGACTGACACTGGCTGATGATGATGATGATACAATAGATCATACTATATTGACATCAAATTACTTTATATCGTTAGCATTTACAAAAAAATTAGCTAATTTTTCTGTAGTGGTAGGACTTCTGCTAGTCCGCCTGGGCCGACCACTTTGCCAATTAATTTTCATAGGAATGTTTTTCGGTTGAAATGGCAAGGTGTCCAGTGAAATTACGGGGCATGTGAAACTAACTAACATCTTTATGTTTCAAGGTAACAGGCGCAGTGGAGTGACATGCAAAATTCTGGACTGCCAGAATTTTCCTGTATCGCTGTATCTGTAATAGGTAGACGTCATCGCTTACCATCAAGTGAGAGTCATGCTTGTCCTGTTACCTTTTACAATTAAAAATCTAATTAATGTTTACAAAGTAAGTATGGCCTAATTTGTGGTTTCACTGCATTTTTTTATTATTTGCGATGCGCGTAATTTTATATGATAATTTATCTAATACTATAAGAATCTTTGTCCTGACATACTGACTGCCTCGAGACAACGCACAGCCGAAACCACTGGTCGTAGAGACTTGAAATTTAAAAAGTATATTTGTCTTAGTACGCAAGGGTGTACTAAGAAAGGATTTTTCAAAATCCACCCCGTTAGGGGGTGAAATGGAGGTTCAAAGTTTGTACGGATAAACAAGATTAGATAGTCTTTTCTATTCGAAACTTCATACAAGTGCTTCAGTAAAAAAATATGTAAATACGTGTTTCAGGCTTTTTCAAAATTCCACCCCTAAAAGAGTGAAATGAGGTAACAAAGTCTGAAAACCAATATTGTTTCGGGTTGCGCTTAAATTTGGCATCCAGTATTTTTAACATAAGTATCCGTTAAGAAAAGATTTTTCAAAATTCACTCTTTAAGGGGATGAAACGGGGGTTCAAAGTTTGGATAGTCATTTTATTCGACCTTCACGCAAACCGTACTTCTGTAAATAAATAAGTAAATACGAGTTTCAGGCTTTTTCAAAATGCCACCCTAAGAGGGTGAAGTGGGGTAACAAAGTCTGAAAATCAATATTGTTTCGGATTGCGCTGAAATTTAAAATGCAGATAGTTGTTATGACGTAGGTTTCCGCTGAGAAAGCATTTTGTAAAAATTCCCCACGGATATTACTTATCATTTATAATGAAAAAAATATATATATATAAAAACTTACAGATTTACGTAAGTACTTCTATAAATAAATAAGTAAATACGTGTTGCAAGATTTTTGCAAGGGGTTGGTAAAAAAAGTCTGACAGTCAATATGGTTTTTTGGGTTTTATAAATATGAATCCCTATTTCCCTTAGTCACGCAATAACTTGAAAACGGGTGAACCGATTTGGCTTTTACTTCTTTGATGTCTTTTATGATAGAAAGATTTCACAAAATAAAAGTTCAAAAAAACCGAAGCCGCAGGGCACTTCTAGTATTTTCATATAAATTATATACTGAAAAGGACAATTTTAATCTATGATATTGGGCCAAGATAATTAGCGTAATTATTCAAATAAGGATTAATACTGTATAGAAGAAAATAGCCTTGAAAGTTCTGTAACATTTTTTATTAAAAAATAAAGATTAAAATAGTTACTGTGAGTCTGTGCGATAGACATATGTTATCGCGGACTTTTTTGTAGGTCTTATTAAGTTGTACTACTCTTCGATACATACTTTCTTACATCTATTTCAGATTAATCATCTTTCGTAAAAACGTGTTTTCTCGACCGTTTTATTGGCGACTTAAGTTGCAAAATAGGTCTTCACGAATATACCTATCTTTTAAACAGGATAATATATAGCCTATGTTCATTCTAAAAGACCATTAATATATTTATATATGAGAGAAAAAAATTATCGTCCTGTAGTTTTTGAGCTAACTCAATACAAACTTACATGTTATCTCTTTATAATATTAGTATAGAAGCATAGATGCTTTGTAGCTCAAAATTGTAATATTTTTTTTTGTTAATTGACGTATTGAAAACGCAAAAACATTTAAGATTTGTGTTATAGAAAAGCTAAGAAATCTATACCGCCAGATTTAAGGTTGCCTAATTACAGTTAAGTACTGTAGCATTTTTTAACAATAACTAATTTCCATAAGTTCAGTAAAGTAACTACGTATTTTATCACATAAATTGTTTTCTTTTTACATAAGTTTTAGTTTTCTACATTTTTCACCTTTTTATCGATATGTTCTACACTAGTGATCACTTCCCTACTCACGCACACTCTAGCAGTTCTAGACACCAACACAAACAGAAAATGGACATGCTGCCAAAGTTTTGACGCCATCCATTGTAATCCATCATCCTAGGGCTGGAAGAAAGAACTGGCTGTTGACATTGACAACTGCCGAGATGTCATCGAAGCGGGGGGAGCACCCCTTGATCATCCTGCTACCGGAAGCTACTAGGAAGTGCGGGAGGGGAAAGCCCCGCACTATACCGACTACACCGGGTCCGCCTGGAAGTGAAGTCACTTCACTGAAGTGAAATAGTGAGTGAAGTGAGTTGTATGGAGAGACGTGGATAAACTGTGAGTACAATTTGAACCTTATATCTATGAAGAAATTAACTTTAACTCTGAGGAGACAGATTTGAGACTTAGAAAATTTCGAAGTGTTTAGGGTTAGGACTTAGAATAATTTCGCGAAAAGTGTTCAGACGAGGAATCCATGCCCG
Organism: Cabera pusaria; assembly: GCA_954871355.1. NCBI lineage: Eukaryota > Metazoa > Arthropoda > Insecta > Lepidoptera > Geometridae > Cabera > Cabera pusaria. The sequence goes on along the minus strand of OX940915.1, from coordinate 15,748,578 downwards.
ATTTTGGATTGACGTGAATTAAGTTCAAACACTTAGAAAAATTTCAAGAAAAAATCTTTGTACTTAGAATAATTTGCGAACATTGGTGTACTAGAAGAAATTTATCTATAGTTGTATTTTGTTTGGTGAATTTAAACTTTAATTATTTACGATGGCTGTTAGTTACATAAAACTACAAGCGAACATTGCGGCTCAAATTACAAAATCTAAAGTTAATTTTAAGAAGTGTAATAAAGAGCGGATAACTTTATCATATGTTTCGGCTCGTTTAGGCATTTTGGAAGAACAATGGAATTCCTTTGTAAACAATAAAAAAAAAATTGTTCTTGAGCTTAAGGATGATGAATTTCAGAATTCTGCTTATTATAAATGTGATTTGTACGAGTCTACGGAAGAAACTTATATTGATTTTAAGTCACTATTAAATGATGCTATTGTTAAATTAAAACCTAGTTCCAGTGTTTCTGAGCCCAGTAGTCACCAAAATCTAAGCACTGAATGTGGCGTTAGATTGCCAAAGATTGAAGTACCTAGATTTTCAGGTCAATATTCAGAGTGGCCTAGCTTTAGAGATCTCTTCAAGTCTTTAATTCATAACAATGTCAAAATTGATAATGTACAAAAGCTGCATTATCTGAAGTCATCTGTCACTGGTGAAGCGGAACAATTGTTGCGCCATATTCCGGTTACTGCAGATAATTATAGTTTATGTTGGGCGCAGCTTGAGGCAAGGTATAACAATAAGAAATACTTAAGTAATTGTTTGTTGAAAAAATTAACATCGCAGAAAGTTTTAACGACTGTTTCATCAAGTTCAATAAAACAATTGCTAGATACGACTAAGGAATGCCTATATGGTATTGAGAACCTAGGTGTAGACATAAAGTCATGGAATATTATTGTTATATTTCTCATCAGTCAAAAACTGGACTCTGAGTCTAGAAAACTGTGGGAACAGAAGGTTACTGAGTCAGCCCAAGAGTTACCTACCTTGTTGATGTTTAATGAATTTCTTGAAATTCGGTTTAGATCAATTGAGTTTTTGGATACCAAGATCCAAAAACCCGATAGGCCTAATTATAGTCACGTCACTACCACCATTGTTACTTGTATGTTTTGCTCGGATAGTCACAAAATTGGATTATGTAAAAAAATTGCGAAGGAAACTACCGAAACGAGACGTAATTTTGCCCAAATTCACCATTTATGCTTCAACTGTTTAAGTACTGAACATACTGTGTATCAGTGTAATTTGTCCACTAGATGTCGCCTATGTAACAAAAAACATCACACGCTTTTGCACCCCAAAAACCCAAAATCTACCAACGGCTCAGCCAAGGTTGATCAGCCTGTGAACAAGAGTGTCGTCGCCGCTGTTACAGCACCGGCATATCAGTCACAAGCCCAAAGCGAGTCATCGGATGTCTCCACGATTACGTCGTGTTTTATGAACTCCCCCAGTCAAGTTATATTGGCAACCGCCCTAGTTAAGGCCGAGTCGTCCAAAGATAAGACTACTGTGGTGTTAGAGTCTCTGCTCGATCAGGGATCTCAGGCATCCTTTGTCACCGAGTCTGCTGTGCAGATTCTCGGTCTTCAGAAATCTCCTGAAACCGGTTTAGTTTGCGGATTAGGTGGTGACCGGGATTCTACGATCTCGTCGAAATCCACTGTTAAAATGAAGCTTCAGTCACGCACTGATCCCAACTTCACCATTACAGTTAAGACACATGTTTTAACAAAATTAACGTGCCTTTTGCCTAGTTCCGATTTGCGAAATGTGCAAAGTTTTCCAGCACTGTCGTCTATGGAACTAGCAGATCCATCGTTTGGTACACCAAACAAGATAGATCTGCTATTGGGGGCGGAGGTGTACAGCCAGATTATTTTGGAAGGGTTAGTCAGGGGTCCGCCGGGATCTGTGATCGCACAGAACTCTAGATTCGGTTGGATCCTCTCTGGTAAGGTACACACGCCCAATGAACTCAACCATAGCGATAAGCGCCGCATCGTCAGTATGCATCTTTGTGAAACAGATAATAATGACTTGTTGAAAAGGTTCTGGGAGATGGAATCGGAACCATCTTCCCTCAAGCATCTGACATTGGAGGAGCAGGAATGTGAGGAGTTGTTTTCGCGAACTACCCAGCGAGATCAGTGTGGAAGGTATGTTGTCAAGCTCTCTTTCAGGACTGATGACCCACCTTGTAAGTATGGAGGTTCAAGAGACATCGCTTGGATGCGCTTCTTTATGTTGGAGAGACGCTTGATGAAAAATCCTGAACTCATGGTAGAGTATTCAAATACAATTGAAGAATACCTTCGTTTAGGTCACATGGAGGTTATCAGTAATCCCGATGACCATTTGGATGCTGTGTATCTGCCACACCATGCTGTAGTAAGGGAAGATAAAAGCACTTCAAAAGTCCGCGTGGTTTTTGACGCATCATGTGTCGGTATTAATGGAGTATCCCTAAACATGGATTTAATGACAGGCCCAACTCTGCAGCCAGAGTTAAGGCACTTAGTAATGCGTTGGCGTTGCTATCCAATTGCACTTGTCGCAGACATTGTTCAAATGTTTAGACAAGTGAAGGTCTCTGATGAGGACGTAGATTATCAGCGCGTCTATTGGCGTGATAATCCAGGTGCTACATTAAAGCATCTTCGCCTGCTAAGGGTAACTTTTGGTACCTCATCAGCGCCCTTCTTGGCTGTCCGTGCTTTACAGCAATTAGCTGTAGATGAAGGCGCTGAATTTCCCCTAGCGTCTAGTCGTGTACAGACCGATTTTTATATGGACGATTTTTTATCCGGTTGTTTCTCTGAAGCAGAGGGTATCCAGGTCTATGAACAAAAGACTGCTTTACTCAACCGTGGAGGCTTTCCACTCCAGAAGTGGTCGAGTAATAACAGTCATATCATGAATCACATACACGGAGAAACTGCCATATCGGATCAAGACCTGGAACTGAAAACCGATGAGGTCATGAGAATTCTCGGACTTACCTGGAATAGAGAAGCAGATACCTTTCAATGCACCGTGAATCTTCCTCTGTTAGAAGTTCCTGTAACGAAGAGACGAGTAGTTTCCGACATCGCTCGTTTGTTTGATCCGTTAGGATGGCTGGCTCCAGTTGTCACAACAGCTAAGGTTTTTATACAAAGACTTTGGTTGTCTGGCATTGCATGGGACGATGAACTTCCATCTACATTGCTCAATGATTGGATCAACTTTCGTAGTGATCTTAACAAACTGACGGAAATTCGTATACCCAGATGGATTCAAATAACTCAAGAGGATAAATCTCTTGAGCTCCACGGATTTTCCGACGCTTCATCCGTTGCATTCTCAGGTGTTGTCTATGCGCGAGTTGTAGATTGTAACGGACTGGTACACGTGTCTTTGGTCACTTCCAAGACCAGAGTAGCTCCAATAAAGCAGGTGTTAATACCTCGCTTAGAGTTGTGTGGTGCTTTATTGGTAGCCAAACTCTTGAAGGAAGTAGCGGAGACACTTCATGTTCCCAAGCACAATATATATGCTTGGACCGATTCTCGTATAGTCTTGGCTTGGCTGAGTAGCCACCCCAGTTGATGGAAGACTTTCATTGCCAACCGAGTATCTGAAATACTTACCATTTTGGATGCAACCCAGTGGTCCCACGTCATTTCCAAGGAGAATCCTGCTGATTGCGCCTCACGAGGAATCCAGCCCTCAGAATGCGTCGTCAACGATCTCTGGTTTCATGGTCCTCGATGGCTGTATCTGAAACAGATAAAAAATACACAAAGAGATATATAAGATACTCACCTAGAAGAGAGAAAAATAAAGTGTCATACACTTACCTGCAAACCTGAAGGAGATCCATTTCTGGAAAGATTTTCTACCTTGCGAAGACTCGTTCGTGTACTGGCTTGGTGCAGAAGACTGTACTTATCTAGTGACGCACCCAAACCATCTTGGTTGACAGCAAATGAGCTGCAATATGTGATGCTTGTCTGTATCAAAAGATGTCAGAGTCAGTATTTTTCAGCCAAAATCATGAGCAAGAGAGGTAAATTTATTTCCCTCAATCCCTACAAGGATAGCGATGGAGTTTGGCGAGTTGGAGGACGATTACAGACTGCTGATGTACTTGAAAATCAGAAACATCCCATCTTGATCCCACGTCAATCCCATCTACCTAAGTTGTTGATTGCAGACGCTCATGATAAGACACTTCATGGGGGTCCTCAGATTGTCATCAATTACATCCATACTAGATATTGGATCTTGAATTTACGTAATTTAGTGAAATCTTATATTCACAAGTGTGTAACATGTTTGCGGTATTCGTCGCAGACAGTCCACCCACTGATGGGTCAACTACTATCAGCCAGGGTTACTGCTAGCAGACCTTTTTGTCGGAGCGGTCTTGATTATGCGGGTCCAATTTCAGTGCGAACGACAAAGGGTCGTGGTCATCGTTCCACTAAAGGATATATCTGCTTGTTCATATGCATGGCGACCAGAGCAATCCACTTGGAAGTCGTTAGCGATCTCACTTCAGAGACGTTCCTTGTGGCTTTCAAACGCTTCGTTGCAAGACGTGGCCAATGTGTAGATCTCTGGAGCGATAACGCAACTACCTTTGTTGGCGCTGATCGCGAACTACAGACTTTGTTAAACGCTGAGAAGTCTACAGTCGCTTTAGAGATAGCCGATTGGCTTTCTACGAATGGCACAACATGGCATAGGATACCACCCTACAGTCCCAATTTCGGTGGATTGTGGGAGAGTGGCATAAAGTCTACCAAAACTCATCTCAAACGAGTAATTGGTGGGACAACCTTGACGTTTGAAGAGCTCACCACAGTTTTGGCTCAAATTGAGGCGTGTCTCAATTTGAGACCAATTTATCGTGTGAATGAGACTTCGGAGGATCCTTATCCATTGACACCCGGACACTTCCTGGTCGGTGAACCATTGGTGCTTGTACCGGACAACAATTATGAAGGTTTGAACATCACTTGTCTGGGACGTTGGCAGCTAACTCAACGTATTGTTCAAGAGTTTTGGAAACGTTGGTCTGCAGAATATCTAACACAGTTTCTACAACGACATAAATGGAAAAATTGCACACCAGAACCTGAAATTGGAGATGTTGTCCTAGTAAAGGAAGATGGTCTTCCTCCAGCCAGATGGTTTTAATTGATGGATATTGATTAATTTGATGGAATTATAACGCAGAAACACAGCGGTTTGGACAAAATTACACGCGTTGTTAGTTTGCGTTGCAAGGGTGTTACTATCAAACGCCCCGTATCGAAACTCTGTATTTTGCCCGTAACGGAATGAATTATTTATTACTTGTTTGGAACTTCGGCATATAATTATAGTTATAAATTTTTGTTTACATTTTATATTTTTTTTATATATTCATTGTAGTCATAACTTTGCATAATAATGCAATGATCTATGTTAAAATGGAAATTGCTTGTAGTTTTTTGAGTTTGTGTTTACTGACTTAAATATTTAGCTTGTTATTCGAGTCATAATTCAATGTGCAGCTATTCTTTTACACTGTTACTTTACATTTTTTTGCTTTACTTTTAACTTAGAGGTTTATTTTTATATACATGATCTTTGATCTTTGATTCTGTAATCCGCATCCGTATTTTTATATTTTCTACATATTTTCTTACTTGTTATTGTGATGGACAGTTGGTCCATGGCGGGCGGAATGTTTTTTTTTTTTTTTTTTAGTTTCTTTATGGCTCCACACGATTAGTGTATTTAGCCAGTGTCAAGTATTGAAATTTTTCAAGTTTTTATGAATTTTCATCGTAGAGATGGGTCAAAGTCACATTTCAGGTCAGTTGTCAAGTAAAAGTCTAGTCTAAATCATACCTTCAGTAAAGATGTGGTGTTTACTGAAGATTTTCAGTGGAATTTTGGTGAGAACGCAAATAGCATGTTTTTTAACATTGTGCTGTTTCCCTACACTCGCACACATTCACCGGCACTTAATGGTTAATAATCCACATTTATTACATATTAACTCGCGGAAGAACACAAGTTTTAGGAAAAAATACAATGAGATCACACACACTTTTCCACGTTCCCGCCAAAACTGGGGCGGAATGTTAATGGCTTAACACTCTAAACATAAAAGTGCGCCACTTTGTCAATAGATGGCGCTTTGCTGTGACCTCGAATCACTAGATCGCGGTGACGAGATTCGCACGCGATACTACTTAAGCTAGCTTGTGTATTTCAATAAATGTGAGGAAATCAGTGATATCTGTACTCGCTAAAAGGTTGTTTTATTTACCTACCTAGGGGTTTTTTGGGTTCGTCCACTGTATTAAAAGCCTAATAGATAATTTTCACATAGCTCGGTGGCGTGTCTCTCTGGAAGCTTTCCCGGGAGGTAATATTGTTAGAACACGCCGTCCTGACAGTAGACTACGGTGACTGCTGGCAGTACGCGACTTGTATTACATTATTTTATATTCTCTACCCAACCTTGCTCTTACCCCCGTCCCCACACCCCCGTAACCCCGCCCCTAAAATCAATTGGTGGTAAACTAAAGCCGTACCTCTTAGGCTGAGTCAGCCAGTCAGTAAACAGTCTTAAGACAGTTTTGTCTGGCACAGACAAGTCAGTCTCAAGTCTGTCTCAAGACAGTTTTGTCTATCACGCTGCGCACACTGCGAACAAAACTTTTTTGTCTGCGAGGATGCGACACAGAATAGATACGACGTATAGAATGGACACTTTGATCACTCCACCAATACACGTATTATGTACCTACCTACCATTTGTCTTCTTCAGTTATACAGTAACTAGATATCTACTTAATTTTTTTAGGGTTCCGTATCTTAAAAGGTAAAAAAGGAACTGAGCGCTCATACAATTTAGAGGTCTTAATTGGAACCCACCTTAAAAAATGAAAATAAAGAAAATAGTGCTATTGAGTGATTTATTTTCGTCGCGTCGTTCGCGTGTGGTGCGTCCTTGCTCAAGTTAGTTCCTCGACAGCTCAAAATCGGTAGGGAAGTGAGTAAGCCTCGATTGTTGGGGCGAACAGAGTGTCCATTCTATACGTATATCTGTTCTGTGTTGCATCGGTTTTGTTTGTAGGCACCGAGAACAGATAATAATACTACGTAATACAATATTTTCTCGTTCATTTATTTGTCAAAAACAAATTGTCGTCGCCTTGCACGTGTACTTATGTAAAAACAAATAATGTTGCACATAAAATGGTAGGTAGGTATAAATCAGATAAGTTTCATGTTTCAAGGGAATTCACGTTACGGTCTTTAGGGAATTTTTATCGACATTAGATCTGGCAATA